>VXAY01006930.1:1050418-1063925 GCA_013399855.1 Oxyruncus cristatus | reverse complement strand
TATATATATATATATAAAAGTTAACTGCGTTAAGCTTTAAATAAAGTATTTAAATAAAGAGTTTCTGAGCTCTCAGTGTCACCCTCTGGGACAGCACCAGCAACTCCCCCTGGAGCCTCTGTATGAACCTGCCTTTACACTGCCTGAGCTGAGAAATGCAAAATACTTATTCCCTTTTTCCCCAGAAAGGGAAGTGAGGATGAAATGAAATGAGGATTTCCGTGGAGAAGGAGGTGAGGGCCCCTTCCCACCCCCACGGGGGGTTTGCAGGTGGGTTGAATTCCAGGGAAGGTGCTGGTGGGTGGCTGTTTGTGCCTTGGGTGGCAGCGGCTGAGGGCTGGGGCTGCTTTTGGGTGCTGCCTGTGGCCACCAGCCTGGCCACATGTCCCCAAGGGTGGGATGAGGCTGGTGTGAGGGTCTGTACATCTGTGAGCTCCCAGGATCAGGGGATTCTCCCTGGTGATCCTCAGAAACATCGAGCTCCCGGCTGCAATCCCATTTCAGTGGTTCCCCACGAGCTTTCCGTTGGGAAATCCGGCTGGGATCATTTGAACTGCTGATTTTCATGTCCTCCAGGTCTAGGTTGTCCCACTTGGGCCTCCCTCTCCTCGTTGGCAAATCCAATGCTCCCAAAGGACACTGAAAGCAGCAGTGATGGGGCATTTGCTCACACAGAAATACTCTTCTCCGACACATCCTTTATCCCAGTTATAGCAGAGATGCTGCAACTCTTAAGGAGGGGAGAAGAATTTCCTTGACTTTAAAGATGAGAAAGCATGGAGCTGATGTTGGCTGTGTGCCCTGCTTCCAGTGTGGAACATCCTCTGCTCCATGTCCCCTTGTGTCCTCCCCCTCCCCGCCGGGGCTCGGCTCTGCTGGCTCAGCAGGCTCCGCTCCAGAGGTATCCCAAACTCCCCGGGAAGCTTTAGGAATGAAAAGCCAGTCCTAGCTCATTGTTTGCAGTGGGTTGTTCCATGTTTAAGCCGTGGAAGTGTTGTGCAGGCAGCCAGGAAAGCAGTTGGCATTTACGGCTTTTGGGGTGCACGTGTTCACATCCCAGTGATTCTCCCAGTTTTGTTGCTTTTCTGGAAAACTTCCCTAGAGCTGTGTCTGCATTAAATCACCGCAGGACTCTTTGAGAACTTCTCAATATTCGGTTTTCCAGGTGGTGTGAAGGTGCAGGGAAGGACGGGAGCCCCGGGAGCGCAGGTGTCACGTTTGGGATTCTCCCGGCGCGGTGTCGCAGCCTCCTCTGGTGGCCGCGGGGGAAACGGTTCCGGCGGCGAATCCAGGTTTGGGACGGAAGGTGAGGGGGGAACCCGGGTCCCTGTTCTCTCACTCCTTCGGGGGCTCCTTGCTCCCCTCTGGGATTGAAGCTGAGGGATGGCTTGGTGAGCAGCCGTGGGCTGTGCAGAGAGGATTTGACCGCCCTAACCTTTTTGAGTGGTTCTTGATGAGGTTTGAGGTAATCAGTCAGATTTCTTCCCCCGATATTCCTGCCCTGGTGAATGCATAAACAGATCTTTTCCCCTTCCCTTTCCCAAGAACCTGTTGTAGGAATGGAGCTTCTCCCGGTGCTCCGTTGTCTCGTGGTGGGAGGGTTTGGTTTTTTCTTTTAACCCACTTTGAGTGCCTGCTTTTCCCCCAGGAAAGGAGGTTGGAATGGCTGAGTGTACCTGCCTTACAGGGAGAGGGTGGCAAAGGAGAGGCTGGTTGTGAGGGTTGAAGGATCGATATCTCTGCAAAGAGACTCAAATGTGTTCATTATTTCTGAGGTGCTGTTGGTTTTAGTAGCTAAGCCCTGCTGTTCACTGGGAGGCAAACCAAGCTGGGGGGTATTGCAGCTCCCTATTCCCTCGGCCATTTCCTCCTGGAATCTTTCCGCTGTCCCTCCGTGTGATGCTGCTCAGCCCTCTTGGGTGGTGTCTCACCTGTGAAAAATCATTAATGAAAGGTTGTTAATGAACCCATTGCCCGAATCCAGCCTCTGGGAGGGCTGCCCTCAGTCTTTCTGGGAAGTTTGTCTTTCCCTCAGCCTTGGCTCGTCCAGAAATTCCACACACAGGCAGCAGAACAGGTTTGGGTTCCTGTTACTGAAGGTGAATTCGTTAGTGAGAATTCTGAGAGCTTTGAAGTTGGCAATTATAGGCCAGGGAGTGGAAAAGGCTAATTGTAAAGAAGGGATCTAATTTGTTTTTCTTCCTAAATGAATGTGATTTTCCAGTTGAAAGGCCCAGATGCCTCAGTGTTACCTCAAACTCCTCCCAGCTCCCTTGGAGACCCTTTAGGTTCTTATAATCATGAAGTGGCTGATCCTCACCTGGTTTGGGAAGTCAAATGTCTGACCTAGAGCCCAACCATTTAGTTCAGGTGCTGTTCCCATGGTTGTGCAGGAGAAGAGGAACGTTTATTTTAATGTGGATGGAAGCTGTTCACCTGCGTACTGTAATCTCTGTTTTGGAAATAAAGCACCAAAACCAGCTCCTGCAGCACTGGGTAAAGGATCCACGAGCTTGTGTGGGTTTATAAACACAGCTGCTTCAGGGACACATGTGCCATCGTGGGCAATGCTTCCCCCACGGATTTCTTCATGGAATCATGGAATCATAGACTGGTTTGGGCTGGAAGGGGCCTTAAAATTCATCCCATTCCATCCCCTGCTGTGGGCAGGGACACCTTCCACTAGCCCAGGCTGCTCCAAGCCCCGTCCAACCTGGCCTTGGACGCTTCCAGGGATGGGGCAGCCACAGCTTTTTTGAGCAACCTGTGCCAGGGCCTCCCCACCCTCACACGGGGGAATTTCTTCCCACAAATCCAATCTAACCCTACTGTCTTTCATTCTGAACCCATTCCCCCTTGTCCTGTCACCACAGTTTCCTTGCAGGCCCCTTCACGTCCTGCATGGATGGTGGTGGAGTCGGCCGTGGGATGCGAAGGGAGATGGGATTTCCTGGGCTGGAGCTGTTGCTGTGTGGGCTGGGCCGTGGCACCAACACAGAAGAGACACTGGAAGCAGAGGAGGGGAAATGCCCAGAGCCTGGTCCGGAGGGAAATCCTGCCCGGGAAGGAGCTGTTGGCCGAGTCCTGCTCCACGTGGGGACACGGGATCTGATGTTAGAAACTGCAAATCCGCGATTCCCATGACACTAAACACCTCAGTGCTGCCCAACTTTGGGTCAAGAAGTGCCAAAAAGCGGGATGTGTGTGTGCTGCAGGGGGCACCTTATTCCTTTGCCTCGTGGCAGGGCCGAGCCCCGGGGGGGCCGTGCCGGGAGCCGTCGCTCTGTTGACGTTTTGATAACCACACTTTGCTTCCAGCCAGAATTTGCTTTTTATCCAATCTTAATAAGTTGATCTTTCTATCAATCCTGCTGGCAAACAAGATAATTGCTTTATTATAGTCTCAGTATCCAGCAAAGGACACACACTCCCTGGTGCTCCCGAGGGAATGAAATCCGTGGGGAGCGCTGACACGGGATGAGCAGCGACAGTGATGCCGGAGGATGGAGAGGGTGATTTCCCCGCTGGGAAGAGCCAGGCTGCTTGGATTTGGGATGCAAGCAAGGCTGGAAGAGCTCTGGAAAATATTTAGGCTATAACTGAGAGGATAAGGGCCCATTTGCCAGAAAATATTTAGGTTATAACCAAAAATGCTTTGGTTTGTTTGCTAGAAAATATTTAGATCATGACCAAACCCATTTCAGTCCGTTTCCTGGAAAATATTTGGGTTATAACTGAAAACATTTTGGTCTCTTTGGATGTTTGTTGGCAATCTGGTAAGTCTGTGTTTGTGGTTCTCTCTTTTTTTCCACAGGGAAAAAAGCAAACAAGGAATTTTCTGACTTTCTGGGCTGGTGTGAGGAGGCGGTGGGTGGGTTAAACCCCGAGGGCTTCCCCTGTGGGTGAGTTGCACCTTCCCACGCAGGAGGCACAGCACCTGCCTTTGGATGCAGGATGGGGTGGGAATCGGGTGCTCCACAAAATTAAAAAAATAAAAGGAAAACCACGTGATTTCTGTCCAGATAGTGAAAGGTGCGTGATGTGGGAACGAGCTCCTCTCCTGGAGGAGAGGAGAGCGAAGGGCTGGGAGGCTGCTGAAAAGGAGAAGGACTGAAGGCAGAGCAGCACTGGAGCCCATCTAGGACGAAGCAAGAGAGGGATCCTGGTGTTCTCCAGCTCTTTGCCCCGTGTCCTGGGAAAGCCTGGCCGCCGGCAGCCACCCGTCCATCGGGCGGAAGGAGGGCAGACCAAAGCGTTTCCATCCCGCGCCGAGAGCCGCGAGCGCCTTTGTCCCGGGCAGAGGTTTGAACAGGTTTTTGGCGAGCGCAGATATCGCCCGGCGGTGACGTCGGGTCCCTCGTCCCCGATAAGCTCTGACCCCTTATCGGATGGCAGCACTTTGATCTCGCCAGCCGGGCCGGGCGCTGCCCCACGCGCTCCCCAGCGCCCCGCGAAAGGACACAGACGCCCCGCGAGCCTCGTGGCCCTCGGCACAAAGAGGCCCTTGAGGCCGGGGGTGCACGAGGGGTAATGGAAAGTGGAGGTCAGCAGATAAGGGTGGGCGCTGCCTCCCGCTATAAAACCCGGGAGCCCGGGCGGCCCGGCCCGGCCGCTGCCGTCGCCCCGGGGTGTGCGTGGACAGCTCGGCACCATGAAGTGGCTCGTCCTGGCCCTGGCGTGTCTGCAGCTCGCAGGGGGGGTGGTGAGGTGGGTGTCCTGCAGCAGGAGGAGCGGGAGAGGGCGGAGAACAGAGCCCGGCCGCAGCCCTGACCTGCAGGGCACCTGGCCAGGAGCGGCTCCAGCCTCCGGCATCGCCACACCGCGGTCCCAGCCCAGGCTGCATCCCTCGCTGGAGGGCATCCCCGGGCACCTGGAGGGCTCCTGTTGTGGCAGGGGTCGAAGGAGTCCAGAGAAGTGAGCATTTGAAAATGCCCAAATCTTCTCCTGATTTCCTGCCGAGTTTTGTTGGGTTTTCTCCTCCCTCTGTGCAGAATCCATCTGAAGAAAGGCGAGTCCATACGGGAGAAGATGAGGGCAGCTGGAGTGCTGGATGACTACCTGAAAAAAATTAAATATGAGCCAGTTAAGAAATACAGCTTCAAAAAGGGCTACGTTGTGAACGAGCCGATAACCAACCACCTGGATGTGAGTACCCCAAGCTCCCCTTTCGCTGCCTCTCTCCACACCACGTTCCCCTCTCCCTCCTCCTTCCCAGCTGCTGGAGCGATCTGGTCACGCCAGAGCCTCCCGGAGTGAGAAACTGCTTTTCTCCCACTCTTCTAAGCTTCTGGTTTAGACTTCAGGGAAGCTTTTCTCCAGCCACAAAAACTGAGCCCTGTCTGTATGTAACAAAACCACAGCAATTATTTAATATTTCAGCTTTTGGGAGAAAAAGCAGGATGAGAGCTCAGTCTGCTCGTGCCTGGTTGGTTATTGGCAAGAGTGGGCCTGGCATTGCCCATCGCCCTGCAGGGCACTGGGATGCCAGGAGAGAGCCTGTTCCTGACCCCGTGGCCAATGGAGGTGCCCCGTCTCTCCTCTGCAGTCCTCCTACTTCGGGGAGATCAGCATCGGGACCCCCCCCCAGAAGTTCTTGGTGCTCTTCGACACCGGCTCCTCCGACCTTTGGGTGCCCTCCATCGACTGCAAGAGTCCAGCCTGCTGTGAGTACCCCTGGAGTGCTGGGAGCTGAGCTACTACTACTGCCTGTAGTAGCAGGTAGTAGTAGCTGCTACCCCGGGGACAACACAGTGCCAGACCAAAAGTGATCCCAGGATGCTGCTCTGGGATAGCTGCTTCCCGGTGCTGGTTGGTGCCTTCCCTGGGAAGCACAGAGCCCTCTGCCCGGGTAATGAAGGTGCACAAATCCCTACGGCCACCCCAGGAATCTCAGTGGTGGTGCCTGACCTTCTGTAGCCGGGCAGAGGGAAGAGCCCAGCCAGGACTAGAGGAGCTGATGTCCTGCTCCCAGCAGAGCTCATCCCATGGAACACGCTGCCAGTGGGAGAGCAACGGGCATTTCACTGCCGATGGCTTTGCTGGGTGGCTGTTGTGGTTGTGATCCCTGGAGAGGGGTCCAGGCAAAACTGGGATGCAAACCCCGCCTGAGAGAGTCCCACAAGGCAGAGGAACAGCCTGTTCTGCCCTTCGGGACTTGCTCCCTGCCGGGGAAGCTGCTTTTCCAGGCATTATCCCAACGGAGACAGTGAAATCCCACCGCAGCCAGATGAACACGGGCCCAGGATTTCCCCTCCTCTCTCTCCCAGTCAATCACGCCAAGTTCAAGCCCAGAGAGTCCGACACCTTCGCCCCCAATGGCCAGTCCTACAACGTGACCTACGGCAGCGGCTCCGTCACCGTCGTGCTGGGCTACGACACGCTCAGGGTGAGGGCACCCCGTCCTTGTCCTGCCGGCTGCTGTGTCCCAGCTGGGTGTCCCCGGGGAAGGAGCCCCGGGACAGCCTAAGAGCAGATTTTGTGTAGCCAAGAGTTGGACAAACCGTGGGCAGAATGGATGCTAAGGGGTTATTGCCACCCTCAGTCACCCAGCTGGGGTTTGACTGTGTTTTAACCCAATTCCTGCTAATTTTCCCTGCTGCCTGGTGCTGTTGTCACCAGCTGTGACCCTGCAGTGCTCCTGGGCTTCCAAGAGCATCATCCACCCCTCCCAAGGCTGCTCAGGTTTGCCTTGCTGACCTGGCCTCCCCTTCCCCTCCAGATCCAGAACATCACCGTCACAAACCAGGAGTTTGGGCTCAGCAAGGAAGAGCCGACCCAGCCTTTCTACTTTGCCGATTTTGACGGGATCCTGGGAATGGCCTACCCTTCCCTGGCAGTGGGAGGGATGCCCACGGCAGTGCAGGGAATGCTGCAGCAGGACCAGCTTGCTGAGCCCATCTTCAGTTTCTACTTCTCACGGTAAAAACCCGCCGGGATGCTCGGCACTGTGTCCCCTGCCTGTCCCCATGAGGGTTCCCTGTGGATTTATCCCTCCCTAGCCCGTGTACCTCACACTGATCTCTGCACATCCTGGTCTCTGCTGCTGTGTCTCTAATTTTGCAGCCAACCCACCTACCAGTACGGGGGAGAGCTGGTTCTCGGGGGAATCGACCCTCGGCTCTTCCACGGGGCCATAACGTGGGCACCGGTGACCCAGGAGCTCTACTGGCAGGTCACACTTGATGAGTGAGTGGTGTTTGTGCCTCTGGGCATCATCCCCTGGGCACCTCACGGAAGGAGGGGGCACAGCTGTCCCCCAGATGCAGCTGCACTTTGCAGCAGGCACAGGCTCGAGGCTGGATGCGTTTCAGAGCACCCCAGAGTGACAGATCCAGCCAAGACACATTTAGGTGCCAGTGGGTGCCTCAGGCGATGTCTTTCCCCCTGCTCTCCTCCCAGGTTTGCTATTGGGCAGTCAGTGACAGGCCGCTGCAGCCAGGGCTGCCAGGCCATCGTGGACACGGGGACGTTCCTACTGACTGTGCCCCAGGAGTACATCGAGAGCATCCTCCAGGCCCTGGGTGCCCAGGAGACCAGCTATGGAGTGAGTGCAGGGATTTTGGGGGGGGTGTGGAGCAGTGGGAGCCTTGCATGGGAGTCAGAGCTGTGGGCTCAACCAGGTCCCACAAAACTTGGGTGGCACCCACCCCTGCCATATGAGGGTATCTCTCCTCTCACTGTGGGTGCTGTCCCGCCCATAATCTCCTCTTCTCCCTCTCCCCACAGTACGCGGTGGAGTGCGATGAGATCGAGAACATGCCCCCCATCACCTTCATCATCAGCGGTGCTCAGCTCCCTCTCTACCCCTCCTCCTACGTCCTGAACGTGAGTATCAGCTGCAGGGCTTCTGCTGCTGAGTCCCAGAGGGCCAGGGGAGGACCCGGAGCTCCTCGACCAGCAGTGATGTTCTCCCTCCCTGCAGCCCAGCTGGAGGCTCCCAGTGCTTGTTTGACTCCCTGTTGTTCCCCTCTTACAGACGAACGGCTACTGCACGATTGGGATCGAGGTCACCTACCTGCCCTCCCAGGACGGGCAGCCACTCTGGATCCTGGGTGACATCTTCCTCAAGGAATACTACACCATCTTTGACATGGCTTACAACCGCGTCGGCTTCGCCCGCTCGGCGTAGGGCAGGGGGCAGCAGCACCCAGCCCCTCCCCTGGCCCAGCACTGCCGGAGTGCCACGGCATTCCCAGGGACCTCTGTGTTCCTTGACTCGCCCACATGACTCCCCATCCCTCGGGATTCCTGTGTGAGGGTGTCCTCACAGTGTCTCCTGTAACAAATAAACCACAACATCCCAAATCACCTCTCACCTCCCCGGGTTTGTTGAGCGGTGACTGAGCACAGACCGATGGGTTACAGGTCTCAGACTCCCTTTCTGCAACGAGGTAAGTGCCGTGATAAACTCCAGGACTGAGGATAAAGCTGCAGGGCTGGTCAGTCCCCACCTCCAACCCTCATCCTGGGCACCGGGAGAACTCTTGTGAGGCCCCTGACCTTCCTTGCAGCTGGAAAAGGTTTACCAAAGTCCTGTGGTTAAGTCAAAGTTGGAATGTTGAGGTGAGTCATGACACCCAAATGACCCCTAAACCCTGAAGCAGGGCTATTCAGTCAGGTAAAACTGCACCAGGATTGTGGTGTGGCCGAAGGGGACAGGAAACACCTTGGGCGGGGGAGGTTGGGTAACCCTGCTCTTTCCTGGGATCCAGACTGGTTTCTTAGAAGCTCTTTCTCGTTATCAGATGCATTCACAGCTCTGTCACTTCACCGGGGGAAGGACACAAACTGCTCTGTGCTTTGTGTCAAAATATTGACACAGGCTGAGCGCAGGGAGACGGAGATTAAGTGGGCGCGGACAGCGGGGAAGGGCTTTCCTCCTCCCCATGGATTGGGAGGTTTCTGGTGGAAATGGGGCAGTGGCAGGAGGGGACAGGCAAAGGCTGACCATGTCCCTGCTGATCTTTGCTCTTCCCTTTGCTCCCTGCAGGGTCTGTCCAAGCCAAGGCAGATCCATCAGGATGCGATGGAGGAGGAAGGGGTGCTGAGGGGTTTCCTGAGCTGCTGCAGGCTCCAAACGTCATTCCATGACCAATAACTTGGATGGGAATGGGGGCCCCTGCCAGCAGGGACTGGGGGCTCTGCAGGCACCTGCAGCAGGGGACAGCAGGGCTGCTCCTGCCCATGCCTGGAACACCAGCGGCAGGAATTTCCATCTGCTATAAAGGGTGTGTTTTGCCTTTGTTTTCTGGAAAGATCGAGCTGGTGCTGAGGGCAAGAGAAAAGACATTAACTTGTTAATAACCACAGGATTTTGCTTTTTATCAGATGCCACTTCTTTGGTCTCAGAGGCACTGGCCAATCCCTTGGTGCCCCAGCAGCCTGGCGAGGAGGGCAATCAGGGCGGCTGCGGTGATTAACACCCGCGGGCGTTGGTGGAGGGTGGGAGCAGTGATAGGGCAAAGGGGTGTCTGGAGCAGGAGCTGGGCACGGCTCTGGCTAAATACACCCTGCCTGGCACAGGAGCTGGCACAGGAGCTGCCACGGAGCCACCGGCACCAGGGACCATGTGGGGGCTGGCGCTGGCCCTGCTCTGCCTCCCGCTCGGGGACGGGACGCTGAGGTGGGTCCTGGGGGTGGGTGTGAGGGTGCAGGGTCTCAGCACGGGGGGGTGCACAAAGGGATGGGGCCACTCGGCATCTCGCTGCCTCCTGCGTCCCACAGGATCCCCCTGAGGAGAGGCAGGTCCATCCGGGAGGTGATGAGAGAGAAGGGGCTGCCGGAGGGTTTCCTGAACAACCTCAGAGGGGACCCGGGGAGGAAATACCAGCTCAGTGGGGCTGTGGCTTATGAACCTCTCATGAACTACCTGGATGTAAGTGCTAAAGCTCTTCCTGCCTCCTCTGAGCCACCCTTGGGTATTTGGGGATGCCCTCCTGCTTTCCTGGCTGGCTGGGGGAAGCTCTGCAGTGGGGGCTCGGCTCCCTCCCCACTCACCAGTCGAGGGGCCATGCTGGGTTTTGCTGGGGTTTAGCCTGGCTCAGAGGGTTGGGTGATGCTGGGAGAGGAGGGAAGGGGGTACAGGGCTGAAAACTCACTGGAAAAAACAGGCAGAAAGAGAAATCCACTCACACGCCTGTTCACAGACCTTCTACTTCGGGGAGGTCGGCATTGGGACCCCTCCCCAAAACTTCCTGGTGATCTTCGACACCGGCTCTTCCAACCTGTGGGTGCCCTCCACCTACTGCCAGAGTCCAGCCTGTGGTGAGCACCCCTGGGGGGACACAGCCGTGGCAAGGGGGTGGGACCCTCCCTCTCCCCCATCAGTGCTCACTGGAGCACTGGAACCCAATGAGAGCCGGTGGGGTTTGGTGCCTGCTCTGCACGGTGACACCGGCGGGGCTGGGTTTGGATGGTCCCCTCCCTGAGAAGCCTCGTGCTGGGGCCCCTGTGGGGACAGGGGTGCTGAGCCGAGGGCAGGATGTGACCTGGGGGCTGTGACCTTCTCTCTGTGCAGAGGATCACACCAGGTTCAACCACAGCCTGTCGTCCACCTTCCTGGGCATCGACACGACCTACACCCTGAGATACGGGTTCGGGGACCTGGCAGTGGTGCTGGGGTATGACACGGTGACAGTAAGTGACTCCTGACGTGTTGGTGTGTGGCTGTGTTGGGGTAAGAGGTGCCTGTGGTTACAATCAGTCCAATTAGCTGAAAAACTCGGGGAGTAGCTGAAAGTGCCTTCTCATTCTGGGGATTAGTGCCTGATTAGTTTAAGGTGTGTCAGCGTGAACTTACTCCAAGACTGGGATCTGCAAACAAACTCATTCCGAGTCCTCTGGGCTTTCCACCCCTGGTTTGGGATAAGGGATATCTTTGGCCACAAGAATTTGCTTTATAATAAATGTCTGAGCTTTGTCCTTACAGAACATAAGAAATGTTCTGTGTGAGACTTGCACGCAGGAAAAATGTGATTTTAAACTCATTTAAGAGGCAAAACCATTTTGTGAGTATTTTTATGAAATAGTGAGTGATGGGGCAAAGACTGTGAGTCAGGCTGCTCCTGACCCCATCGGTGATGGGGATGAGCTCAGCATCTTCCAGTGTAGATTTGCCTTTGTGACCAAACTTCCCTCTCCCTCTAGATCCAAAACATCGTCATCAGGAACCAGGAGTTTGGCCTGAGCCTGTATGAGCCCAGCAGACCCTTTTACTACCTGGATTTTGATGGGATTTTGGGCATGGCTTACCCAGGCATTGCCATCAGTGGTTTCAACACGCTGATGCAGAACATGCTGCAGCAGAACCAGCTCAGCGAACCCCTCTTCAGCTTCTACTTCTCCCGGTGAGACCTCTGGCAGTGGGTCCCTCTCCCATAGGCGCGGCGTGGGTCCATCCTTTCCTCCATCCTCACCTTCTCCCCATTCCCCTCTGTGCTCCAGCGCTTTCTGTGGAGCATCCTGCCTGATTTTGGGTCTCATTTTGTGTCTTTCCAGCAACCCAACGTATAGTTACGGTGGGGAAGTCATCCTCGGGGGCGTTGACCCCCAGCTGTACTCCGGGGAGGTTTTATGGGCTCCTGTGGTCCAGGAATTGTACTGGAAGATCAGTATTGAGGAGTAAGTGCTGCACCACAGCTCAGGGCGGGTCTTGGAGCAGGGGAGCCTTTTCTGACGCCTTTCCTGCTGGTTCTCCAGGTTCTCCGTTGGGTTGTCAGTCACCAGCTGGTGCAGCCAAGGCTGCCATGGCATTGTGGACACTGGGACGTTCCTGCTGACCATCCCAGGGCAGTTCATGCCAGCCCTGCTGCAGGCGCTGGGCGCGGAGGAGAGCGACTATGGGGTAGGTGGGCAGGAGGCACCGGGTGATGCCGTGGGATGAGAACACACCTGGGTGGTGATGCTGAGCTATGGGAGCAAAACATCTCACCTGGAACAGCCCTGCGGTGCTGTGAGACAGAAATAATTCTTCCAAACGTGATAAGTGTGGGTCAGCACAACCCTGGCACCATCGGAGCTGTGCTGACCCTTAAGGAGTGTGGCCACCGGCATCAGGCCAGTGCCAGCCCAGGGGTCTGACCCCTCTGCCCCTCTTTGCCTCTCTTGCAGTTCCTCGTTGACTGCAGCAGTGTCCCAAACATGCCCACCCTCTACTTTGCCATCAGTGGGGCCTGGTTGTCGCTGCCTCCCGCTGTCTATGTCCTAGAGGTAGGTGGGATTTTGCTATTGCTGACAGGTCTTTGCCATCACAGGGCAGTTCTGCTCGGGAGAAAATCTGAGTTTCTTCTCAGGCGCAGGGGCCTCCAGCACCCGATTCCATGGTGCTTTTGCTGCCTGTCCGTGACCCTGTTCCCAGCCAGAGCAGCCGTGAAGGCACGAGCAGCTCCTCACTGGAGCTGAAATTTGCTCTTTTCCCCCCAACAGAATGATGGCATCTGCACCGTGGGGGTCGAGAGCACTTATGTGCCCTCTGACAGTGGCCAGCCCCTCTGGATCCTTGGCAACCTCTTCCTCAGGCAGTATTACTCCATCTTCGACATGGGCAACAACAGAGTTGGCTTTGCCCTGGCAACTTAGGGATGCTGAGCATCACCCATGGCAGAATTTGTCCCTGGAACACCATCTCCTCCTTTGGATCTGTGTGAGGTGATGAGCAATGAATAAAGAGCTGCAAATCCAACTCATGTCTCCTCAGGCTGCAGCTGAGCAGGGGCTGGCACAGCTTTTCTTGATGGAACAACAAAATCTGAGCTCGTGCTTGAGGTTTTCAGGCTCTTCCCGGGCTTTCAGATGCGCATGGAGCCTTTGGATTGCAGCAATGACAAATATGGGGTCGTTTTTTTTTTAATGGGACCCGGCTCCCTGCTGGGGCTGGCTGGGAAAACTGGGATGAGTGGGAGAATTCCAGGCTGCACCCTGTGCTGAGCTCGAGGACTCCAGGGCTGAGCTGCTGTGGTGGCTGGAGGCTTCGGGAACCAGTTTGGAGCAGGACGTGCAGAACAAGGAGCTGCGTGTGAAACAGCTCCAGGTTCCTTCGGTTTGGGGGAATTGCCCACGTGCATTTGCAAATAAATTAGGGATTAAAAAGTGTCATGCAAGGACGCTCGTGATCCTTGTGCGAGGGGCTGCACAATCCTGGTGCAAGGAGCACCACGAGCCCGGTGCGAGGGGCTGCGTGATCCCTGTGCAAGGAACTGCACGATCCTGATGCAAAGGGCTGCACGACGCGGGCACAGCCCTGCCTTCTCCGCCATCCCAACACCCCGCTCTCGACCCGCTCCGGGCGTGCAAACCCCCATTTTTTGGGGAGAAAAAAAAAAACAACAACATTTCTAGGGAGTAACACCCCCGCCCCCCAATTCCTGGGGAGGAAACACCAAGCCCGAACTGCCGCGGCGGCCCGGGCGGGGACTACAAGTCCCGGCAGGCGCGGGCGGCCCGGCCCCGGTGCGAACTGCAGCTCCCGGCGTGCCCGGGGCCGGCGGAGCGAGCGAGGGCAGCGGGGCGG
>VXAY01006930.1:1005564-1040427 GCA_013399855.1 Oxyruncus cristatus | reverse complement strand
CCCCCCCCGCCACCCCCCCCAGCCCCTCCCCCAAGCCCCCCCCCGCCGCGTCCCCCGGTGTCCGGCCCAGCCACGTCCTGTCCTCCTCGGCGGGCAACAGCGCTCCCAACAGCCCCATGGCCATGCTCAACATCGGCTCCAACCCCGAGCGGGAGGTGAGGGGGTGTCACCGCGCTGCTGGGGGGGGCACGAGGTGCTGGGAGGGGCGGGGAAGCCCGTTGGCACTTGTGCTTTTCCTTTCAGTTTGATGAGGTCATCGATGACATCATGCGCCTGGATGACGTCCTGGGCTACATGAACCCCGAAGTCCACATGCCCAACACAGTAAGTGTCAGGAACGGGTCGGACCCGGGGCTGAGGGAGGGAGGGAGGGGGTCCCATAGCCCTGTGCTTGCAGGGACAGAGGTGGCACAGAGAGGACATTCTTCCACGTGTGGGGTGCCAGCCCAAGCCAGCCCCGTCCGTGCTGGCAGCAATATCTCCCTCTTCCCACGAGAGCCAGTTCTCCAGCTTCTTTCCCTCTAATGACAGTTGGGAATCCTTTTAAAAAGCCGTAGAGGCGGGAGAGGGGCGTGGGGAGGGACCAAGTGTCCACTACAGCGTGGGGGAATGTGAGGGTCAGGAGTAGTTTCCCAGCAAGAAGCTTCCTCAGAGCAGCCCCATCTCCTGGGTCAGATCCATATGGCAGCTTGTGCCTCCCAGTGGGATTCATCCTGCCGAGCCCTTCTCGGATGTGATTCATCTGCCCTATTTTAGATGTTGGCCGTGGGAGGGGATCAGCTGTGCCCTTTGAAGTCCTGTTTTCTGTGCTGCTCTGATTATTGCTTCTTTAAGGGCCATGGGAAGACAATTCCACCTGCCCGGGCTGCACACTCCTGTCCCAGCGGCTGAGGGGCTGGGCTTGATCCTGGTCCCTGTCCTGGATGGATCTCACCCGCCTGTCCCTCTGCTTTTCAGCTGCCCATGTCCAGCAGTCACATGAATGTCTATAGTGGGGACCCCCAGGTGACGGCCTCGCTCGTCGGTGTCACCAGCAGCTCCTGCCCTGCTGACCTCACCCAGAAGAGGGAACTCACAGGTACGTCCCCAGAGCTGGGATGGTGACAGCGAGTGCCAAAACTGGCCGGGGCTGCCCTGTCCCCACGGGCAGGGAGGGTGGCTCTGGGGAGTCCGGGGGGGCTCTTGATGCCAGCCTGGGGTGCTGGTGGGGTGAGGCACTGCCTCAACCCCTCTGGGTGATGTTGTGGGTCTCCTGCAGATGCCGAGAGCCGAGCCCTGGCCAAGGAGCGCCAGAAGAAAGACAATCACAACCTGAGTGAGTTCAGTGCTGGCTCTCCCTGTCCTGACCCCAGAGCCCTTTCTCCATCACTCTTCATCCTCATTCCTCCTTTCTCTGAGTTGGGTCTCCCTTCCCATCCCACTTCACTGTCAGGAAAGACCCCCAGCCCCTTGCATGGCTCCCTCTTTCCTGGCTCCCCAAAATGCAGTGCAGGAAACACCCCGTTGTCCTTCGGGGGGGAGGTCAGACCTGCTGGGCCATGGCTGATGTTTGGCTCCAGAGGTTTCCCATCCTGAGCCCCCCCAGCTCCAGAGGGTCTGGCTGGGGCACGGTGTTGGCTCCCAGCCCCACGAGCCGGGAGCAGCAGCGTGGCCGGGGGGGGGCTGTGGGATGTGGAGCCTCCCCTGCTCCTGCTGCCCCCTCACCTCCATCCCTCTCTTCCCACCTGCAGTCGAGAGACGGCGAAGGTTCAACATCAACGACCGCATCAAGGAGCTGGGGATGCTGATCCCCAAGGCCAACGACCTGTACGTACCCGTGGCTCCCGCGGGCTGGGGACAGCTGGGGGCCCGTGGGCTTGCTCGGCACACGGTGGTACTTGCAGAGGGGCTTTCGGTGCAGCAGGGCTGAGGGGACGCGTTGCTGGCACACAGGCCCATCTCTTTTTTCCGCCCTGGGTGACAGGGATGTGCGCTGGAACAAAGGGACAATCCTGAAGGCGTCTGTGGACTACATCAAGAGGATGCAGAAGGACCTGCAGAGGTCGCGAGACCTGGAGAATCACTCGCGGCGCCTGGAGATGACGAACAAGCAGCTGCTGCTCCGCATCCAGGTGAGCTTCCCTGTGCTCTGCCCTCCCTCTGCTCGGCTCCAGCCCCACGAGCAGCTCACTGCTGCCCCGCCAAGGGGCCAGGCAGGGGCTCTCGTCCCTCTTCTGGCTGGTAGGTCCTCAGGAACAGAGTCTTCAGACAAACCTGGTGTCTGAGGCTCAGGTCCCTGCACCCTGTTGAGCTTGCTCATGTCCTCCACCTCTCCCAGGGGCTCCTTCTCTGTGAGCTCAGCCCCTCTGTCCCTGCCACCTCCATAAATGTCCGTGTGCCGTGTCCCCCTGTCTGACATCCCACCAAAGCCCCGCTGTGTCCCGTTGCAGGAGCTGGAGATGCAGGCACGTGTCCATGGGCTGCCCACCTCCTCGCCCTCGGGCGTCAACGTGGCCGAGCTGGCTCAGCAGGTGGTGAAGCAGGAAGCCGGCGGGGACGAGGGGACGCTGGAGCCGCTGCTGCCACCGCCGGACCCCGAATCGCAGCCGCAGCCGGCGCTGCCTCCGCCGCCCCCATCTCCCTTCCACCAGCTGGACTTTACCCACAGCCTGAGCTTCGACGACGGCTCCCAGGGCTTCCCGGACAGCCTGGAGCCTGGACACAGCGCTTCCTTCCCATCCCTATCCAAGAAGGAGCTGGACTTGATGCTGATGCAGGACACGATGCTGCCCCTGGCCTCTGACCCCTTGTTCTCGGCCATGTCCCCGGAGGCCTCCAAGGCCAGCAGTCGCCGGAGCAGCTTCAGCATGGAGGACACAGACATGCTGTGATGAGGAGCTGCTGCGGCGCCGGGGCGAGGACTGGCCCGTCAGGTTTGGTGTGTGAAGTCACAGGACACGCCTGGCAGGAGGAGCCCGTCCTGCCGCGCACTTGAATCTTCCCAGGAGTACCTTTCTCTATGCAACGGGGGCTCGGGTCGTGCCCGCCGGGTGCCACCGTGTCTTTCTCAGCTTGTTTTTGCCAGGGGCGGGGAACGGACCTTCCTGGCTTGCCGTGGCATTGGCCTGACTGCAGATTCCACAGCCTGGGAGCGTGGTCTCGGCTGCTTTGCCTTTCAGCGAAACCCTCCCGGCCCGACCCCTTCCCCGGGGTGCCTCTGGGAGCCCCCAGCCCCGGGAGCAGAGGGACGATGCTCCGAGCTTTGTGTCTGGCTTTGCTGCCTCCTCACCCCGTCCCAGGACCCCTCATTCCCAAGGAATCTTGTCCAGTGTGGTGTCCGAGCCCCCGATGCCTCACGGTGCCCCGTCCCTTGCGGTTCCTCCTTCCTCGGAGCACCCGCTGCCTCGGGGGGTCACGGGGCTGGGGCAGACCAGGGGCTCCAATTAGTGGAGCACATTAATTGACATGGCACCAGGGTGTTGTCTGCGTGAGCTGGGCCTGAGGCTACAACTTCAGGTGGGTGTTGAAGGCATCCAGAACGGCTGGAATGGGGTGTTGGATGCTCCACCAACCCCCTGCTGTGACCCCACCTTGTGGGGCGACCCCAGCTCGGGGTTAGGCAGCACCCGCCACCCCAGAACCTCGCTGGCCTCTGGACAAGGGCTGGACACGGTGTCAGGTGACCTCCAGGCTCCCTGGAGATGTCCCCACAGAGGTGTCTCTGCCCTGGGCACGGAGCCCTGGCTCTTTGCTGGAGGGATAAAGGGGTTTTACGCTGTTTTGGGGATCCCTGTTGAAAGTCCTGCCCCATGTGGGCATGAGGGCCTGGGCTGTGACCAGGGAATGGTTTGTACCAGTTGCCAAACCTGAGCTGCTGCTCCCTGCCTCGGACTCTGGGGGTTGTTTCTCTGTCCCCAGCTCGTTCCCCAGCCGGGACGGCTCCACGCTGGGCGTCTGCCTTGGGCTCTGCCTCTTCTGCCTTCCCAGCCTGGGAGGTGGCTGGGAGGGAGCTGGGAAGGGCAGGGGGACGCTGCTCACAGGGAAAACACTGCATGGATTTATTCAGGGAGAGGAGGGAAGGAGAGGGAGAGGAGACCCCCTTGGCAACCACCACCCTCTGGGCCGGGGGTGCCCTCGGGGATGGGGCTCCCTGAGTGCCCCCCGTCCTGGACCAAGGGTGGGGGGTATGTGGGGTCAGGGAAGCCCAGCCCAGGGGGGACAAACATGCCCTGTTGTGGCTGGATTTGGGGTTGGAGGTGGGGGACAGCCACAGTGCCCCCCTGGAGAGGTGCCTGTGGGATGTGAGGGTGTGGGGAAGTGCAGAAGGAGGGGAGGAGAGGGGGAAGGAAGAGGGAGGAGGTGTTGGAGTGGCCCTGGAGCGCTGGGACAGGGCAGGGGCCCGGAAGGAGGGTGCTGGGCGAGGGGCTCTTGGTTTGGGGAGCTCTTGGGTTTGGGGGTGTTCACAGGAGGCCTTGGCACCCTTTGTGTGCTGCCGTTAGTGCCTGTAAAGAGAATTATCCCCTGGCAGGGTGACAGCATCCCTGGGGATGGGGGGTCTGTGGATCTGTGCACCCCAGAGGGGCTGCGTGGCTCCCTCAGGGCAGGGCTACGAAATCCTGTAGGAAATTGGGGTTGTTGTGGCTTTAGGGTGGTTCTGTTGGGCCCTCGGGCACCGGCAGGACTCCACCAGAGCACGAGATGTGGTGTCTCCCCCAGCCGTGAGTAAACAGTTGTGGATTATAATTATTTTTTTTTTTAATCTTTTGGGGGGGGTTGTTTGTTTTTCTCCTTTTTTTTTTTTTTTAATGCACTGTGCTCTGATTAAAAAATTTTACTACTGTTTTATAAATAAATGTATAAAAGAATGAACTGGAATGGAAGAAGAATCATTAAAATATATTTATTTACGACATCCTGGAGCATTGCAGTTTCTTCTTGTCCCGGGGAAAGGGGGAGGATCGTGGTGCTCGAGGGACACAGCAGTGCCACAGCTGTGCCCAAATCTGAGGCTGCTGCAGCATCCCTGTCCTGTGGGGTAGCTGCCCTGGATGGGGGGGCTGGGATTTGTTTTGTGGGAAAGTCTGGCTTGGGCAGAGGGGGAAGCACTGCTGTTCCTCTCAGCTGGTCCTGGGGCTGGATTAGCATCACCCCCGGGAAAAATCTGCTTATAAAGTGTCCTGCTGAGCCCGTGCCTGGCAAAACTCATCCCACGCCACATCTGCAGCCACGTGCCGGGTTCCCGCCGCCCCCCACTCCCCTCTGTGCTGGTGTTAAACACACACACAAGGGAGAAAAAAGAAGGCAAATCCACCTTAAAATAGACTTCCCAGGATGGAAAATCACAGGGGCTAATCTTGGAAACTTTATTAAAAGAAGAAGGAGGCGAAAAAAGAGCGAGAGGAGTCTGAGGGGGGAGAGGAGGAGTGAGTGGTTCCAGACACTTTAGAGGAAAAATAATAAAAAAAAAAAATGCCTGATTTGATTTATCTGGGGAGTGTGAACACTAAATAGAGAACAACGCCTGAAGTGTGAATTATTTCCTATATTAACACAGAGAAAAACTGATAGCCTTTTCATGTCAGGAGAATAGTGTGGAGGGAGGGAGGGGAGCGAATGACATTGTTCCATCTCCGGGTTTGCTCACTCTTTATCAGGCTGAGATCAAAATTTATTCCCAGGATGAGGCCTGCGGCCCGGCTGAGGCCCTAGAGATTTTTAAGGGCCTAATTAAGAAAACAGGATGAAAATGGCGAAATAAGAGGGCAATTTACTTCTTGCAGAATAGGGAGATCAAATCAACTTATGAGCAATTAATGTGCACAAGGAGAGAATAAAGGGATGCCGGGATATGGAAGAGGGCCTCATTTTAATGACATGCTCTGGTGTTGGCATAGAGGATTACTCTGAAGGTCAGATGTAGATTGAAACGACCTTGCAGATTCTTAACCCTCCTTCCAATTAACAGAACCAACTCAGAAATGCAAAAGCCCCTGGCTCGGAGCACTGTCATCCCTTTATGTTCCGAAGGGAGGGGGAAAAATAAAATTATAAAGCAGAGAGAGGACGAAAGGGGGTTTCCTTGGCTTCCACAGCAGCTGCGGAGACGGGAGCTGGGGCAGGTGGGAGAGGAGGCTCTTAATTACAGTCTGTGAGCCACCCACGGAAAAAACGGTGTCAGGGCTCCGAGTGGGATATAAAAGGGAGGCAGCGCCGGCTGGGGCTGTGGTGGGTGTGATGAGCTGTGGCCGGGCTCTGCCTGTGGGGACTGATGGGATGGATGGATGGATGGGTGGATGGGTGGATGGATGGATGGATGGATGGGTGGGCAGGCAGAGCCGTGGGATGGGGAGCAGACGGGTGTCACCACACCGGGGGTCGGGGCTGCACCCAGGGGGTTTTCACCTCTGTCCCCCGACCCGTGCCGGGCTCTCTCTGTGGGGTCGCCGCTCCCACGCTGCCTGTGGTGCTTTTTCCTGGTGTTGTGGCCGCCCGCACGGGGAGGAGGGAGCGACTGGAAGGGGAGAGGCGTCACGCGTGGCCGTGGCACCCGGGATGGGGCAGCCGGGATGGGACAGCCGAGATGGGACAGCCGGGATGGGACAGCCGAGATGGGACAGCCGGGATGGGACAGCCGAGATGGGACAGCCGGGATGGGACAGCCGGGATGGGATAACCGGGGTGGGTCGGGGCGGGAGCAGCGAGGCTGCACCGGGGCTGAGCAGCCACAAGAGAGAGCCAGACGGTTGCGGAGGAGCCGGGGCTCCGGCCGGGAGCCCTCCCGGCTGGACGCGCATCCCGCAGCCCGGGGCGGGTGTCTGGGAGCGGAGCGCGCCCCGGGGCTCTGCGTGGGAGCGGGACACGACCCGCGGGACACGGCGATTTGGGCTCCCAGCCCCGGGCTGCAGACCCGGCTGTGGGGGCAACAGGGGAGGGAAAGGTTCTCCCTCTCTGCCCCGCTCAGGTGAGACACCACCTGCCTGCAGAGCTGCCTCCAGCTGGGGGAATCAACACCAGAAGGACCTGGAGCTGCTGGAGCCAGTCCGGAGGACGCCACGGAGCTGCTGCCAGGGCTGGAGCCCCTCTGCTCTGGAGCCAGGCTGGGAGAGCTGGGGGGGTTCCCCTGGAGAAGAGAAGGCTCCAGGGAGAGCTGAGAGCTCCTTGCAGGGCCTAGAGGAGCCTTCCAACCCATACCATTTAAGATTCTGTGTGGGAATTACCCCATACAAACCCCAGGTCTCCCCAGCAGGTGATGCTGGAATTTGCCTGTTCCTGTGAGCTCGGTGTGCTGTGCTGGAGCTGACACCCTCTGTGAGCAGGAGCAGTGGGTCCTGTGCTGTGGGGGGATACAACCACAGCCCCTTGGACTGCTCCATGTCACAGTTCTGAGGGCTGGGTTTGCTTCTGTTGTTTTATGATCAGACTGGATTTGTCTGGAAGCAAAGATCTGTGTAAGGAGAGCTGGGAGTTCCCAGCACTGGCCTTTGGACACATCTCCAACCCCCTCAAAAATGCTGTTGCCAGGTTGTTTCTCAAATCCCAGAGAAGTTTCTACAAAAAACTTCCTTGGGGAGGGGAAAAAACCCTCAAGGAAACAGAATATGGGCTTGATGCTGAAGGAAGAAAGAATGAGCACAAGCCAATCAGCACCTCTGGAGCAAGATGCTTGGCCAAGCAAGGCAGCCCTGCCCTGAACACTGGAGCAGAAGAGCAGTGGAGAGCAGCAAGAGGAATGGGAAGCTCGAGGGGCTTCCCCTGCTTCATCCCAAACCTTCTGAACTCATTCCCATGTGGCTCCATGGCATCCCTGGCATGGGGCAAACCAGGACCCGTGATCTGGAAGCCATTCCCTGTCTCAGTGCTGGGCTCTTGCTGAGTTCTCCTTCTCCCCCCATCTCCCTTCATCGCCTTTCTGGCTCTCTCTGAGCTCTTTCTGTGATTTGAGCACTTCAGCTGCTCCTGCTGCTCCTTCCCCACCTGAAGCCCAAATCCTTTGCCGTGACGTCTCTCCGAGGGTTGTTGTGGCAACGGTTGGGATGAGGTCAGGAGGAAGGGATGGCTTTTTCAGGTGGGGGAACAGCCACACGTCCGCCTTGGCTTCCAGAAACCAAAACGGCTCCTTGCAAATAAATCTTTGCATGTAATAAAGAGGGAGAGACCAGGAAACCTCTGATGCCTGTCCAGAAATTTCTTCCAAAGAAAAGGGTCTCGGCTGGTCCCTGGGCGAGCCGCTGGCTCGGGAAGGTCCCTCCCTGGATGTGTTTGGCCTGTTGTTTTTCCATCAGCAGCTTTTTAAGGCTGTGGGGTTGGGGAGCCCTTTGGGTCCGTGCGTGGAGCCCTCGCCCCTGGTTTAATGGCCGTGAGGGTTTCTGGAGGTGGCTGTGTGCTGTAAACCAGAGGGCTGGGAGAGCTGGGGCCGAAGGGTCGGTGGAGTTCTGGAGAGGGCTATGGATGTGCTGGAAAACAGCTCTGGGAAGAGGAAAATGAGGTGCAGGTTGAATGTTCGTGCCTCAATCTCCTCAGCACCCAGGTGAGGATGCAGGGGCTGGTCTGGGGAGGTGACCTGGCCCTTCCCTGAGCCCCTGTGGTGCAGGTGGCAGCTCGTGTGGAGCGGTGGTGCCAGAGCCGCCTCTTTCCCATGGGATGAAAACTTCCCAGGCTCAATCCCCAGAGACTAACCCCCCCTTTCCCAGCTGGCTGTGCACAGCCCTGGGTGAGGTTTGGCTCAGAGAAGCTGGGGTGCTGGGAGAGTTTGAGCTCATCCTCCTGGGTAGATTGGCAGGAATTTGCACCCCTGAGTCTCCTCTGGAGCCAAATGGCCCAGCTCCACTGGCCCTGGCAGGGCTGGGATGTCTGCCAGGGCAAGCTTTGGCCCGGGACACCCGATAGACTCGACAGTCAACCTGGATTTTCCGTGCTGAGGCTGGATTTGCAGTGCTGGATGCTGCAGCAGCTGCTGGCTGGGCGTTCCAGTGTGGCTGTGCTGAGCTTGGAGCAGCAGAGTCCAACGGGCACCTGGAATGGTAAGAGCAGCAGGTGGACCCTGGGGTGCTGGGACCCCAAGGAGGGCCAGGCTGAAGGGAGCTGTGCCTTGATTGTCTCGGTGTTTAGAAATCCCATCGGAAATCCAACCCTCTTGTGCCACGTGGACACCACAAGGAGCTCCCCAGGGACGGGCAGGGGCTCCTTCTCCCACCAAGCTGCACCCCAAAGTCCTTGGCTATCTGCTTTCCCAAGGATGCTCTGCCTGGGAGCCACCCTGCACCCCGATGCTGGGATTTTTCTCCCAGCTGGGCAACCAGAGGGATCTTGGGAATGTGGGATTCCTCATCCTGAACCCCTTCAGGATCCCGCTGTGGGTTTGTCCATCTCCCACAGCACTGTGGATTCCTTTTCCCTCTTCCCCCCACACTCCAGAGCTGGTTTAATCAGCTCATAGTTTTCATTTCATGCCTTTCTCTCTCTCCTTTTTTGAGGGGGCAGTGAAATTTATACAATATTTAAGCAGCATAGTGGAGTCCTGGAAGATATTATTAATGTAAAAGGGACAGGCTGGAAATGCACTTGAACCTGGTTACAATTAGAGGGTGATTTTTCTAAAGGTCAATGAATTCAGATAATATCCACAGGGGGGGAAAGAAATTTAATACCTTTTTAGTGAATTAATTAATTATAATATTATATCGGCTTGGGGTTCTTTTCCAGAATGATTAAGGGAACGATCTGTCTTCGGAGAGGCTGGGGGAAGTCAGTGAGTGGAGGAGAGACTGACAGAGGGAAGGGAGAGAGGGGGAGACTTTAATGGGAAAATAATGGAGCCTTTTCTTTCCTTTAAAAACTTACTGTATTTCCAGGCCACACGATCCCTGCTTGCCCAGTCCGGACCCTTCCCTTCCAGTCTCTCCCAAGCCTTCTGGAGGGATTATTTGGTATTTTCACCTTTGGATCCTTCAGCACCTCAAACGCCGGACGCGGTGCTGGGGTGGAAGGACCCTCTGTGACAGCCCCATCCCCGATGCCACCACCACCGTGCCCAGGGCTGACCAAGGGGGTTCTTGCCAGGTGGGAGGACTTGGGGTCTCCAGGAGCCACCGAGAGCCGTGGCCTTGTCCTGGTGCTGCTCCAGCCCTGGGGATCCCTGAGGCCCCAGCCCTCAGCAGTGTTGGTTTATCTGCAGCCTGAGCTGAGGCTGGAATTTACACTCTCTGCTAATCCAGCCAGCCCCAGAAATTAATTACAGTCTTGTACATTAAAAATTAACATAACCTTTCTGGATATATGTTCTTATAGCACAGGAGTGGGCCAGAGTCCCTCGGCTGCCTGTAATTGGAGCTGCTTTTCTTCTCATTCTTCCCCCCCGCCCTGTTTTTTAGAGATGTGGACATTTGAACTCATTAATCACAAGCCTGGTAGCTGGTAAAGTTTAAGAGGTTTGTAGTTGCATTTGGTGCTGGCAGAGTTTGCAGGGAAGGGAGAGAGAAGGGGGTCTCTCCTCTCTCCCTCGTTGTGAAGGTTTAAGCTTCACCCGTGGGTTGGGGTGTCCTGGCATGGGTTGGGTACCCCAAACCCCTCAGGGAAGTTGTCAGGGCTTGGCTGGAGGAGAGATGGGCTGGAAGGGCTTTTGTTAAATTTGCTGTGCAACCTCTCCTGTGCCCTGTGCAGACACAGTTCCAACAGCTACTTTTACACTAGAATAGAAGCAATTTTTTTTGGTGGCAGTTATAACACATTCCCGCTCTTCTACCGAGTCCCTGGCTGCACAGATCCCAGTCCAGTGAGGACAGATCCAGACGAATCTGAAGCTGGATGTCCTGGGGGGGCCTCAGCCTCCAGGGGCTGAGCTGAGCCCCGTGGAGTGAGCGCTTCCAGCGCTGCTCTCAGCGCTGAGTGGGAACATACGGAGCCGTGTAATGGGATTGTGGGAGATGGTTTGTGTCTCCCATTAACGGGCTCGAAGGCAGAGTGTGTGTCACAGGCACGGAGAGCGTCCTCTCGCAGGGATTTGCTCTCTGCTGCTGCAGCATCACAGCCCTGGGTTATGATCTCCCAGACTCTGCTTCCCATGCCGTGAGCCGGGCTGGGAGCCTGACCTTCCTCGGGGGGGCTGGGGGAGAACTCTCAGAAAACCCCAGCCAGTGCCCAGCCCTGGGTGATGCTGCTGGGTCATGGAATCATTGAATCTCAGAACGGTTTGGGCTGGAAGGGACCTTAAAGCTCATTTTATTCCATCCCCTGCCATGGGCAGGGACACCTTCCACTGGGCCAGGCTGTGGCCAACCCGGCCTTGGACACTTCCAGGGACGGGGCAGTCTCCTAAGGAAGAGAATTTGAGCTGGTGGCTCAAAACTCTGGGTTTGCTGCATGTTGTGCCCTGGTAGGATCTGGCCCCTGTTCTCCCACTCCTCCTGGGAAGTGCTGCTCTCTCAGCGGGCTCCCTCCTCCTCCTCCATCGCCTCCAACGGGGCAGAGCACTTGCCAGGCCTTTGGGCACGTCTTCTCTTCCCTCCTTCCCCATCTCTCCTTAAAACCCCACCATCTTTTATCAAACCAGCCCTTTCATTTCTCTTTCCTCCCCCTCCAACACCACCACCTCCCTCCCTCCCACCACCTCCACCTCCCTCAGCCAGCCAGCGACTGCCGGAGAGAGCCAGCTCGCTCCCATTGTGCTATCTTTGGGTCCTAAATTAAAATTTATGACATCTTGAAATGAGCAGTGAGGGTAATTTTGCTTCTGAGCGAAGATGCTAATGAGTCCCCTTAATGGCGTGAATAAGGAGTTGACGGGTCGTGTGTCACTTTGCGCAGCCCGTGCTGGTGGTGTAATGGCCGCAGTAAGTGTCTGTAATTATACCCTGTCTCGCTGTATTTTGGCAGCCGTTGTGGGAGAGCAGCGGCTCAGCCACGTACGAGGCAGGGGGGGGAGGGAGAAGAAAAGGGGGGGGAAAAAAAATCCCCCTTGCACCTCCTGTGCGTCCTCTGTGCTCCCCGGACTCCTCGTCCCTCCGGAGCGGGGCTCCAGGCGGGATGGCTGCGGCTCTTGGAGGGCGAGCTGCTCCATCTCCCACCTCCTTTCTCTGCTTTCAAACCGGGTGATAATCCGCCTTGTCCCGCTTTGTCACGTTCCCATGGGGACCAATAGAGACCTGTTGGAGCCGGGTGCGTGGGACAGCCCTCCCCAAAGCCATGAGATGGGGTCTGTCCCCAGCAGCCCCCAAAACACGAGGGCCCGGCTCTGTCCGTGGAGCAGATGGGGGTCCCCTCCCAAGGTTGGCACTGGGAGCCCCCCAGCCATTCACTCTGCTGCTGTCCTGGTCTCTGCTTCCTCCCCGTCTCATTTCCTCCGTGGAGTTACTCTGGGGGATTGTCCTCGCCCATTTTCAGTCCCTCGGATGTTTTCCCACTATTCAACGTTGTGCTGGAAGCTTCCCACTGAGGGACAATTAGCGTGGAGGTAAAAAACCCACCCCTGTTCCTCCCCGGGTTGTAAAACCCACTGCTGTCACCTGGGAAGGAGCTGAACCCTCTGGTGAGGCAGGAAAAAGTCCATTGGCTGGGGATGCTCCATCACCTCGGGATGCTCCACTGCCTGGGAATTCTCCATTGCCTGGGGATTCTCCATCGCCGAGGGATGGTCCCCGCCAGCTCTGCTGGGCTCCGGACTGGTCCCTTGGCCTGGCACAGAGCCGCTGCCTGGGGATGGGGCTTTGATCTGCTGACACTGGCTTTGCAGGAGGGTGTGCTTGGGGCTGGATTTACCCATGGATAATTTCCTGGGGCGAGGGCAGGGGTTTGTTGGAGGAGAACACAGCAAATGGCAGCTCCTGTAGCTGGCACGGAACAGCTCCCAGGGCCCGTGGAAAGTGGCTGTGAGCTCGGGAAGCCGTGTCCCCTCCCAGCGGCTCCCATGTCCCCTCCCAGGTCGCTCCCTGCTCAGCCCCACACCTTCCAACTGAGAAATCGTGAGGTCTGGCTCTGTTCCGTCGTCTCCGGGCTCGGGAGCCTCCGAGCTGCTCACAGGGGATGATTTACAGACTGCCGAGGGTTTCCTTGGCGTGTTTGTGTAGGTGGGTTTTTGTTTATGTGTCTCTTGAAGCCTTGAGAGCCCTCGACATATTTCTTCCTTTCCTCCTCCTGCCTCAGCCCACACCCTTCCTGACATGAGGAATTCCTGGGCAATCCTGAGGACCTCGGGCAGGAGCTGGGAGTGCTGCTGGTGGCCGTGGGACCCTCACCAGGGCCAAGCAGAGACCAGGAGAGGCTTTTCTCTGTGGGTGTTGGGGTGGATATTATTCCCCTTGGCTCTCTCCAGCATTCCTTCATGCCTCCTCCTTGCTCTGCCATCACTGCCTTTGGTTCCCAAGGCTTTTTGGGAACCTTTGTTGCCCCACCTTTGTGTCTGGAGCTGGGTGGAGCAGCTTTGGGCCCAGCATGGGTTCGAGGTGTCCCTCTGGGGACATGCAGTGTGGTCCGGCTGCTCTTTTCCAGACTGGAAGGGCACAGGTTTGTTGTGT
The DNA here is from genome assembly GCA_013399855.1 of Oxyruncus cristatus. NCBI lineage: Eukaryota > Metazoa > Chordata > Aves > Passeriformes > Cotingidae > Oxyruncus > Oxyruncus cristatus. The sequence goes on along the minus strand of VXAY01006930.1, from coordinate 1,026,940 downwards.
CATCTTCAGAGGAAGCAGGAATGGTTGCAAGAACCAGAGCACTTGGGTACACAAAATACCACCCTGTGGGTGTTACATCTTGGCTTTACAAGAGCTCCAGGGAGGAGAGGAAGCTGCCTGGGCATGGGTTTGGGTCGTGGACGATGCTGCAGAAATCCCTGCCAGCCCTGTGGTGCCAGCAGCAGGGTCCTGCAGGGGCTGGCACCCCCAGCCCTGTGCCATGTTCTCCAGGCAGGAGATGCTTCCCACCCACCTGGCCCATCCCGGGGGACGCCGGTGGCCAACGCCAGCCCTGTGCCGGTGGGAAGCAAAGCTCTGCCGTGCCACCAGCTGCCTGCAGAATCCCTACAGGTGTCTGTTCCAGGATGCACGTGGCAGGGTTTTAAAGGACAGTGTCAATAAAAGGGGGGATTGCTGTTCCCAGGCTCTGGTGAGGGCTGGCAGCGGGTGCTCCCCGCGCCGCCGAGATCGTGACCATTGAAATATTGAAGTACTTGCATATAAACTGCGCTTTCAAGTATTTTTGACAAGGGTACTAATTAAATCTTAATTGACACTGCACTAATTAGCTTCTTAATTACATGGAACCACATAATTAGCAGCACACTCTGTGCTAATTGTTAATTAGGAAAACCAGGCTTCCCCCTATCCCCCCCCATCCCTCCCCTCCTGTTGTCGCTTTTAACTAAAGAGCCTCTGGTGGGAAGAGGGGGAGGAAGATGAGGGGGGTGGTTGTGCTCCCAGCACATGGCACTGGGGTGGTGTGTGGCTCCAGGTAGGTTTTTGGACAGGGATGGGGTGTGGGAACACCTGTGAGGGTGAGTGGGAACATTCATGGGGGTTGCTAACGGTGTCGTGTTAGTGATGAAGCACAACCCTCCTCTGGAGATGTCCCCGTGGAGCCCCACTCCAGTGCCTTTCCTCCAGCTCTACCTGGGATGAGCCCAAAACTCCCTCAAGGCTTCACATGGCTGCTTGTTTGCAGGGGTGGGGGCCCATCCTCCCCAAAACTGGCACACTGGGGTGAGTGGGTGCTCTTACCTGGCTGGGCCCTCGCAAGAACCCCCATGGCCCCTGGGATGGATTTCACACCTCAGAAACCCTCTCCAAAGCCCTCTGATCCCATGGGGGTGGCAGCCATGGGGTGATGCTCTGTACCACAGCACACTGTGCCCAGCATCCAACACCTTCTCCAGACCTTCCATCCCAAAGGCTGCTCCAGCATCCACCTCACCAGCCCCACCAGCCCGGGGTGTTCATCCCTGCAGGGGAGCAAAGTCAGAACCCCACGGCTGCAGTTTGGCAGGTCTCTCCCTCTCTGTCTTTTTTTTTTTTATATATATATATATAATTCTTATTATTTTTTTAATAGTTTGGTTTTCCAGGAAATATTAAAAAAAAGTGGCCTAACACCTGCTGCAGAGCTCATCTTTCCCAAGAGCCTGGAGGAGCGGGATGCGGAGTGTGGTGCAGCTGGGATTGCAGCCCTGTGTTTGTGGGGAAAGAGGTGGAGGGGAAAGGAAAATATCTGTATTTTCACCAGGGGGAAAAGAGGAGGCAAAGAAAGTGGGGGGAAAAAATGAAGAGGTGAGAAAATTGTGCGCATTTGACAAATCTTTCTAATTAGGGGCCAATTATGCCCTCAGATTCCTAATTGGGATTCCGGCAGGTTTTCAGGCTTGTAGGGTAATTACAGGCTCGTAATTCTATTAAGATGGAAATTTGGGAGAAATACCTTATCATAACATTTAGATTTTGCCATCTGTGTTGACGGGCTGCAGCTCGGGTGGGAAGGGGGAGCTTCACTCCCACGCCGAGCCTGATCCTCAGCCGTGGGCAGAGCCGGGTTCCAGGGGGAAATTTGGGAAAGGGAGGATCTGAGCGTTGTCTCGGTCCTTGGGGTGCTGGGAGGGCAGGTTTGGGCGGAGATCACTGGGGTTGTGCTGGATACCCTGAGCTCCATCCCTGTCCTGGTCATCCCTGTCTCTCTCATCCTCCTCTCTGACGTTTCCCAGTGGAAATACCCATGGCAATCACTCACCATCTTCCTCCCAACCTGAAGGAAGAAAGAGCTCCCCCATCTTCCAGAGATTTCCCTGGATTTCCACTGGCACCAACCTCCCCCTGGCCGTGCTGGTGCTTGTCCCATGCCTGGGATGTGTGTTGGGACACTCCTGTCCCTGTCCCCACCACAGTCCCATCCCCGCAGCAAAGCCCCCAAGAGTGATGCTGTAATTTGGGGTTCCCCAGATCCCTAAATCTCGGTTTTTTGTTTTTTTTTTTTTTTTCTTTTTGGCTAATGAAACCAGCTGTGGGTAATTATTTTAATCTGCATTACTGGGCGGGAATGCAGCTTCTTCTGGATCTGCAAATTTATAACAGTACTAAAAAAAAAAAAAAAAAGGGGAAAGAATAAAAAAAGCAGCAGCAAACCCTCCTCTCCATGAGAGTCTGGCTGCCTTTGATCTTTTGTGTGAGGCCTCTTATCGGGACCAGAGTAGGTTTACACGCTGGAAGATACGGGAATAATACCCCACCGAGATAAGCTGCAGCCCTGACTCTCCTTTGTGTGGCAAATTTGATAGGACTGGGAAAATGTTTACTGGGAGACTTCGGGAGAGAATTAGTCCCCAGCGCAGCTGAGAAAAATAATTGCTTTGCATGATAATTAAAGGATGGTGGGCTCAGCCCCCGGGATGGGGTGGGAGCAAAGGGTTGGGTTTCTGGGAAACCCCTTGGCTTTTCTGGGCCAGACACAGCAGACGTGACTTGTTATTGCCACTGCCACCACAGCCCCTCGCAGGGACACGGGAAAAGCCCTTTCTGAACATCTGGAGGTGTCAAATACGAAAGCATTGAGTTATTTCATTGGGATGAGCAGAGAAAAGACAACGCTGGCGTCATATTGATGTCCCTGGGGCGCTTTGGGCGTTTTGTCGTGGTCACAAACTTGAGGTCTCGGGTTGTATCAGGAGCCAGAGCATCACAGGGGCTCACGAGCATCGTCCGGAGGGGAGGGAGGAGATCCCGGACGGGAACAGCTGTGGGGAGAAGCCACGGGAAAAACCCCGCTGGATTTCTGCTGCCTCCTTCTGCAGGAGTTCCCCAACTCGTACAGGTGCCACGAGGGTTTTCCCAACTCTTTCAGCATCTCCAGACACCCCTCAGGTGCTGAGCAAGGACATCGCTCCCTCCCGGGGACTCCTGGGGGCCGGGTGGCTCCGGGCCCGGGGGTCACCCAGGAACAGCCCCCGCCGCCGTGTAATCGCTTTCCTATTAATCTGGCTTTTTATTATTATTATTATTGTTATTATTATTAAACATCTCTCTTCTCCCAAATCATCTCGGAGCCGTGGCGAGGTCCCTGGTAATAGCTCCATAAATTTCAGCCATAAAAAGTAATGGAGGGAGACAAATGAGATAATTAGGAATAAATCTTGGCGAGGTCTCTATTCATCAACATCCCCCAGAACCGGCCAATATTCCAAATCATTAGCAAAGCCCGTAATTAACAAAGAGCCAAGGCTTCCAACGTTAATAAAGCTCGCTCAACTCTAGATTATCAGGTAGCGGCTGACGAATCAGCTCTGTTAATATTATGGCCTTTGTTAAGGATCTTCTTTCTTTCTCTCTCTCTTTTTTTAAAGCCAAAAACCCTGTGTAATTTTTTTTTCCCCTCTTCTGCTAAATTTTAATTAGATTTTGCGTGTGCATCTGTAGAGGGCAAGTGAGGGGACAAAGGGACAGGGTTTTTTCTTTTACACTTGGAGATAGGGGCAAAAGAAGAACTTGATAGATTTTTTTTTTAAATTATTTTTTTTCCATCTTTTTTACTATTTTTATTCATTCCTCCACACTCTTCTGCAGGAAAGAGGAGTCCTCGAGGCTGTACCAACTAACAGCCAACTTTTATTTATTCTTTCCCTAAAGCTTCAAGGTTTCTGGAGTATGTGTGTGGATAGAAGGTGCCAGCTCAGCTCCACGAACCTGTCACCCCCGAGCACCTCTTGGGCTCATTTGGGCCAAAAGCAAAAGGAATTTGCCAAAGAGCAAGTGCAGTCACTGCCTATTTCCCTGCCACAAATTAAGAATTACTTGGGTTTTTTGAGTTTCTGAAGAGTTTTTCTGTTCCTTGTCCACCTACCTGCCACCACAGGGTCAGCCATCCCTGTCCTCCATCCTGTGCCCCTGCAAGGCTGGCACGAGGTGTCCAGATAACTCAATTTTAACTTATTTTGAAGTCAGTAATTTTTAGGTTAACTTAAAAACTCTTCTCCAGGCGGAACAGCTCCGGAATAGCTTTGTGGCTGTGCAACCCACCTCAGAGCCCAGGGAACCTCCAGTTTGGGGGTCTCAGTGTGCCATGCCAGGCCAGGGGAGCTTGGATCCAACGCAGCCTCCATCGTCCCTTTTGATGTCTCTTATAATAATTTATTTTTTGGGATCTTTTTTTTAGAAAACTGCTTCAGAGCAAGTTGTGCAGAATCTTTGCTGGTGCAATGGGCGTCTCCACCCGAGGTGCAGCCGCTGAGCTCTCCCGGAATAAAGATGTGACCTTTGTGGTCCGGATTTTCCAATGGAGGGACAAACCAGGGGCTCGAGGGCTGTTGGGCAACTGGGCCCAGTGCGGGGGCGATGGGGAGACTGGGCGCGCTGGTCGTGCCCTCACTAGAGGGCAGCATCCTGCCGGTAAAATCGCCGCAGATCGCAGCGATTTGGGATCAGCCCGGTGGGAGCATCCGAAGGACTTCACACCTTGGGCACGGCCGGCGCTCAAGGGCGGCAGAGCGGAGGCACAAGGGCTGCGCTCCGGGAGCTGCCCGCGGAGCCGAAGTGCCCCGGCTGAGAGCCAGGCTGGATGCTCGGGGAGTGTTTGGGGGTCGGGGGGGACCGGGGGAACGCGCCCCGGGCTCGTGAGCTCCGGCTCCTCCTGGAGCCACTTGGTCCCGACATCTGGAAGCCGTTTGTGAGCGGCTCCGCTGCCCGGCGGGTGTGCGGAGAGGGGAGAGCGGCTCCCCGGGGGGAGGCTGAGCACGACCACGGGGGTTGGGGAGCCTCAGGGTCTCACTCATTGCAGGGAGCAGCACCCACGGGAAACGGCCCGGTCCCGGAGAGCCCAGGGCCCCCCACAGGAATTCCCTCCGTGCTGCCAAAATCCTGAACAAAACACCCAAAGCAGACACGAGGGGCACATCTGCCCTTTGAGGGGCACATCTGCCCTTTGAGGGGCAATATACAATATACGTATAGATGTGTAATACCACTATATATGTGAGTATAGAAAAATACTTGTTGTGCAAAATACATCTATATTAATAAATCTCCCTATATAAGTGCAAATACAGTGCTACTAAGGCAAGCATAGAAAAGAATATATACAGAAGAATGAATGTACAAAAATGGGGGGGTATGTCTCTATATACACATGCATTGATATGTGTGTGCATGTGCATTTTTATATATATATTTTCCACTATATATTATATACATATTGCACTTTATCTATAAAATACAAATATTATAGATATATTATATAATATTTATTATATAAAAATAAATACACATATATATGTAGACATATATATATATACAGTCAGTCTTAATATATGTAAAAATATAAATAAATTTTTATATATATATATAACTATATAAAAAAAGTCAGACTGTATGGCACAGCGGGGTCTGTCACACACACGGAGGAAATGGGAGTGCTCAGGTCACCTCCAGAGGTCACCTGCACGTGGCACGTGCCCCCTGTGCCCAGGCAGGGGTGGGTGTGAGCAGCACAGGGGAATGGGGGTGGCTGTGGTGAATTGGAAACAGTGGCAGGGGAGTGTCCCCCTGCCCTGCCACCCGTGTGCCCAGCGGGTGCCGACCTTCCCCCCTCAGCAGGGGCCTGGGCTTTGGTCTTCGCGGAGAAATGGTGGCACTTTTTTCACCCCATAACTCACTGGGGCCGTTCTGTGTGGGGTTAAGGGTAGGGGCGAATTTTTCCTCCCCCAATATCCCCGTTAATGGCTTTCAAATGTTGGCACCCCCGGCGGGCGCGCGCGGCTGTGTGTGTTGGCTGCGGGCGCCGTCTCACGCGCAGCGGCTCCCCGGCTCCCAGATATTTCGGCAGACTCCAGCCCCTCTCCAGTTTCAGCTGCAGTTTGAAAGAAAACAACTCCCCCGACTGCAGCAGGAAATCACTATTTGGGTTTGGAGGCACCTCTTCCTGAGGAGCTGTGCAGAAAGGGCTCAGGCAGGTACGGCTGCGCCAGCCCTTGGCACCTCACGGCCACGAGGGACCGGGTGACACTCAGGAGCAGCTCGAAAGGCTGAAGGCTATTCTAGCAGGAAAAAAGGAGATGGTTGAGCTGGTGGGATTTGTGGCAGCTCTGTAGGTGAAAGAGGGAGCGTGTTAAGGCATAAGAAATGCCTTGATAAAACAGTAAATGCTGTAATAAAAGCAAAATTAAGTTTATCTGCTTTATTAGTGATGGTTCTTGGTTCAGGCTGCTGCTCTGCAGGCACAGAGGGCCCAGCACCCAGCATGGGGCTCACAGTGTCTGTCCAGCCCTCTTGTGCCTGGGATTCCACTTCCCTTTGGGCAGGAGCTGAAGGGGCAGCATTAAACCCAGTGGGGTCCCTGGATACATGTACCTGTTTGTGTATGTGTGTATATGGACACGGGTCCAGCTGTCCTGTGCGTCCTGACTTGGTCCCTGGGGGTTGTTCTGGGGGCAGACCCCTCTCCTGCCCTCGTTGCCCAGGTCTCTGGCAGTGTATAAGGATGAGGGGCTCGCTGGTCTTCTCCCCACCCCGTTCCCAGGCCCCAGGAGAGGGTTAACACGAGCACTCCTGCAATTTTCCTTCTCCAACTTGGTAGCAAGGCAGAACGTGGGGATCTCTGGGCTCTGCTCGGGTCCCAGCCCCCGAGCCTGGCTGGGGGAGCCGGCGCTTCCAGGCAAACTGCCCTTTGGCAGCCACAGCCCCGGCGTGTGCCAGCTCTGCACTGCTTCAGCTATCACCGAGCCCAGGCTGCTCCTGCACCCCCTCCCCTTGAGACACCACAGCTCTGGGTAATCTCTGCTGGCGACAGCAGCCCCGAGCCGTCCCACCCCACTCCCCCCAGCACTAAGTGACAGCAAACCTGGGCCAAGCAAACCCTTTCTGCCCCTTCCCTCCCCTCCCGAGGTATTTTTCCCTTCCTCGGCAGTGTTGCTCTCCTGCAGGAGGCTGAGAGGTGCCAGATGGCTCAAAGCCACCTTGCAGAGCTGTTGTGACACCACACCTTGGTCCCAGCCCTGTAGGACACACAGGATCCAGACTGGGAGCTTGTGCCAGCACAGGCACTGGATTTTTCATTCAGCAGGACGCTCACGCTTCTGGCAGGTTCAGGATTAGAGAAATCAGCTCTGGCCAGAGACTGTGGGACACCAAGGAGTGGAAAAAAGTGATGCTGCTGGGCCTCTGGCCTCGAGCTGGTTTTTGGGGAAGGGTGAAAGTGAGGAGAGGAGCTGGTGGACCCGAAATGTTAATTCCTTCCAGCTGTTGTCAGTCTGGCAGGTTCTCAAAGGAAGTTTAATAGACTGCAGTCGTCTCCCCTCGGCCCGTCCCCCATCCCAGCAGAACCTGGGATTACATGAGCTGCTCTGACTTCCAAAGTCCTGGTTTTATTTTTTTCCCTTTGGCTCTGGAAGTGTTTTCTTTCGTGTGTGAGTGCGGGTGTGTGTGCGCACGCACGAGGGTGATGCCTTTCCCTCATCTTCCTGCTAAACCTGCCCCTTGGATGGCCGGGAATCAGAGGGGACTGTTGGGGCTGCACAGGGATGGGGTAGGAGCAGCAGTGGGAGCAGAAGTGGGGGCTGTATCAGCTGGGGGGAGGAGGAGGACGAGGAGGAGGAGAACGAGGAGGAGGAGGAGGAAATGGCTTGTGGGCCTCCTTGCTGGAGCACACCCCGGTCCGCCGTGTGAACTGGGAGGAAACAGGATGAAGAAAGTATTTGGAGTGGAAAATAAAACCCCTCTCTTGCTTTATTGATTGTGATTGAGGACAGAAATAGCCCAGGCTTCTGAAAGCCGTCCCCACTGACGGAGCAGCCAAGTGTTGGACGTGGGGCTCATCCCGTGCAGCAGCGTCCAGCTCCTGCAGCCCGCGGAGAAACGCGGTGCCCAGAGAGCTCCCGGCACTGGGCTGAGCCAGCCCTGAAACCCGAGGGCTCCTCACCTGCCTGCCTCGGCTCCTGCAGACTTCCCAGGCCTCGGGTTGCACATCTTACTCTGCACTGGCTGCACCTCGACAGGCTCAGCCCTGGCAGCCCATTAGCAATTAGACAATGAGCTCATTAACACCCCCTGTGTGCCATCCATAATGAATCAGCAGCAGAGGAATACAGGAGAAGGAAACACGGATGGCCAGCTGGGCTCAGGCTCTGACCATCCTGGGGAGCAGCCGTGTGGCACTGGGGGGACCCTGCACTGAGTGCTTACAACACAGCCAGGCTAATTTAGGTGACTGGACCTTTTAATGAATTTTAGCCCATTTCACTGGATTGTTTCAGCTAAGGCAGCAAACATGGGGCCAGCCAGGCTGGGGAAGGCAGGCAGGGAACCCCAGGGTGCCCAGGAAAGCCCAGCCTGCAGGGCCAGCATCTGCATGGGCACAGTGCTCCAGCTCCAAGAGGACTGTAAAAACCAAGTGCTGGCAGGAGAGTAATTAGTTAAACCAGAGCACATCTGTTGTTAATTAATTCCCAGGCAGGAGGGTTTAACTCTTGCCTTCCCTGATGGTTTGCAACCTGGATGGCCAACGCCAACTTGCATTAAAGGAAGGCTTCAACTTGGCTTTTCAAGCCCTTTCAGGAACTTGAGTTGCTCTGGTCCATCATTCCCACATCCCAGGACCATTCCTGTGATTTTCAGGAGCACCTGGAACATGAGCAGAGCAACCAGCACTGCTCAGGGCAGTGAATGTGCCTCAGGTTTGGGGTCAGGGCTGAAGTAAATCTGTCTTTGCCACTCCCAACACCCAGCCCTGCAGAGCTGATGGAAAAGGTGGGACATCTCTAAGAGTGGGTTTGCAGAGCAGCACTGCGGGGCTGAGCAGAGTTTTTGGGTAGCCCTGCACTGCTTGCTTCTCTTTCATGTGCATTTTTTCGAAGGCAGCTCTCACTGAGTACATTCGTAGGCGTGAACATCACATCCATCGAGCAGAACATGACGCTCTGCGAGGAGCCCGACTCTGCCCCCACCTCCTGCTCGGGACGGGGACCTTGGCCCTTGGGAGCAGCTGGAGCAATGAGGGGGAGCAGGCAGGGGGCATGGGGGGGTGTGAGAACCCCACCCTACGTGGGCACAAGCTCGGCCAGCCCCCAGGGCCCTCCTGCACGGGGGAATCTGTTCCCCATTAAGCGACTCCGGCAGTCGCCGCGGCTGGTGGGAGCAGCCCTGCCAGCCCCAACCTCCCTAATTAGCAGCACAAGTGAGGCCAGGCTGGGGAAGGCCAGTGCCTCCGTCACTGCTTGCCAAGGATGCAAACGGTTTGGAGCAGAGCCTCAGCCAGAGCCTGTGGAAAAGCTCCCACCGACCCTGCGAGTGCTGGAGGGGCCCCACTCCTGTCCGTCCTGGGGTGGGCAGCGACGTGCATCCCATCCCCTGGCCCCTCACTCCTTCAGTGAGGGATAAAGCCTCAGTGCAGCACCCCGAGCCCTCCCTGGGGTGTGTGGGGTGCAGGAAGGCTGCCTGCACCAGTCTCTTCCCCTCTGTGCACTTGCACCGTGCCGGCTCCGACTGCCCTTCGCTCACCACTAAAAATAGGTTTCCCGGCTGAGCGGCAGCGCCGGAGGGCAGAAAGCCCAGATCCCAAACCAGCCCATGTCACCGTGACCAACTGACCCATTTGGCCCCAGTTTTTAAGTATTTTTCCCTCCTCATTCAACTTCCACCCAGGCAGCAGCTGAGCTGGGACAGCTGAGCCCCTCAAGGGGCAGCGAGACCCTGGTGTGGGGCTGTGGTCCCTGACCCACATGGCCTGGCGTGGCACGGCATGGTTGGTGATCCCACCCTGGGCAGCAGCAGGAGTGGTCAAAGCCACCCAGATTCCAAGGGCTGCCAGCTCCCACAGCCTCATGCCAGCCCTGGGCAGCCTCAGCCCTTCAACCGGGAATTCGCATAATTTATTGTCTCCTTTATGGAATTTGTGCCCTGGGTCTGCTGAAGCAGCTCAGGAGCCTGGGAGGAGCAAGGGAAGGAACAGGGAACAACAGTGGGACAGCAGGGTCAGGGTTTGTCCCAGGGGAGCTGGGGTGCTCCAGGACCTCAACCTGTTCCCTGAAGCAAAGCACAGAGAGTCCTCTCACATTTTCCCTTCCGGCACAAGGACCAAAGCAGGAGCACCCTGGGGCTGTCACTGACCTGTCCCATGTCCCCAAGGCCCAAGGCTCCCCTGCAGCTGGGAGCAGGATGGGGCAGAGGCACAGAGACAGGGGACACAGAGCTCTCCCCAGGGAGCGCCCTGCAGAGCATGTGGTGGGGCAACTGTTGGTCAGAAATGAAGAAAGACCTTTATTTACAGTAACAAATGAAAAGGCAAAAAAAATAAAATCCCGTGACAGTTCCCTCCCTGTCTCCCCAGCCCTTCAATGGGGCGTCTGCCACCCCCACCCAGCCAAGGTCCCTCTCCCCAGGACGGTGGGATGTGGCCAACAACTGGTGGGGGTCATTGGGCACCAACCAAGCCACCCTGCCCCGCCAGCCCCATGAGATGTGGGGGTCAGGAACAGCCCGGCACAGCACCAGGGTCTCCCCAGCCCCAGCTTTGATCCCACTGCAAGGGCTGGTGCAGGAAAAGCTTCTTTCCCGGGAAGGGCTGTGTGTTATTGCACTTGGCTGCCGGTCTCAGCACCGAGGGCGGGCTGGAGGAGGTGTCCCCAGCACGGGACCCTGTGCCTGGCTGGAGGCTCCAGCACCGCCCGGTGCCTGGGGGTCCCGGTGGGGAGCAGGGCTCTGTGCAGCACCAGCCTTGGAGGTGTCCTGGGGGGCAGGGGATGCTCCGTGCCACCCCCATGGCAGTGGAGCACTGTCCTGGGGCAGCCCCGGGCGGTGGCAGCGGGACGGGCTGTCCCCAAGGCCGGGACCCGGGGTGGCACCTCAGGCTCTGTGGGACGGCGCTCCCGCTCTCGGCTCAGGTGGCAGGAGGCTCCCGCGGTGCTCCACGAACGGGCCCGGTGTGGGGAGGAGGTAGAGCGTGACAGGATGTCACCTGCCACCACCCCCGGAGTCCCCGTGGCCCTACGGATTCACCACTCCCCAGGCAGGACCCAGGTCCGGCTCACCAGCTCCAGGGCTGAGGTTTGCAGGGGGGGATGCGCTCTCCTCCTTCACCAGGCTCTGTCTTTCAGCATTTCCCAGCAGCTCGGGGACCCTCACCCGCCGCGGGAGGGTCTGGGGGGTCCCGCCGCAGGTGCCCCCGCCGAGCAGCCCCTCAGGAGGAGAAGCAGAGCCCGCAGCACTCCATGCAGATCTCCAGGCAGTCGGCGGACTCGCAGCAGGCGTCGATGATGCCGCAGTCCATGTCGCAGGGCAGGTCGCAGTCCGCGCACTCGCCCGAGTTGCAGCAGCAGCAGCAGATGCAGGAGTCCTCGGAGGTGCAGGAGCCGCAGGTGGCACAGTCCAGAACGATGTTGCAGAGGGTCAGGAACTCGCAGAAGAGGCAGGAGAGGATGCAGTGGACGCAGCAATCTGTGGAGGAGGGGACGGGCATGGATGGGTGAGACAGCACCCGGCATGGATGGATGCCCGGGGAGCACTGTAAGGGTGGAAATACTCCCTCAGGAATCAGTGGAAAGGATGGGAAATAGGTCTGAGGGCCAGGGTCCTCCCTTAGCACCTAGTGACATGCCCAGGCCTCAAAAGAGACCAATTTTGGAGGGCGGGAGATGGCCCCACTCAGCACCCACCCTACAGAGGCTGCCAGGAGGGGAGCTCAGCTGCTTCCCAGCTCCAGGAGTCCCGATGGGCCTAAAGGAGTCGCTGCACAAGAGACCCCAAGTGATGCGGGGCTGGAAAACAGCTGGAAGGGGACCCCCAGGGGAGAGCCGGTACCTTCTTGCGCCTCAATAGGGATGTGGGAAGAGGCCGACTTGGAGCTGCCCTTGCTCTTCTTGCTGCTCTGGCTGTTGATGGAGTGGTGTGGCTGCAGCTTTCGGTGGGGTTTCTGCGTGCTGGGGAGGGGCCGGCAGAGCCCGTTCCCCGCGTCCCCGTTGGCACCGCCCGGGTCCGGCCCCCGCCCGGCGCCGTTCTGCAGCAGGTGGGTGCAGGGGCCGGGGGGCTGCAGGGCTGGTCTCACCTGGGGCTGGCCTGGGAGGGGAGAGCAGCACGTTACCCCCCCGAGCCCTCCTGCACTGCTCCACCAGGGAGAAACACGGGCCTGGTCCCCTGTCACCACATGGCAACCTGGTCCCCAGCTGGACACAGCACGGCTGGGAGGGGATGCTAGAAGATGGATGGTCCAAGAGGATGGAGATGGAAAAGGAGATGCAGAAAAAGAGGTGGTTTCAGGGAAGGAGGCAGAGGCTCCAAAAGAGGAAGGGGTGAAGAAAGAGCAAGAAATAGAGATATTTTTGTGAAGGACGTGCTGCAACTGCTGACGTTCAGCAGAGCACCCGGGGGGAGGAGGAGGAGGTGTCCCCAGATCCCGGCACTGCCGGCACAGGCAGGAGGGATGAAGCCACCGAGGCTGCCAGAGAGAGCTCCTGGTTGTCCCCATCATCCTCTGCAAAGCCAGAGGAGACGAAACACCGCTGGAGAGCCGGAGTGCTCATCTCTCCGGGACTGCGGGAACTGGCCGCTTCATTAAAGGCCTCCTCAACCTCTGGCTGAACTTCTCTGCAGGAGGAGGAAAATAACTCTCTGCTCTGTCTGTGCCTCCCTCCAGCCCTGCACACTGCAGCCGTGAGCAGCCAGTGCCCTGTGTCCTGCCAGGATGCTGCCAGAGCCAGTGCCCTGTGTCCTGCCAGAGCCAGTGGTGTGGCTCAGCCCTTTGCTCCTGCCCACTGCCGTGTCCTGTCCCCACAAATCCTTGGGAGAGGACTGGGAACCAGCACAAGGGAGGGGGTTTCATCACCCATCATCCCCCCCAGCAATGCCAATGGAAGCCACAAACAAAACCCTGTCTGATGGTGCTTTGGCCAAACTTTGCTTTTCCTCTCCCGTGGCAGTAAACAAGGGATGATTCAGGCGAGAGGCTCGAGGGCAAAGGCACCTCTGGCACTGGGGAACAGGAGCTGCTTTCTGTGCAGGGCACGGGAGGATGCAGGGGTGGAGTGGGCACAGACAGGCCCTGTCCTGCACCCACGAAAATAAAACAGATGGAGGTGAAAAACACAAGTGGATGGTCCTGGAGCCTGGCTCTGCCAGGCTGAGCTGGACTTGGGCTGCAGAGGGATGCTTAACTGGGGGCTTGGTCTTTGCCACACGCTGGGAAGGGAACTTAAAATAACCAGAGCAGAGCGGGAAGAGTGGGCTGGAAGCAGGACAGGTGGGAGAAGAGCAGACTGGAGACATGGAAAACAGGTCTTGGATAAAGTGGAAATTGTGTCCCCCCCAAAAAAAACCTCAGTGTTGACTTCCCATTCACCCTTCTCCAGTGTCCTCACCTGCCCGTGGCCTGGCACCAAGTGGCACCCAGGATGATCCCAGTGCCTGGGGCTGCCCAGAGCTGTGACGGGCAGGGATTGAGCCAGTGGGGACCCGGGCAGGAGCTGAGCCTGCAGGGACCCAGCAGCAGCAGCCCAGCAGTGTCCAACAGCAGCTGGGTTCTCTGGGACTGCAGCAGGACGCAACGCGCTCGCCTTGGCGCTCCCCATTTCACTGCATTCCTCAGATTAAACTGTTTGTAAATCAAAATCACGCTCTGGCTCCGGAGAGTGGCAGCCAAAGGCAGTCAGGAATCCCCCCCCTCTAAGTTAGGCAAAATAGCTTCCATTTTTCAGGTGCCAGAGCCAGTGACAGGAGCCTTCAACTCACAGGAGCCCAAAGCTCTTCTAGAAGGGACACTTTGCACCCGAGCTCAGCAGTGTGGTGCTCCCCAGCAAGAGGAGTGTCAGGGCAGGAGTGGGGGGACCAGCCCACCTGACAGCCCCCACTGCATCCACCCACCAGCACCACGGTGGGAAACCAGGAGTTTGGGCGAAACAGCCTGCCTGGGGATCTTCCAGGCCCAAACCCCTCCTGGATGCTCACTCGGGGTTTCCCACCGCGGTGGTGCCTGCCAGCCCTGGGGCCCGTGGGTGTGCCCGTGGGGGTGGGCTGGGGAGGGGGCTGCGCGGGCCCGCAGGGTGCAGCGGCTGTGGCGTGACTCAGACGTGCAGAATGTCTGTGGGCAGCCGGCCCAGCTCCAGATGCTTCGCAAGGGCTCGAGCTCTGCTGCAGGAAACGTGCGCTCTCCTCGCTCCGCCCGTGCCTCGGGAGCGCCCGGATCCTGCCGTCCCCTCCCCTTCCCAGCCCGCCTGCCGGCTCTTCGCAGTGTGCGACCTCGTTCCCACCCTCCCTCACCCCGCTGGGAAGCATCCGTCCACTTTACACCCCTCGGAAGGGAGAGCTGCACTCTCACATCCAGCAGAAGGGGACTGGCTGCGCCTACGGGGCAGCCTGGGAGCGAAACCCTCAGATCCGGGCCTGGGGCCAGGGAAAGGACAGACAGAGGGACTCCAGGAGCGCCTGGCCCTTGGCCTTCCACATCTGCCAGCTCTGCTCTCCCACTCCTGCAGTGGCAAGCGGATCAAGGGCCCCCATCCCTGCCCCTGCCCCACTGTGGTGTTTCTCGCGGCGGGGGGACCGGCAGGGCTGCGGCAGCAGCTCTGGGGAGGTGCTGCCCGGCTCCGCCACCGCCCCTGGCAAAACCAGCTCCTCCGAGCAGACAGCCCGGCTCGCCCGGGCTTTGCACCAGCCTCACCCTTGCCCTGGACTCGCCAAGGCAAGAGCTGTCCCGGGGGGAGGCATCTCCCTTTGCTCCAGCAAGCGGCTGTTGGGCTCCCGTCCCACGGCCGTGCCCACGGAGCTGTTCTGTCGGGGGTCTCCTCTCTCCCTCCGTGGCTTTGGGGGAGCTGCCATAGAGCAGTCAGCTCCTTCCTTGGTGGGACTGGTCCCTCTTCTCACTGTGGCATCCCAGGGGACCCCAACACCACCGAGAGCTCCTCCAGTTGCCCACCCTCCTCCCCCTCTGCCTCCAGCTGGGCTCACAGGCAGGAGAGCGGGAGCCATCCCGGATGCCACCCTTCACTTTCCCCACTCCAGGTGACTTACGCTCAGTTTGAGCCTTCTGCTTTGATGTGGGGAGGAACAAAGCAAGGAGGAGACGGATTCCCACCTCTGCCCTCCCTTTTAACGAGCCCTGCTCCTGATGAGATGGCAGCAGCCCAAGGCACGGGCACCTGGAGGTGCTGCCACCAGGGAAACACTCACACGTCACAGCTTTGGGAGCGCCTGCAAGCTCGGCCCGGGGGCCCTTCGTCAGGACTTTTGGGGACTCCTCATCCTGCAGGGGTTTCTCCTTCCTCGGCGGGTGGGGCTCTGCCGAGGGCACCGCTGGAATCGGCCTCGGCGAAGGGCGCGAGGGCTCTCCGGCCTCTGCAAGAGAAACGGGGCTGGGGCTGAGCCCTCCAGGCTCACCCAAACCACAGAGACCCACAGCACATCCCCCACTCTGCAGTCAGCACCCGTCAGGGCGTCTGGGCTCTGATTCCCGAGCCAAATCCAGCTGCCCCTGTTGAACACTGTGCGGGGGAAGAGCTGGAGCACCACAAGGGATTTCGGGCCTCTCGGGATGGGCATGGAGGCTGCACCACTCTGCAGCTGCACACCTCATGCAGCGCCAGCAGCTCAGCAGCACCATCCCAAAAACTCTCCTGAGGTCCCACATTCCTTCTCCAAAAAGCCAAGGGATCTGGTTACACTCAGCGGTTCAAGCTGCATTTTTCATCTCCCTTCCCATGAAAGGGCCACTGTCTTCCCTACTGGAGCTGGCTGCCACCTCCCCTCAGCTTCCTGCACTCTGGGACAGGGGCAGCCACTGCAGGACCCCTCGATGGGGCAAGTGAAAACCAAAAGGAGACAAGTTATTCCCCGTGGGATAAATTCTGATGCCACACACCCCCTGCAGAAACCCACAACCCCCTTCAGCAGAGCCAGTGCTGCGGGTTGGGAGCTTTCTGCCCCTCATGGTGGGTTTCCATGGGGAATGTGGGATGTCCAGGGGGGCTCAGTGCAATGCTACAGTCCCCCAACCACCCTCCCTCCTTGCTGCCCCATCCCTGTCCCCATCCCCCGGAATAGCAACCTCTTGCACAACAGGGGCTGGACCGCACTTTATATAAAACTAAATTATAGCCTGGGCGAAGGGAGGGAGAGCAGAGACCCATAATTTCCCTGGCTATAACAAGAGGTCCCACACGCAGGCAGGCAAGGGGGGGGTGGGCAGGGGGAGAGAGACCTGGGACACTTCACTACCCTCGATCTGACGAGGGTCTTACACGCCCGAGGCGGGGAGGAAGGTGGGCAGAGCTCACATGGGTAATTAGGAGTATAACGAGGGAGGGGGAGGCCTCCTCTGCACCCCGGGGTCGGCAGGAGCCTGCACACACTGCAGAGGGGCTGCAGGCAGTTGGGAGTGATGCTCCATGACATCCTCCACGCCTCAGTTTCCCCACAGGATCACCCTCTCCTCCTTTAAATCCCCCCAGCCCCTGCTGCAGGGGTGTCCTGCCAAGAGGAGGCCACCCTGGGGTCCCCTCTCCCAGCTTCCCACAGGGCAGGGCCTGGCTCCTTCCCTCCCCTGCTGCCACCAGAACCAGACCAGGCTTGACCTAAATCCCTCAGGTTTGAAACCAACCACAAGCCGAGGCAGAGCCCTAAGGAGAGATGGCCCTCAGGATGGGACATCCACCCCTTTCCTCATCTGCACCCCCAAAGCAGCTGCGCCCCCAGACCCCTCCTGGGTGGGATAAATGCTCATCACAGCCCAGGATCAGAGTCTGGGACTCCCCTTCCCCGTTCTGCACCACCTCTTGTCCAACACAAGGGAGACATGAAGGTGACGTGGCACAGGGAGAGCAGCTCTGGTGTCTTGTTCATGGGAACAGAGGTAATAAGGCATTTAAAAATAAGAAGCCCAGTTTCAATAAATCACAGCACTGCCCTAAGGTACAGAAGATTAGGGAAGCGATAGACATGGAACTGCTTTCTTTGCCTCCTGGTTGCCAAGCCCAGGACACGCACATGGGTCTGGTTTTCTGACTGTTCTCCCCACTTCCAAAGTCCAAATCCACCCGTCGCGAAAGCCCCGAGACATCAGTCAGCTCCAAAGTCCATCACGAGGGTGAGAAAAGAGGAGGGGGGAGAGGAAAGATGCAAAGCTGGAGGGTTCCATTGCTGTAATATTCCTGCAAAGTCCGAAGCACAAACATCCCTCTGGGGGCGATGGCTGCAGGAAGGACCCGCTCCACACGACCAGTGTCTGCAGGAGCTTCTGGGGCCACCCCCGTGGTTCTGACCAGGGGAAAAAGTGCTTTGTGCTTTGAGTGGGAAGCACACTAAGCTCCTGATGAGCTTGCAGGACTGAGGTAACCATTCCCAAGGAGCTGGACAAACAAAAGGCAACTGCATCGTGTTAGCAGCTCGTGGGAGCCAGGATGGGACAGAGCATAAACATGAGCCACACCACAGGCAGCTCTGCCACAGCATCCTACAGCTCCCAGGGACCTCTGGATTCCCTTCTCCCAGCTGGTTGTGGTGCCCAGACCCCGAGCTGGAAAGGCTCAGAGGATGTGGGAAGATGCAAGGCCAGAGCCACGGTTTTGGGTCAAACCCACCCAGGTTGTCCCATGGCTCCTGCTCAGTGTTCCTGAGCTGTAGCTGATGCTCTGCCCAGCTCCTGGGGTCTCATTTATCTTCCCTCTTCCTCCCAGCTGCCTTCAGCTCAAAGGGAAGAAATCTGGTGGCAGGAGATGGATGGACACATTCCCAAAGTGGCACTTTCCTCATCCCCACTGCCCAAGGCCAGAGAGCCACAGCACGGGAAGGAAAATGGAGCTGAAAACAGGCTGGGGCTGGGTAGCGTGGGAGCAAATCCCACCTCTTTGGCAAGGCAGATGTTTGCCTTAGGTGGTGTCGGCCAAAGGGGAGGGAGAAGGGTCTCAGCACATCTGGATCCACATCTGAGCTCTTGAGGAGCATCCAAATCTGATGCCATGGGATGCAACTCCTGCCAGCGTGGGGGTTCTCAGGAGAGCCTCCCGTCCCCCCTTCTCTTCTTCTTAAAGGGAGAGACTCCCTTTAATCCCTTGGGAATGGCTGGACAGGGACCAGGTAATGTTGGACAGAGACACAAACAGAGACGGTCCAGGGAGGCATCTGCCATGAACAACATGCAGCACTATTTGGTTTGGGAGCTTTCTAATCTTTTTTATGCAGATAAAATGAGCGTGTAATCTCTCTTGGTTTTCCGTACACGCTGCCTGGCCCAATCAGGTGCCTGTCTGACCTATTCCAGGGGTATTTTAGAGCCTGATTAAGTGGTTTCAAGTGCAGAAGAGACGGCACTGAAGCAAATCCTTCCAATCCCACGAGCCAGGCTGGAGGAGAGGAAAGCAAAATTCTGGTTTGAAAGTTTGCTCAACTGGGAAAAATCCAAATGGCTTATTTACATTCAGTCTGAAATTAATGCACTGAAGCATTCTCAGATTCTGTGATACTCAGGGAAAGGAAAAGGAGGGTGGGAGGGGAAGGAGGAGAGATGCCCAGAGCACTGGAGCACAGCTGGGACGGACACAGCACATCTTTGCTTCCCTCCCAGAAAGCCTTTGCCCCAGAGTCTCTCTGCTCACCTGGGCAGTGCTTTGGATAAACAGTTCAGTTCTGGGACAATGAGGAATTCGGTCAAAAAAAAAAAAGAAAAAAAAAAGTGGTTTCTATGAAAAGTTACTTCCTAAATGCAAAAAAGCAAAACAAAGCAAAAGAACCCACAAAACCCCAAATAGCTCTGCAGCCTGGTAGTTGTTGTTATTTGTTATTTATAGCCTTTGGGTGGGCAGGAAGAGAGGAATTTTGGGCCAGACAGGTCAGGACCAGTGTCCATCCAGTCCATCCGTGTTCGGAATTTGACCTCAGTGACAAAACCCCAACTCCGGGTTTGGGGCACAGACCCTGTGCCAAGGTGTCCCTACAAATTCCATCACCCAAAGGTCCTCGTTGATCCAACCAGCTCCTGCCAAGGAGGCAACAACCAAATTCATGGAAGAATTGCTCCCACTCAAGAGTTGGGTGCTGAGGGTGACCCTTGAGAAGGAATTTCAGGGAAGATAAAAGGTAAAATCACTGCAAGAAGCACCTCTGTCACTGCAGCACTGGGGAGGAACTGTAACTTAGGCAGTAAGAACAGATTTAACATATATATTTTATACATATTAGGGTAGCATTTGGAACTGGAGCTGCAAGGGAAGAAGGAATCTCTAAACCTGAACTGGAAACCAGGGACAACACAACTTCCCAGGACACCAATCGGACCAGCAGGAGCAGGTTTCTCTCTTCTTTTCCTCTCCCAGCATCAGGCCTGGGCTCTGCCTCATCCAAAGAGCAACATAAAACATCCCAAACTCACCATGGGGCCAAGGAGTGGTGGAAAATGCTGGGAAAACAGAAGCCCGGAGACCCAGCCTGGGGCTGAGATAACTTCCACTGGGTTTGAGGAGCACTGTGCCAGCTCGGAGCTCCCTGGGGCAGGACAACCCCTCAAAGGGTGGCACAACCCTGTGCCACAGGAGCCTGGCATGGAGGAAGGACGCAGGAGGAAATCCTGTGACACCCTGGGTGTCCTTAAGGAAAAGCAATTATCCCTGAAGCCTGGAAAGCGGCTAAGGCGATGCCTATCACATCCAAGGAGATTCTGGGAATTACAGAGCAAGGAGCTGTGCTGAGGAAAATTATGGAGAGAGTAATTAAGGACCAAGCCAGTCCAGTAATTGTGTAACCTTCCGGGGTTAAACCAGCACAGGTCCTGCCAGGGAAAATTTGTGTCTTTCCCCCTGCTAAGAGTCCTTAAAAAAAGTTAATTGAGGAGCGGATCAACGGGAGCTGGTGGACATCATTACTAACAAGGATGATAATTTGCATTTATGCAGCCCCTTCCATCCCCGGCTTTAACCCAGGGCCCATCACATGTTCCCTGAGCTCCAGGTATTTTCCAGGGCCTCAACTGCAGCTCTGAGCAGAAACAACCTTGGCACAGCTCAGACCAGTGGGGAAACCAAGGCTCACAAATGGGATTTGCCCAAAGAAACATCCCATGGAGATGGAGCCTGGCACCAAATGCAGCCAAACCAGGTGAGCCCTGTCCTGCCCTGGGGGAGGAAGCCGGAGCTGGAGCTCCTGTGCACCCACCCCAAGACAGGATGGGACCGGGGTGAAAGCACTTCCCAAAGCTCCTGCCCACTTCCCAGTCTGCCCTGGCACAGAGCTGGGGAAAGGGCAGCTGGGAATAGAGCAGGACACAGCGGGGAGAGGAGAGAACCTTCCCCCCAAGCCAAACACAAATCCCACGAGGCAGCTCAAGGTCACAGGTGGGTGAAGACTGGAATTTTTTGGGAAAAAAAAAATCCCAGTTACCTCTTCATCGCTGCAATGCAGAAGCTCATTTCCACTGGTACAACCTGGCTCCCTGGAGTGGGGGGAATGGGAAGGGGCTGCCAGACCTGGAGGGACTGATAAGGCTCATCCCGGGGGCTGCTGGTGCCCATCGTACAGGAGCCTGTGCTGGGCAAGGCAGAGATCTGGGGAACATCTCCAGAACTCCAGCAAACACCCAGAGGAGGGCTTGGGTTTCTGCAACTCCTAGGCTTGAGCAGGAGCTTTCCAAGGAAATTCAATAAGGAGCTGGAGCGGGAGCCCTGCTTTGTTTTGCACAAACCCAGAAACACTGAAAAAAGCCAGGAATCTGCCTTTTTTGTTTGGGAATTGGGGTTTTTTTGTTGTTGTTTTGAGGTTTGTTTTTTTTTTTTTTGCTAAGTTTTGCTGTTGTTCAAAGCAAAAACACAAACGAAGCATTTTCACAGGCTGACAAGAATCTTTGAAAGAAAACCAAAAATTGACCCTTTGGCGCAAAAAGATTTTATCAAAAAAAAAATCATTTTGTCCCTTTTAGGGCTTTTTTGGGGGGGGGGATTCTTTGCACTTTGAAGGTGTCTGTGTACAACCCTGAAACCCTGCATTTAAATCAGTGTTAAGACAAGCACAGACCCTTTTCTTTTGACCTTGGAGGGGGTTCCCTTTGTTCCTACTCCCATCCCAGTGCAGGACAGCCCCAGTAACTGGTACCTGACTGACAGTGGCACCAGCTCCT
>VXAY01006930.1:951814-994149 GCA_013399855.1 Oxyruncus cristatus | reverse complement strand
GGCAGCCCGCGGAGGGTGCGGGGGTGGCACAGGGGGTGGCACAGGGGGTGGCACAGGGGGTGGCACAGGGGGTGGCACAGGGGAACACGGCTGGGGTGGGGGGTTCTGCTCAGCCTCGCCCCGGCTGAAGAGGGGAGCCAGGGACCCCCTTCTCTGCAGCCACCTGGGGACCGAGGATGCTTCAGGCAGGGAAAAGGATGAGTCGAGTACGGGCTCACCCTGGGGACACCCCACAGCACCAGGAGCCCCCTGGGGAGGTCACAGAGGTGACGTGGGGACAGACAAACACAACCCCCCACGACCCACAGCTATGCCAGGGTGTCAGCCCCACGTCCCGTGGGCATGACAAAGCCCCCCAGTGTCTCATCCCGGGGTGCCGGGGACAGGGAGGGACGGAGCAGCCCTCGGGATCGCTCTGGGAGAGCCTGGAGCTGGGCTCAAGAACAAGAGCAGCCCCACATCCATCACAGCGAGTCCCTCAAGACCCCACTGTGTGCCAGGACAGCCAGTGCCAGCCTGGCTGTGCCAGGGAAAGTGCTGCTCCCCAGGGAAGGTGATGCTCCCTGAAGCCAGCACAGGGCACTGGGGATGCCACGCTGCCCGCCAGGAAGAGGCTGGCACTGGGTACCCACATCACTACCCTAGAAAGAAAGAGCAGGGAGAAGAGGGGTGTTTGGTTGTGTCGTTCTCATTATTATTAGTTTTTTTTTTTTGGCATTAATACCATCTGTTCACCTGAACTACGGACCTTCTGTCTCTAGAAATCTTTTGGTATCTTCCCATCTGGACACACACAAAAGGATAAGGAAAAGAAAAGATGAAAGTGGGAGCCCCCCCTGCAATGGGCTCGGCTTGGGGGTCGTGGCCAGGTTTGGCCACCACGGGGATCCACCAGGCTCGGCTTTGCTCCCAGTGGGATAGGATGACCCCCAGCTCCTCTGCAGGTGCCCCCAGGGTTGGTGTTGGGGGATGCTGCCCTCCTGCTTCACCGAGACCCTGCCTTGGCTTTGGAGGTGAAATGGGCCGTGCAGGGGGCCAGGAGCCCTTCCCTGAAGTCCAAGTCGGGCCACTGGCCATCCCCACGTGGGCTGGGAGGTGTCACCCGCTGCAGCCATGCCGAGCAGGCAGGGGGGAGCCGTGTCCTCGCTGCTGGCGCTGGCAGTCGGCTGGGGACAGTCAGCACTGCTGGGTGCCAGGGACCAGCTCGTGGAGGGCAGGGGCCTGGGCAGGCCGCTCTGCTTGCCAGGCAGTTTAGCAACTGGTCAGAGGTGACAAGGCAGCGGGGTCCCCGTCCCACTGACGTGCCGGTCCTCGTCCTTCCCCCGCTTCGAGACAACGGTGCAAGCCCGACGTCCAGAGCACGGCAGAGGACTCAGCCCCGTTTCTGCTGTTTCTTCCCCCAAAGCTGGGTGGAGGCAGCACACATGGGCAGGGTCCACGGTCCCTCCTAGTGCAAAACCCACCGGGGGCCCGAGGGACGACAGTGGGTTCCTGCCGCGGCTCCCTCGGGGGCTCGAGCACCGCGGGGAGAGGGGTCAGAGGTGCCTTCCCTGTGCCCGCCGCGCACCGGCAGGGAAGGAGGGACCATTTCGGACAGAAACAACCTACCATCCTCGTTCACCAGTCACTAACCAAGGGAGGAGGGGAGAAAAAGTCCAGCTCTTGGGTTTCTGCTTCTCGTGCCCCGGGCGGTGCCCGCGGCGGGCTCGGTCAGTCAGCGGCTGCAGCGCGGGGCAGTGGGAGCGCGAGGGACGCGCCGGCAGCAACAGGTTGTTGCCCCAAGGAAACCCTTTTGCTTTGTGGAAGTGCCTTTTAAAGAACTGGTTAACGCCGAAGGTCACCTTGGGGAGGTGGGAGCGTCGCTTGGTCTCCGGCCGGGAGGGTGGGAAGGGTTTGCCCCTCGGTGGGGGGGAGGAAGGAGTCCTTAGGACAAGTCTTCCACTGGCAGCTCCTCCTCCAGGTCCCTGTCGTCGGGAATCGTCACATTCTGGTTGGTGGTGGCCATCAGGGACACGGGTCTGCTGTCGTCCTCCGCCTCGGCTGGTTCCTCCTTCACGTGCACGGGGTGGCTGTGGGGGGGAAGCCTTCAGCCTCGGGGGGCCGGTCCCCCCAGCCAAAACCCCACAAAGCTCTTGGTCCGAAACCCTCCTCACCCAGGGGGCAGGAGCCGTGTGAAGCGACGAGCAGCTCCCGGTGCCCAACGTGTCACCGTCCCTTAGCTCCGAACGCTGCAGCCCCCCAGTGCCCCCCCAGCACCGTCCCTCCCGTGCCCCCGGCTGACCTGTACTGCTGCGGGGACAGGCGCGGGCTGTTGCTGCCGTTGCTGTTGACCTGCTCCACGGTGCTGCTGACATCGTCGTGGCCCACGTGCAGCATGGCACTGGCCGAGCTGGTGTTGATCATGGTGGGGCTGTTGAGCAGCGGGAAGCTGCTCTCTGCCAGCGCAGCCTGCGAGGGGCAGCACGGAGCGTCACAGAATCAGAATGGTTTGGCTTGGAAGGGACCTCAAAGATCACCAGTTCTACCCCCTGCCACGGGCAGGGACACCTTCCACCAGACCAGGTTGCTCCAAGCCCCTCTAACCCAGCCCTGAACACTTCCAGGGATGGGGCAGCCACAGCTTCTCTGGGCAGCCTGTGCCAGGGCCTCCCCACCCCCACAGGGAAGGACTTCTTTTGTATCTCAAACCTAAATTTCCCATTTCAGTTTGAACCCATTCCCCTCGTCCCTCACTAGAGTTCCTGATGAAACGGGACCATGGAGGGGTTTAATGCCACCGTGTCCCAGGCAGGGACAGGATGGGGTCCTTACCTGGTAACTTGCATTAAGTGCTCCGTAACCGAGTCCTGAAATCATATTTTTCACTAAGGTCGGACTCCTGCAGAAAGAGAGAGAGCAGAAGGATGCAGGGCTGAGCGCTGCTGGCCTGGGGACAGGGACACGGGCAGCAGGGGCAGGTGTGAGCACAGCTGTGTCCGTGGAGGAGGAGCACCCACCCTGTCATCTTTGGTGGCCTTCGCTTTTGGTACTCGTGCTCGTCCACGGTCCACACGGCTCCCTTGACGTTCTCCACGCGCACGAAGCACTTGTGCAGGCTCAGGTTGTGGCGGACGGCGTTCTGTGGGCAGAGGGGGCAGGAGCTCAGTGGCACGACCCTCATCCCACTGCCCAGACCCTCCTCTTGCTCGCCATCCTCCACCTCCAGGTGCCCACAGCTCCGGGCTGTCCTGGCCACCCCAAGGCTCCCCAAAGCCACCCAAGCTGCTGTGAGCACTCCTCCACTCCACCAGCACTGAGGGGGTGAAGTTGTTGTGCCCCCAGACCACACGTGGGACACGACCCCGTTTTGAGGACCTTGGCCAGGTGCTGAGGAAGAGGGGACAGTATGGGGCAAGTGGGAGCAGCAAGGACTGGGAGCAGAACCACCCTCTCTGCTCGGCAAAGCCAGCTAATCTTTCCCTTTCTTTTCCTTTCCCCCACCCTCCCGTTTTGGTCCTTTCCCTCCCTTTCTTCTTTACATCGACCATCTTTACATTTCTAAATGTAAAATAAAGAGACACACACGTAGGCAGACAGCACAGCCCCGAGAGATACCAGCTCCCTTTTCCCCTTCCAGCTCCCTGCCATTTGCTACTGCCCCTATTTCATTACCAATTTTAATTTGCCTCTAATTAAATCCTGTGTATTTTTCCGACTCACTTGCTAATCCATGAGGGAGGCAGGAGGCTGGAGTGGAATCTCTCCGAGCTATAATTACAAAGGGCCTAATCACGCCGGGGCTCTGCCTTTGAATAAATTTCCTTGCATTAAGGTTCTCAGATTCTCTGCCTTGCAAATGAGAATGACCCCAATTTCAGGAAGTTGGCCTCGGAGGGTTTTTTTTTTTCTCTCTTTTTTTTTTTTTTTATTTCGAGTCCTGATTCGTGATGAGAGACTAATTCGTTACGCTAAAACATTAACAGCAATTTAAAAGGTCGAACGGGGGCTGTATAAACAAAGGAACTGGCCAGCACAACAAGGCAAGAGGAGACACAAGGACTGAGCCCCCCCGTGCTGGCAAGTGCCAGAGTGCCCAGAAACTCATCAGATGGCACCATCGCCCCTCTTGCTTCTCATCTAAGGAGAAAAACAAACAAAGCTGGGCTCTTCCCTCGTCCTCCCTCCATCCCTCCCCCCAGCCACCCCCCTCCAGCCGTGCCGCTGTGCCCGGTGCTGACACGGCCGGGTGACACGGTGACAGGCAGCAGGGCCGGGTTCTGGCTCCTTTGGCCCTTTGGCAGAGCACAGTCCAAAGGGGAAACTTTGTAAGCAGCTCTCAGGGCTCCTGGGGAAGGAGATTCGGGCCCAGTCAGCGCTGTCTGATGTGATTTTTTGAGGGGAACCCCAGCAGGACCCCACAGATGGGGAGCTGACCCAGCTCCTGGGGCGTGGTTGAAGCCAGGTCCTGGGGTCCCAGCTCAGAGCCACTGTCACAGTCACCCAAAGGGACCCGCTCCATTTGGGCCATGCCCTGCTGTGAGGTACCACAGCCTCAAACCCCACACTGGCATCCCCCAGGGCTGGGCTGCACAGCACCACGCAGACCGGCATCCCAGGGACCGCGAATTCCCAGGAGGACCCCGAAATCCATGGGGGAGCAGGACAAGCCCCTGTCCCCAACTCTGTCCTCACACCATCCCCTGCCTGGGGTCTGAAGCCCAGCCAGGGCTGGGGCCTCCCAGTGCCCTTGCACCCCTGTCCCTGGTGGGCAAACACAGGCCGTCCCTCCCTCGCGGGGCCGGATCCTGCCCACACTCCCCTCCCTCCTCCCTCCATGTGCCGGGGACTCCTCGTCCAAGCAATGCCTTGCTGCAGCCACGAGTGTGGCCAAGCAGAACCTTCCCTGCCCACACAGACACAGGCCCAGCAGTGCCCATGTCCCCCCTCTCTCCCTGGTGACAACACCCTGCTCCGAAGCGCCCGGGCGGGGATGTGCCTGCACAGGCTCAAGTGGAGGTAAAATAAATCCTGGCAGTGGGCAGGATGCGGCTCAGCAGCCCCAGAACCCGGGATGCCCCATCCCTGTGCTGGGCATCGGGCAGGGTGCTGTGCCCAGGACACAGAGGAGGTGCCGGGAGAGCCCCCCATGGCACAGGATCCACCCCCACGGTGCCTCAGCCCAACGTGGCTTTTGTATTTCGACAGAGTATTTGTTCAGAGCCAGACCCGGCTGCTCTGTTTGCTTCTCATCTCTCTTCTCTAATGATGTTTGCTCTACACCCTCCACCCGCTCCCTGGGCTGTGCTGGGGGGCTCCCTGTGGGTCCCCCCCTGCTGTGAGGATGGGGCACCCACCCTGGTCCCCAGCACCCCTGTCCCATCCCAGGGGAGCTCCAGGAGATGAGGGAGAAGCTGCAGCAGAAATGGTGGTTTTCAAAGAGAGGAAACACACAATTTTTTCCTGTGTATCCCACTCCTTCAGAAGAAGCCTGACCTTGGACACTGGAAGTTATGAAGGGAAGCATCCCCCCTCCAGCTCTTTTTAATCTCCTGCCATCCCCTTTGGAGACAGAACAGGAAAAAACGCAGAAAAAACCCCAGGGCTGGGAGATGCCCTTCTCCAACTCTGCCCTTGGTAACACAGGGTGTGGGGAAGCCGCAAAAAACCTCCCAAAATATTTATTCCTTTCAGCTAATAAAAAGGTGGGGAAAAGACATTTCACCTGCCATTATCTCATTCCAGAAAGGGGGAAACTGAGGCACGGAGCAGGTGAAGTGCTGCCCTGGACAGTCCTGGGAGCAGTGACAGCCACAGAGGGCTGTGCCCCAGTGCTGCCCGTTGCTGCCCACCGTGTCCCCAGCGTGGGGTGTCCCCAAGCCGGGGTGGTGGCGGTGGTGGCAGCAGTGGCAGTGACCAGCGACACTCGTGGTGCACTTGCAGCGCTGCCCGTGTGCAGCGAGGGGCACTCCAGACCGACACAGCCCCAGAACTGCCCCAGCACCCCACAGCTCCTGCCCAGCTCCATCCCACCGCCCTCCTCCCGCCCGGCCTGCCGGGACGCTCTGGATGGGCCGTGCTGAAGGCAGGGCCCACCCAGAGTGCTGGGGAGACAAAACACCTCTTATTCACCCCAAAGTTTTCTGCAGATCCCAGCTTGGATCTGCCACAGCGACCCACAGGGGCCCTGGGAGAATTGATTCCTCCTCCTCAGCCCTCTCAAAATGCTCCATCTCACTTGCACCTCGCTGATTCTAATTATTCTCATTTTAAACTAACATGTGTCCCCCTGCCACTTCACTCCTTGCTGCCCTGAGCAGGAGGGAACTGAGCTGTGTCTCGCTAAATATGTGCAGCAGGAAACAATAAATAAATAAATCTTCCCTGGTCGAGGCAATAACTGAATCATGGAACTGCTCCTTCCACAACTCCCTGCTCCTCTGAGATGGATTTTCTCAGCTCTCAATTTCTAAATAACCAAGGGGGAAGCAGCCCCAGCACCCATGTGCTGCCCCCAAATTCACCTCCATCAGCCCAGGCCAGTGACAAATGGCTCCTCAGTGACAAAAACTTTCAGTACCTGCCTGGACAGTACCGTGCACCGGGTGGGGGGACCTGCCAGCACAGGCACCTGCTTGGGGTCTGGCAGAGGAGTTCTCCTTGCTGATGGTCCCCCTGCCACCCCCACTCTTCATCCACCCCCCGGAGCAGCCCTTGCACCCCCAGCCATCACTGAGGCCCAGCCATCACTGAGGCCCAGCCATCTTGTCCCTCAGAGTCACCTGCCCCCAGGTTATCATTAACCTTCTTGGCTATTTCAAGTGTCTCTCTTTTGTCTCTGCCCTTCTCCTCCAGCCTCAGCTCCACAGAAAAGCCCAGGAGTTTACAACACAGGGATGATGTGCCCTCACAGAGCAGGGATGCATTTCGGGGAGGGAAAACAGGGGATTTATCCATAAAATCATCTCCTGCACATCACCTCAGAGCTGTGCAATGAACTGGTCCTTTACCAGAGGTGCCCACACAAGCTGGAGCATCTCCCACAGCAGGAAGTCCCCGGTGGGATGGGGTGAGCCCGGGTGGGATGGGGTGAGCCCAAGTGGGATGGGGGGAGCCCGGGTGGGATGGGGTGAGCCCGGGTGGGATGGGGTGAGCCCAAGTGGGATGGGGTGAGCCCGGGTGGGATGGGGTGAGCCCAAGTGGGATGGGGTGAGCCCGGGTGGGATGGGGTGTGTCTGGGTGGGATGGGGTGAGCCCGCAGTGCCAAGCAGGGCTGCTCTCACCTTCCAGGTGGCCGTGTTCCTCCGGAAGTAGGCAAACATCCGCGTGAACCAGTTATAGATTTCATTCAACGTTAGCTGCCTGTCGGGGGTCTCCAGGATGGCCTGGGGAACCAGAGAGGGGACAAGAGCATCACTCACGACGCCCCGCTGGGGTTTGATGCCCATCCCAAGGTGAGGCACGAGGGGCAGAACTGGGGGTTCAGTGGGTGTGGGGGTTCCCCCAGGACAGAGCGAGTGGGGCAGAGCACAGTTGTGGCCGAGGTGCCCCCCAGGCAGGTCTCGGGGTGCAGGGCTGGACCCCAGGGACGTGGAGCCACTGACCTGCCGGATGAGCGACGCGTACGTGAAGGGCGGCCGGACGTCGGCGTTCTTGTAGAACTCGTGATTCTGTGCAAGCTCTGGGGGATGACAGGAAAGGGGGGGGCAAGGCGTGAAGGGACCCACTTTGGGACCCAGGGACTGCACCGTGCAGGGTGCTGAGCCCCACGCCGCAGCTCACCTGAAGATATTGGGGTGCAGAACTTCTCCGAGTTCCTCCTGCGGATGGGCCCCACGTTGTGTAAAGTGGAAGAGCTGATGACGGAGGGGCCCTGCCGCAGGGGGGTGATGGGCGCCGTGGCCGAGGTGGGGGGATGAGGTAAACCGTCGGGGAACGTGTCGGAAGTGCTCTTGGAGAGGGTGGCACTGGAGACCAGGTTCAGCTGCACGGACAGAGGGGAGGCAGGACGGGTGGTTGGGAAGGCAGGGGCTGGCAGAGCCCCCGGCACACCGGGAGCTTGGGAGGGCTGAGCTGGCTCATGGCCCAGAGCAGGCAGGGAGGGGCTTGCAGGGGGGACACTTGCTGGGCTTGGCAGGGCTGGGATGCAACCGAGGGATGGGGATGACAACTGTGGGAGAGGATGCAACCACAGGAGGGGATGCACCTTCAGGCCTGGATGCATCCACTCCATGCCAGAGCTGGCGGAGCAGCATGACACCCTGACACAGGCTGCATTTCCCTCCTGCTTGATGTGCACCAGCACGAGGGACCAGGCTGTGTGTGAGGGAGAATGTCACCCCACGGAGCCCATCCAGTGGTGAGCATGCAGAGGGCAGGAGGGGACAGTGGGGAGGGGGCAGGGGAGGAGAGGGGGCGGCTGTGGGGACGTAGAGGGCAGGAAGGGGACTCACGCTTACAGGCTGGCTGAAAGGCTTTGGCTCTGAAGGTCTCATGTGAAGATGGGCCATCATTGCTTGGAGACGCTCGCTCTCCTTGGCCAGCTGTGGGAGGCAAGAAGCAGGAGGGGGATGGTCAGGCAGTGCCCAACTCACCATGGAGGTGCCCGTGGCCTGGAGGAGCTGCCAATGAGCCCCCAGCCCTGGTCTGGGTAGGTAGCACCCTCCATGTCCCCCTAGGTGCCACCTCCTGCCTGATGCTTGTTCCTGAGAGCCCCCGTGGGGCTGTGGCTCCGTGGGGGCCGTAGCACTCACGGTGGGGGGCACAGGGGCCATTCCAGCTCTATGTGTGCAGTTAGATGAAGAATCCATGGTGAAAGGGAGGCCCTTCCCATCCCTCCATGCTGCCACTCACCAGCAAGGCCACCCACCACAGCCCTCACGCTCCCTCCCGGGAGCTCTCATCCTGGTGGTGCCTGCTGTCCCTGTCCCTTCGCCCTCCTCCTGCTCCCCAGCAGCTCCCTGTCCACCCACCCACCCCGGATCCATCCAGCCGGACGCCCAACATCGCTTTAATGGTGCCCTCCCGCCTGTTTGCTCCCCGGAGCGCGGAGAAGGGTGAAATATTCACTGTGGCACCAGGGGAGATTTTGAGGCCGGCGGAGGCGATGGGATCTGACACCCGCTCTCTCCCCGTCACCTCCCCTTCCCACCGTGACCCTCAAAGCTCGGGGCTCGGCCACCTCCCCGCGCGCCACCGGCTCCCCCCAGCCGAGCCCCCTCCCTGGGCCGGCGCTGGGGCCGGGTGAGGAAGGAGTTAAAGGCAGGAGCCAGAGCGGAGTTCGCTGCAAGTTTGGAGCAGCTCAGATGCTTTCGTGCTGTCGTGGTGCTCATTAGAGCTGACAGGTCTCCCCTCGTGATGCAGACGCTCCGCGCCGGCACAGCGGGAGCTCCGCGCTCAAAACTTCATAATTGGTGGCTCCGTGGCAGGTTCCTCTCTGCACACACAGCTCTGCTCGCCCTTCAGGTTTTTTTTTTTTTTTCCCCTTCCTCTCCCTGCCCTCTTTAAGCCCCAGTAATTGCTTTCAACCTCTCGCTTTGGCGAGGGCTGGGGAGCAGGATGGATCGCAGGGATCACCCAGGAGGCTGCAGCCTCCCCCCCATCCCACAGCTCCCCCCATGGGCTGCTGTGACTCAGGGTGGAGGCTCCCAAGGGTGCCCCACATCACATCCCACTGTCCCCTGGGCCAGTGCACCCTGTGATGTCACACACACACTACCCTGAGCTCCTGCCAGCCGCAGCCGGGCACCCAGGCACTGTCACACCACGGGGGTCTTGGTGACTGACCCCCTTACAGACCCCTGCCCCTTCCCTCTGAGATGAAAACTCCCCATTTCCTCCCCTTCCCCCCCTCCCTTCTTCATTAACCGAATTATGCACAGCACGTCGGGAGCCAGAGATGCTGCGAGAGGCTCTATTTAAAGAACTGCCTTTCCAAAAATAGCACCCCAAAGTTGGGCTCCAAGGACCCACTCAGCCACCAAAATAAGTGGCCTGCTTTCCAAGGACCCCAGTGGCCCTGCAGCTCCCACTGAGGTGGCACAGCTCATGTCCCACCTGTGGGCAGGAACCCTCCTGGCAGCACGTGCCCTCCACATCTGTGGCATCTCCCCGTACCCACAGGGACACTGTGGGCAGGAGGGACGGCTTGTCCTTTCCTCCAGCCCCATCACAGGGATGCTGGTATGGGGGGAACCAGACAGAGATTTGCCCAGGGCTTGATTTCCACCCAGACACAGCCCAGGGCCAGCGTTCCTGTTTGGGAAGGATGTTTGAAACGTGGGTGGTTATGGTCCCCAACCTCCCTACTGCCCCCTGAGGAGAGCAGCCAAGGCATGGAGTGCAGAGGGGGAAGGAGATGCCTTTTTACAGCCGTGCCCATGGAGGCAGGGGCAGCACCCACCTGTATCTCCAGCTGCTGTACCACTTGCATCTGGACTCGACACTGGGCCGTGCTTCGGTCATCAAGTGCATGTTCTGTGTTGAGGTGTCTGGGGAGGAGAACACAGAGGGTTATGCCTGGACATGCCCAAAATGCTCCCCTTCAGCTGGGGCCCTACCTGGGACCAGCCCTGACCTGTAAATTGCTCAGGGATGCTCTGGCACTGGTGCCCAAAGTGGGACAAGCAGAAAGGAAACCGAGGCACGCGAGTGACTGAGCAAACCAGGCTGTGCCACCTCCCCAAACCCGGGCTGGAGGGTGGCCATACCCACCCAGCCCTGCCTGTGGCAGCCACACGGTGTTTAGGAGCAGCCACCGGCTGACGGGAAGCCCACGGATTTTCCTGGAGAAGGCTGCTGGCAGGAGGTGCCAGGAGGACCTGAGGAGCAGGTTTCCAGGACAAAGGTGTCTTTATGGAGGTTGACTTACACCCTCTAAGGAAACCCCCGAAGGCAGAAGGTGGCATTTCCAGGGTGTTCCTCATCCTACCACTTTCGTGCCTCATGTTCATGAGGTGCTCTGTGTTTATGAAGCAGAAGGACCTTTGGTCCTCACTGCTCGTCCTCCTCCTGGGGACGCCACTTGCTGCAGAGGCAGGGACATCCCAGCAGCCCCTCGTGGGGGTCCTCGCCCCCAAACCCAGCAAAGCAGCAGCCTGGGGATGCCCCCAGGAGAAGGCGCCTCAGGAGCTTCTCTCCACCCTCTGTCTGGAGGCAGAAGATGGCAGGAGTCTCACCCAGCTGTTTGAGAGAGACTTCCAGCCCCAACTTGCACAAACAGGTAACTGGGCCCAGCTGCCAGGCCTGTAGGTGAGCAGAGCCCCCGGTGCCTCAGCCCCGCTCCTCTCCCTGCACAGCAGACCGAGGGCACGGCTGCTTCTCCAGGGAAAAGGCTGCCAGAGCCTAGGCTGTGCCAAGCAGGAATGGAGACACCTCCCACTGACCCTCACCCTCATAAACCAGTGCTCAAAGGCCATGCTGCCCCTTTCCACCCCAGTACTGGGGCTCTCTGAGCTGCTCCATGGAGGTGATGCTCAGAGGAGGCTCTAAGCCGGTGCTCAGACTCGAGGCCAGGCCCACTCTCCACCTGGGCTCGGCCTTTGGGAGCTGGAAGTTTTCTGTCTGCCTGTCCCACACCCTGACATGTCCCCACATTAGTAGAGAGGGGACAGAAAGCCTTCACCAGTGTTTTTGGGAGGCTGTACCTTGGAAAGCTTGGGCTCAGGGGGCAGGCAGGTGGGATGCAGGGATCCCACAGCCCTGGCTGGCACAGCACAGCTCTCCTGGCACTGTCACCCAGACCTGGCCATCCCCTGCCAACTCCAGCTCTAGCTTCCAAACCAGAGCTTGCTCATCTGCCCTGTGCCATTCAAACATGCCCTGCAAGGTGGGAGGAGATGCCTTATCTGGGTTCACCCGTGAGTCAGAGGTAGAGGAAGGAGGACACAGGAGCCTGAATCACTCACTCACTCACTCACCACCCCAACCTCCCCAGGCTGCCTTCACACCTCCTCATCCTCCCATGTAAGGCCTCTGCCCAGCTCCTTCCCTGGGAATGAGGAGTCTGGTGAGGTCCAAGGGATGCTCCCACCGGAGCCAGAGGTGTGGCAGAGGGCAGGGTCAGCCTGTAAAACCCCAAAACCTGGCCGATGGGGAGCGCGGCGCACCCGGCGCCTCGGCCGAGCAGACAGCCGGGGAGGCGGGGGAAGGAGCCAGCAAGCCCGTCAGTTCCTTCTGATGTCTTTGCTAAAAATCCTGGCTACAAAGAGATCTAATTGCAAATGAACTAATTAAGTAAACCTCTGACGAAGCGTGAAAACAATTTGTTTGACCCTGACGCTGGCAGAGGGCTCTCCGACAGCAGAGTTAATCAGTCAGCGCCGGAGCCCACAAGCGCTGTCAGCGGGGCTCCCGCGCTGCCATCTGCTCCCCCCTGCGCCCCCCAGGAGGGAGCCGTGAGCCCCCCGCGCCTGCTGCCGGCGCCTGCCCGCTCCTGCCTCCTGCACGGGGTCCCTCCTTCTCTGGAATCACCGACTCATCCAATGGTTTGGGTGGGAAGGGACCT
This sequence comes from Oxyruncus cristatus, assembly GCA_013399855.1. Classification (NCBI taxonomy): domain Eukaryota; kingdom Metazoa; phylum Chordata; class Aves; order Passeriformes; family Cotingidae; genus Oxyruncus; species Oxyruncus cristatus. Next base: position 981,668 of record VXAY01006930.1, on the reverse strand, counting down.
TAAAGTTCATCCAGTTCCACCCCCCTGCCACGGGCAGGGACACCTTCCACTAGCCCAGGCTGCTCCAAGCCCCGTCCAACCTGGCCTCGGGCACTTCCAGGGATGGGGCAACTCCAGCAGCAACCCCTGGTGGGTTCTCTCCTTCTCCATGGGGTCCCCCCGCTCTGGGCAGACACTTTGGGGTGTCTGGACCTACTTCCAGAGTCTTCCCCTCTACCAGCTCCATTCTGTCCCAGCCTCAGAATGTGGGTTGTCCCCCTTCTCCAAAAAAACCCTCCCCCAAAAAGGGGACACTTACTTGACAAACTGTCCCAAGTCCTCACAGAGGGTTTCGCAGCCAGGCCACTTGCACTCTCCGTGGCCGTAGAGCGGGTGGGAGCCGGGGGTCTCTTCGTGGGAAGAGCTGCAGAAGAGGGAAAGGGGCCATGAGACAGGGCAGCTGTGATGCTCCAGCATTCCCGTGCACGGGGACAGCCCTTGGGCACCCACAGGAGACACCACAGTGACTCCTCCATGGGCACATGGGCACAGCCAAACAGCGCCAGGACTTGTTTATGGGGTAGGCAGAATTTCCCCTCACCCACCCCAGCCCTGCTGCCAACTCCACAGCCGACAGATCCCAGCCCCTTCCACCTCTCCAGGAATAAAAACACAAAGTGCCAGGGCCCGACCCGGCTCTACCTGTCCCTTCTGGGCGTGTGCATGGTGCTCTGGCCATTGGGCAGAGGGTGATGGGAAATGGGAGGCGAGACCTTGGCGGCTGAAAACGAGGTAGAGTTGGAGGTGTTGGTGGTGAGGTCAAGACCTTCTTGCTTAATGCTGTCCTCGACGGGCTGGGTGGCCGTGACCTCCTTCCAGAGCTGCTGGAGGTCCGAGGGGCACACGGCTACGGCAGCAGAGAGTGCCCGGGGTCAGCGGGGGCACGGGGCAGAACCCACAGCACCCACAGGGTCCTTCCCTGCCCCTGGCACAGCTCAGCTGCCAGACCTCGCCCAGCACTGGGAAACCATCACCTAAAGCCAGGCACAGCCCACGACACCAGCAGTGGCAAAGGGAGGCTGCACAGCCCCATCAGGGAGCCCAAAACAACGCGCTCTCAGCACCCAGGGAGCCACACAGAGCTGTTCCCAAAAGGGAGGAGACCCCTTCTCCCCACACCCTGGCACCCCTAGGCCGGAGGAAGAGGTGCCCCAGTCCTGCACTCCTCTGCCAAAGGAACCCAGGAGCCCAACCCTGCACCAGCTCTGACAGCTGATGCCACCAGACCCCAACTTCGGGGGCATCAGGAAAAGCAACACCACAGCCCCTCCCCAGCCCCCCTCCCCCGGAGCAGGGCAATCTGCAGCCACGGCCCCCCCCGTGCAGGGCACCCCGGCTGGGGGTCCTTACCTTGGGGCAGGGTCTGCAGGGGCACCGTGCCCTGCCCTGGCGGGAGGCTCACCAGGCCCTGGCGCTGCAGGTTTAACAGGTGCTGCTGCTGGAGCTGCTGCATCTGCAGGAGCTGCTGCTGGAAGGCCAGCTGCTTGTTCCCCAACGGCTGCCGAGACAAAAGGGACAAATCCAGGCGCCTTATTGCCAGCCCCGCAGGGGAGGCAGGGGCTGGAGGCCACGGGGAGGGCTGCTGGCAGCCAGGGGTGCCGGCGGTGGGGGCACTGTGCCTGCCCGTGTCCCCATCCTGCTGCGGGGCCTGCTCAGCTCTCAGCTGAGCCGGACGGAGGCTTTGATCTATCGGAAGAGGAGGGGAAGGAAAGGAAAAGGGGAAGGGAAAAATAAAGCACTGGAAAGAGAGGGAGTGAGCGGAGCTGGGAGTTGCTCAGAGCGAAGAACCAGCTGTGCTGGGAGGTGGGTGTGAACCCCAGCTCTGGGGTCCCATGGGGGAGGCTCAGCTGCAACATCGTTGTAAAAAAGGGGGCTCCCAGCACCCTGGATGCACAGGACCCTTGTGTAAGCCAGAAAATTATCCCTATTTGCCAGAAAAGACCACTGTGAGCCCCTTTTTGGTGAGGGGCTGAAACCAACTGTCCGCAGGGGAGGGGGTGCCCAGTGCCAGTACCGGAGCCCCCACCCCAGCCACAGGCACCCCCAGGTAGGGGACTCTCCCCCCGTCCCCAGGAGCCAGCCGGGCTCTGACCAGCATCGCTGGCCCTAAACTAGTTAGGCAGGACGGGTCCCTGGGGAGGCGCCGAGAAATCCATGAGAATTAAGTGAAGGGGAGAGAATTCAATTAGGGCTGGGGACAGGCAGCTGCTAATCCGAGCCGGGCAGGAGAGGGGAGCTGCCCCGGGGCTGCCCGGCCTCATTAGCAGGGCAGGCGGCCCCGTGACCCCCTGAACCCCCCGAGCCCCCCTGTTGGGGCAGACGGTGCCGGCAGGGAGCGAGGAGCCGGAGAGCACCGGCCAAGCCCGCGCTGGAGCACATCCCCCATCTCACTGCTCTCGGGAGTGGGGGCACTTCGCAGCCCCCCGAAGAAGTATTTTCACGTCTTTGTCCTTGCTGATGAGGACAAGAGCTGCACAACGGGAAATGTCCTTGTTTTTCCTGAGTGTTGTAGGGGCTCAGACCCCGATGCACTGGGAATCCCAGGGACCTGGCACATCTCCCGATGATCCCCGAGGCTACATCAGCAGAGAACAGCAGACAGACTCTGCACGGCAATCCCAGTCCCTGGCTGAGTTTGGAACCAGCATGTGCGGCTGTACCCACGGCAGCACCCCGGGCCCATGGGATGCAGGCAGATCCCTGTGGATGCTCAGCCGTGGCTTTGTGAATTGGAGGGAGAGGACGGGATCCAGACACTGCCCTACAAACCCTCACGCTCTGCAAAGTCAGGTACAACCACGAGTCCCGTCTAGGGCACGGAGACAGTTTAATTCCAGTTTCTCAGCCTCAGAGGGATATGCAGACTCTCCCCGTCCTGTCCACCTCTGGGCCACGGTGGAATTATCCCTCCCAGCATCAGGTCTAGATCCTCCCTGGCTCTGCCTCAGCCCTGCACCTCTGAGGCTTAAAGATTAAGGCACAAATCAAAGCAATTTCTGCTCACTGAAGAGAAATCCCTGTGCTCACTCTCGCTCCTGAGCCAGGAGGGCTTCAGGCCATGGGATCAGCAGGATACAGGAAAACAGGCAGGACCACGCTGCAGCCAGAGGGCTTCAACAGAGGCAGCTCTGTCCCCCACGGTGTCCCCTCCCGGCGAGGGACAGCTCTGCCACCACGTGGGATGGACACACGTGCCCCTGCCTTGCTTAGAAAGGCAGCTGGGGTGGGATGGGACAGGATGGGATTCTCCTCCTCTTCCCGGCTCTGCCACAGCCCTCCCCGGGGGCCCCGGGGCAAGCCCCAGCTCTGCTCCAGCACAGCCTCAGTCACGTCACTTCCAGACGGCGGAGCAGGAGGAACTGGAAGTGGATGAAGGGATGAAGTCATGAGGATCCCTGGGCACGGCCCTGAGCCCACAGCCTGGCTGGGCTCTCCCAGCCCGGCCTGACCTGAGCTGTGGTCGGTGGAGTCGGACACCGCGAGCCCCTGGGCAGCCCTGACCCACACGGGGTTCTGGCAGGGACGGTGTTGTCCAGGTTGAACCTGGACCTTCACATGCTTCAGATCCACGTGTGCATCCCTCCAGCTTCACCAGACCACAAACACAGGGACCAGCCCCAGGAATACGAGTCCTGGTGCCGCTCTGAGTCAAACCAAGGACCACATCCCCCCAGTTTATCATCACTGGGAACAACTGTGGCACCACAGACCCCTCAGCGATGGCTGAGGAGGTGCCCCCCCTTGCAGACCCAGCCACCAGCCTGCAGGCTCCAAGCCAAGTTCTCCCTGGAGAAGGCGGGGTGGGGGAGAGCCTGGATTACAGCCCCAGCCTCCCGGAAAAACCTCACCCGCCAGTCCTCACCCCACGAGCTCTGCTCCCCTCAGAAAAGCCACCTGAGTGCCCCCCAGAGGGGACCCCCAGCACCCACCAGAGGAGCTGGCTCTGTGTTAGGGCCAAACCCTGTGCTTGGCCCCCCCAGCCCGTTCCCAGCTGCCGTCCCAGCGCGGGGCCGGGGGCCGCCGTGCATTAGACGCAGCTGAGCGGGTGCAGCTACCGGGGTAGGAGCCGCCGTCACTTTGATTTATGAGCACATCAGGAGGAGTTTCGCCGTGACACGCGGGACTGACAGCAGCAGTTCATTAAGCTGACACCGGGGTGAGGCGCCAGCAGCCCCCCTGCGCCACCCCCTCCCCAACCCCGTCTGCCTGGTCAGAGGGACAAACCCCGCACCCCCAGCAGCTTTGGGGGCACACAGAGACCCTCCGGCCTCAGGGGAGACTGGGGCCTCTGCAGCCGGATGCCCCTTGCAGCACTGGGCTCGGAGAAGCCAAGTGTTGAGGGAAGAGCAAGATATGAGGGTGAGGGGCTGCCTGGAGCGTCCCAGCCCTGTGCCACAGCTCCTTGTTCCCCCCCACCCAGGATGCTGCTGGAGATGGGGGTTCACCAGCACACCCTGGCGCAGGAAAATACTCCAGGAGGACTGGGATGTGCTGCAGCTCAGCCTCATCCCAGTGGGATTCATGGATTCATGGATCAGCTGTCTCGCTTGGCCCCTTCCTCACGCCCCCGCCGCAGCACAGCTCCCCACAGTCCAGGGACGGAAGAGGAGGGCCGCATCCTCTGGGACAGGATGCTGCCCACAGGCGTTTCCCCACATATTTCCATCCTCTTTTCCTGTTCTCCCTTTCCCCTTCCCTGCTGGGGACCCCCAGCTGTGCTGCTCCTGAGGAGATCTGAGCTGCTCCTCCAGGAGATGCTGCTCCCTGCTCCTTCCCAGCCCAGCTCCCAGCACAGCTCCCAGCACTGCTCCCAGCACGGCTCCCAGCACTGCTCCCAGCACAGCTCCCAGCACTGCTCCCAGCACTGCTCCCTGCTCCTTCCCAGCACAGCTCCCAGCACTGCTCCCAGCACGGCTCCCAGCACGGCTCCCGCAGCCGAGCCGCTGCCTCAGAGCAGCACTGAGAGCAGCCCTCGCAGTCGGGCAGAGGGGAGCAGGAGGCGCTGGGTTTACAGACCTTGCAGCGGGGCTGTAACGAAATACGGCCGCGGGTTTCCAGGACGGAGCCGACGCCAGCCCAGAGCGGCTCTCCGGCGGCATCCCGGACACGCCAGCTATTCCCTGTGCCATCGGGGCAGCCACGGCAGCGCCGCTCCCGGCAGGCAGAGCAGAGCACAGGCTTCATGAGCAGCAGCTGCCCACATTCTTGGGGTGAACCCAACGCCACAAAGCCTGTCTGGGGGGTCTGGGGAGGGGAACCGCTGACATCCACTTGCTGGGACCCTCTCGGTGCTTTTCCTGGCCACGATGCTGCCGGGAGTGGGATGCACACCCCTCCGGCAGCATTTGACACCCCTTCCCTGCGCCAGCCTCTCTTTCTTAGCGGATAGATTTCCCCTTTCCTCTGTACCATTTAATTAAAAGTGAACACGCGCTTTTTAAACCAGAGCCCGCTAAGCAAGTGCTTTGTTAGAGCTTAATTATATCCCCGCTCAGTGCTGCAACAGAACATCGCCATGGCCAAGAGGAGAGTCCTTGAGGAAGCTCAGATTTATGCCTCCCCTGTTCCTGGAGCACCAGCAGCCACTCCAGCTCCTGCAGGTGGCTCTGATAAACCTGACCCCGTAAACACGCCCACATCCCGCAGCAAAAGCCCAGGTCAGTCTGTAGGGACTGGAGTTGGTGCCAACCCGACCCTGAGCCACTCCAGCCACCCTGGTCCCCTGATGCCAATGTGTTTTTGCCATCAAGTCCCCTCTTTGCCACACCAATGCACAGTCTGGGCTTAAAACCTTTCCTCCCCCCAAAAAAGCAGAATTTCAGCACTGAGAAGGGATGAGCATTAATGAGGGTGCTGCATTTCTGGAGGGGTGATTGCCACGAACAGCCCCAGCACCCCGACCCCCTGCTTGCACTGATGCTTGGCCAAGGACGTGGAGTGAGTGGCCCAGCCCCACATGCCCCCAGGCTGGGTACCCAGGGAAGGGCACTGGATAGAAGGGCAGCAATGCCAGACATGAATCAGCACGTGCACTGCACAAAACACCCCACCCCATACCATGTGCAGCACGGAAGGCAAGAGAGAGAGGCAAAAACATACAAGGCAAAGGAAGGCAGTGGTGCTGTCTGCTGGCTGGGGTTGGTCCCCAGCCTCTGTGTGACTGGCACATCCCCAAAATACAGCCACAACACCAGGCAGGGCATCACTGTGGGAAAGGACAGCAAAAGCTGTTGTGTAAAGGCAGTTATACAACACTGTTGGAATCACATGGGCATGAAATGTTTCTCCACCAGGCACCCACCTCCCCAGCACAGGGCCCACTGCTGCCAACACGGTGCCAGCAGGGGCTGAGAGCATCCCCTGGCTGAGTGTCTCCTGCTGGAAAAGCCCTTTGCTGGCATCACTGCTGCTTCACACAGTGCCTGGGTTTTGGAAAACCGCCCTTCCTGGCAGGAGAAGCCCTGTTTTGGGTTCCCACCTGACCAGCCCTGCCTACTTGCCAGGGTGTTGCTGTGCCAGCTCAGCCAAGACTGGGCTGCCCAACTGGGCAGCTGTGCCAGGCACAGGCTGAGCTGAGCGTCCTCTGTCCCCACCCCAGGGGGAATTGGGGAGCCTTGCTCTGTGCTGGGGGCAACGACCTGTCTCTGCCCCTGGGGAGGGTGCAGTGGCCCCACAGCCCCGAGCTCACTGCCCCCCACACACCCCACAGTGCGTGTGCCAGATCACAGACAGGGAGGAGGAGAAGGATGAGGAAGAACAAGAACTCCCAGCAACTGGACCGGCCATCCAACACCCCCCAGAGCAGGATGCCCCCGTGTCCCATCCCTGCTGGCTCCCCGGGGTGCTGGGGTTCCTGCACACCTTGTTGTGCTCCGGTCCTCCTTTAATTTGCTGCCAGATCTGATGGCCCAGCGCCCTCCACGTGAGCTCACCTCTTTGGGTTGCTGCTTTCCAGCTTGCTGCTGTGTCAATAGCTGCAGGTGAAGCTGCTCCTGTTGCTTCTTGTAGTATTCCTGCAGCTGGGAGGGGAGAGAGCAACAGGATTAGCAGCAGAAACACCCCAAGCCCAGTACCAGGCTTTGCCACAGCCACGTCAGCTCCTGGCACTGTGTCATCAGGGCAGGCTCCTGGCTGCAGGGTGGGAGGAAAAGGACCCACCAGAGGAGTCAGGCCAGCAGAAGAACCCTGGGCACGAATTCCCAAAGGCTCCGGATCCCCACAGCAAGTGAAATCTCCCAACACCACCAGTGCCAAACCCGCTGCTTGTTTTAATGTCCCTGAGAAGCAGGCCTGGGTGCTCTGGCACGTAACTGTGTTTTAGCAGTGGGGAAACCCCATTTTCAGCAGCGTGGCACCCCAAAACACCCCTGGCAAGCACTGTGAGAGCCACGGGGACTCCCAGCTGGGAAGGGGCCAGGAGCAGCCACAGCCCCTGGTCTGGCTGGTGCAGCCCTGTGAGTGCTGGGGGCTCAGCCCTGCAGCCCCTCCATGGGCAGCCCAGGCCCTCGCAGCCCCCTGGCCAAAGCAGAGAGGTTTGTAGGGCCAGGAAAACAGGGACAACCCCCCCGGCCCCACAATGAATCACCGGAGAGGGTCCCAGTGTCCGCAGGCAGCGCCTGCCGGCATCGACTCCAGCTCCCCTCGGCCCCTAAATAAACTGTGGGTGATGGATTTGGTGTGTGCAGGGGGGGCAGAGCACGGGGAGGTCAGCGAGACCCCGCAGCCCCCTCCCACCCGCCTGTACCCCGCGCAGGGGCTCAGGAATGCCCCTGTGGATGCCGGGAATCCTTTATCAGCTCGGGGCTGACAGCGCTGACAGCAGCAACTTCGCCGTTTCTGTCGGAGAACAGGTTTGGAGGGGCTGGGTGTTTACCCCAGAGCCAGCCGGAGCCAGGGCTGCAGCGGGGCCGAGCAGGCGCAGGAACATTGGGTCAGGGGTGAGAGGTGTGATGTTTGGTTTTCTGCCGGTGGAGAATGCGAGCTATTCCGGCCTGGGTTGTTTAATTTGCAGTCAAACGTGTTTCTTTATCCGGCTCCAAAGAGGCTTGTGGAAGGACCCACCCAGGGTAGTGTTTACCCTTTGTTCTTTCCCTGGGGCCAACCTTGAATCCTTATCAGCCTGTTTGGAGTAAACAGGTACTGGAGGCAGGAGGAAGGGTGTGCAGGATGCTTGTGGGGTTTCTCCCTCTCTCCCTCCCGCCAGCGGGAGGTGTTTACCCAAGCAGACCTGTTTTGTTTCGGAGTTGAGGCTTGTTATTTCTCTTCTCCTCCTTTTTCTTCCCTCCCCATCAGACTGAACGCTCCGGAAAAGCTGAGCAGGCCATGAGAAACAAACCCACGTGCTCAGGTCTGGAGCTGGACACGGGCACATGCCCAAGGCCCAGCAGCAGCCACGGGGGCTCTGCTTGGGGTGAATTGAGCCAAGAGCACCCACCCCAACCACGGCTCTCCCCAGGAGCTGGGCAGCCCCAAACCAGACAAATTTTCTGGGCTCTGGGCAGCAGCATCCAGCTTTGCCAGCACTGTCAGCATCTGCAACTGTTTTTGTCCCTGAATTGGAAATCCCCAAGGAAATATGCGGAGAATGCAAGAACCCAGGGAGGAAGGGACCCATCTGCCTGCCCACAGCGAGCTCCAGCATTCCCAGACCCCAGTGGGAATTGCTTGGCTGGGTCCAGCCCAGGTGCTGCGGTACCTGTTGCAGCATTATCGCCTGCTGCTGCTGCAGGAGGGCCTGAAGCTGGGGCGGAGAGAGGATCTGCTGCATCTGCTGCGGCGTGATCATCTGCGGGGACATCATGGCCACGGACACGGGCACCTGCGACAGCAAGGACACGTCACCACTCCCCATTTCAACCCTGGAATTCCATCCCAACAGCCTGCAAGCGCCTCCCACCTCTCCTGGAACAGCCTTCATGCCCCCCATCCCTGCCATCACCTTCAGGTGAAGCCCTTGGCCCCTGGTCCATCCTGGCACGCCAAGGCCACCGCTGGGACATGGTGGTGGCAGGGAGGTGCCCCGTGGTGCAGCTGGCACTGGGGTGAAGCTTCCATGAGCTCCCCCATCCTGAGGGCAGGGTGCTCTTCTTGAAATGCGATTGAGCTGGGGGAATTGGGCATCAAACCCCAGCTCCCTCCCCTCCTGAGCGTGGGAAGGGTGCCGGGCACTGCTCCTGCCCTTGAGGCCCCGCAGTAGGCAGGGCAGAGGGAAACACAAGGGAAGTGGGAAGATACTGATCACCCAAATAACTTTGCAAAGCAGAGCACAGAGGAAGAGGTTACCAGGTTCTCCACAGACACATCAAAGCTTTACCTCCAGTTGACACCAGTAACCCACGTAATTACCATGCCAAGAGGAGGGAGGGCCGAGAGAACCTGCCAGCCCCTGCCTTTGGTTATCAAAACATGGGTCCACACCCCCGGCAATGCTCTGGAGAAGGTGTCAGTGATGGATTCCAGCCCTGCTGGGTCCTGCCCAGGTGGAGCAACGATGCCTTTCCAACCACAGCCATCGAGAGCTGCCTCGTCCCAGCCCTCCGCTGATCCCACCAGCCCAAAGCCTTTCCCAAGGCTAATAACCCTTCCTGGGTGCCCCCCTTTTCCTTGGAAAGCAGATGGCTGCTGCCTGCTCCTGCAGCCAGCCCAGTGGGGACGGGACCACAGGATGGCCCCGTGCAGTCCCTCCCCCCGTGGTGGGTGTCTGGCTGGGCTGGAGCGCTCTGACCTTCAAGGGAGGCTGCCAAGGCTTATCTATTTACTCAGGCATTCTGCTGGAGGGAGGCACGGGACACAGGGTGAGCTCCATTTGTGATCCCCCCTCCAGCCGCCTTCGTGTCGCAGTTATTGATTAACTGCTGCGAGTTCCCACCCAAGGGCTGGGGAGCACCCTCAGGAATGAGCCACAGCGCCCTGGCAGGGCCCCAGCACCCACCAGAGAGCCCCAACCGCCCCCCAGCACCAGCAGCAGCGAAGAGCTTCTGTTTGGGTGCTCAGGTGCTCCCAGCCAGCTGTGCAAAGCCCTCGGCACATCTGGGAAGGAGGGGAGCCGGCGAGGACGGCGAGACGAGTGGGGTGTGCGCCCGCTCTCGGGAGCTAAGCATCCTGCTAATTTCCCTTTGCCAATTCATCAGCCGGCAACGTGCTCGGAATGAGAGCCCCTAATTAATTGCTCATCCGCATCCCCCATCCGGGCGGCCTCCCCGCCCCCACGGCGCGGCCCCTCGAACACGTTTGCTGGCATTTTCAAATCGGAGGCATCCTAATTACCGGAGAGTTATAACACCTTCCATTTCTCGCCCAGCGGACTGACACCCTGTCAAGAGCAAAGAGAATTGCCAGAGGTTTTGACAACACTAATTGCCCCTATAATCTAAAAACACAAAGGAGAGGCGATTAGTCGAGAGGGCCCCAGCTCTCGATCCGACACGAGGTTTTCACAATGTTACAAGAAAACAAAAGTGACGCTTTTTAGAGTTTGATGGCTGCTAACAAAAGCAGAATTATATTTTCATACAACCTTTGTCTGCATTAAATGGCTTTTTTCTTCCGTGCTCGGATGCGGAGCTGACACGGGGAAATGGTGGTGGCTTCGTGCAGGGGTGAGGTGGGAACGGGGCGAACCGGTGCTGGTGTTTGTGGGGGTCATCCGGGCTCTGCTGCCTCCTCCAGCCCCAGGGGATGCCAAAGCCACAGGAAGAATTTCCCCATAGCATGGAAAACATCCCTCTCCCAGTGAAGGTTTCCAGGGAGAGCGGGAACTTTCTTTAGCAAAAGGGGAAATTCCCACTTACAGCTGGTTTTGCTCCCACTGCAGCCACTCATCCCAGACCCCGGTGCTGGAAAGGTTCTGGTGCTGCCACCAGGTCTGGCTCGACCCCGATGTGGGCCAGCAAAGCCCCGTGTTGGGGTTCTCTGCCCCGGGCTCTGCTGACAGTCCCAGCTGCCTCTGCTGGGGACAGTGACAGCTCCTGCCCTGGCAAAACAAGAGGGGGATGGAAACATCCATCCCAACCCGACCAAAAGCCCCACAGGGGCACCTGCAGGCAGCTCATCTGCCAGTGGGGAGGGTGAGGGCACAGTGTGGCCCTGGGACACCCCTTCACCTGCAGCCACAGCACTCAGTGACCACTGGCGTGCAAGATTCCAGCCTGGAATCCCTGGATAACGGGGGGCTCTGGGCAACAAGCACCTCAGAAGCTGGGACCCAGGAAGACAGAGTGGTCAACCAGGCGAGCGAGAGCCCAAGGGCACCAGCAGAGCAGCCGGGGTGGTACGAGGGGCGAGTGTCACCCAGCTGCCTCCTCCACACCCGCTCCGCCGCCGCGCACCGGAGCAGCCGGGAACGTCCTCACACCCGGCACATCCCTCGGGAAGCAGGTCCCAGCAGCGGCTGGTCCCCGGCCGACACGTCACGAGCTGGCATCTGCCAGACACCGAGTCAGGAAGGGTTTGACTCACGCCTTGGCCGGCTGCCACCCCGCAGAACTGCTTACTAACAGCTCCAGCTGCTCCCAGAAACACCCGGCGCTGCTCCGGCCGGCCAGCGGCATCTCCGGGGGTGATTTTCCAGGCGGTCCCGGCTGTAATCCCCGCGTGCCAGAGGATGGGCGGGCACGGATCAGCAGGCAGTGGGTGGAAAACGAGGCAGGTATTCCAGGGAAGCTCGGCGGGAGCCCGGAGCAGCGCTGCCAAAGCCGGCTGAGGGAACCAGGGTTGGGTCGGGTGGAAGGCGGCAGGATGGGGAGCGAGGCTCTCAAGAGAAATTTTTCTTTTTTTTTTTTTTTATGGGAAGCAGATTGAACTCCCAGGCACGAGTCAGAGCAGGGAAAGCCACGGCCCGGTGGCTGCTCTTGGCTCTCAGCACGGCGGGGCTGCCAGAGGGACGGTGCTCTCCTGACCCCCGGGACAGCTGGCTTGGCACGGCGTGGGGACATCCTCCGTCAGCCCGTGGCTTGCTCAGCCTCAAAGCATCCCTGCTCCGACTGTCACCTCCCAGCTGTGCCGTCACCCACGCCGGGGGGTCACCACAGGAGCCACGATGTCCCCGGGGAGCCGGGGGCAGCACGTCACCAGTGGTACGGGAAGGAGCATCGCCTGGTCCACACCTAAACCACACCCAAACCCACACACCCCAGCTCCCTCACCAGGGCAGGCACAGCCCAGACCTCGTCCCCCCCAGCCCTGCTGACCCGAGGGGGGCTCTGGGACCACCAGGATGAACACACCTCTCCCTGTGCACAGCAGCTGCCTGGGCTTCCCACAGAGCCCAAGGCCACACATCCTTGCTCTGATCTAATCTCGGAGTTTAACTCCCCATTAGAAACCTCAGAAAGCATGTTTGTGCTCTTTTTTCCTAATTTTAAACACCTTTTTCAAATCCAAACCCAACAGAAACAAACCAAGGAGGTCGGGAATAGAAAGGGGGGAAACAAACACCAGGAGCAGTTTCGAGTTCTGCTGTTTTAGGGGCAGGGGATGAGCAAATCCCCACCTCAGAGCAGCCACTTCTCACAGGAGAAGTGCAAACCAAATCCCCCAGGCACATCCAGGCGTCCTCTCCTGCACTCTCATCCCTGGGAGAGCTCCAACATCCAGCTGGCTCAGACCGTCTGCGAGAGCTCTGCGCGCCCGGGGCCAGGCACTGATGCCACTGACACCAATGTGACCCCAGCCATGGTTTATAAACCCTGAGGGTGGCACAGGGCCACCCAACCATTGCTGTGCCATCCCTCCACTCACACCACAACGTGTCTGAACCTCACCAGGATGGGACAGAGACAACGGAGTAAAATCCACCTGGGGTCAGAGGAGGAACTAAGCTCAGCTCCATGTGGTTTTGAGGCTGTGGATTGTTTCATGAACCCTCTGAACAGCCTCAGTACCAAAGGATTGATTGCCTTGGCTGGGGGTGGCAGCAGGAGGGCAAGGGGTGCACAGGGTGAACAGGCACCAGTGTAGAGGACACCAGGCTCTGATGTTCAACTCCATGTAAAGAAAAGGAGGAATCAATCCCTGGCGTGTTCAGCCCAACGTGCATCCTCATTAGTGCATCCTCGTTAGCACGGTGTTCCCACCAGGGAGGCACTAATGGCACGTGGCTGGGCTCCAGGAACCTGGGAGGAGCTGGCTGGGGACACTGGCAGCAGAGGTGAGAGTGCTGGAGTGCCCACAGCCTCCTCCTCGGAGAGCCGGGGGCTCCGGGAAGGAGGAGCGGGAGCAGGGACAGACAGTGATGCTGCAAGTTCAAATGGAACAATCCAGCACCGCGCGAGCCGAGACGGACGGGCTGCTGGATTTGTTCCTGGAGAGGGAACGCAGAAGGGCTGGTATTGATCTGTCTTCATTACCCATTTCACTCAAGTTTCAAATCAACAAAATACACTTTTCCGCTCCGCTGCCCTCCCCGCGCAGCAGACAAAAGAAAAGCAATTTCCCGCAGTTTGCTCCAAACTCCTCTCCCTTCCCCTGGCGCCCTTCAGCCCCTCTCCCCTTTCAGCGAGGGGAGACCCCCAGCTCCGAGGGCTGAGCTGGGGAGGGACCCCAAAGAGAGCACCCGTGATTCCAAGGGGTCTCCGAGCCAGCACTGTGAACATGGCTGCTGCCTTTCCAGCACCTCATTCCACTTCCCAGATCCCACATCCCAGCAGGATCCCAGGGGGATATGCTGCTTCCATCAGCCCCACGCAGGATGGGAACAACCTGTGGTCCATCAGCACCAAAAGTCCCCAAATGCACCACTTTGTCAGCAAAGTTTCCAAGAGTTTTAAAGTTGCAGAGAAATAAAACCATTTTTAAATGTCTTAAAACACCCAAAGGTGGTGGGGGGTTGCCTTTTTTTCAGCTGCAGTTGTAACTCGAGTGTCAGCCTGAGGCTCTCCACACACACCTCCAGGTATCTGGGGAGAGAGAGGGTCCATACTCCAAAAAAACCTACCCCAGGATGCTACAGAGCCCAGCAGCTCCCTGGTTGTTTTTAAGCGCATGCCGTCGGGAATGTCGTTAATATTCCCGCTGGCTTGGTGCCCCGAAAATGTCCCGATCCCATCAGGGGGTGAGAGTGCATAGTGTGGGCAAGCAGGGGGGTCTGTGCTGCTCCTGGGTGGGGGGGCTCCTGCTCTCTCTGCCAGCCCCGGGACCCTCCTGCTCCCTCCCCCTGGGACTGGGGGCCTGGCACGGAGCTGAGGGGAGGGAGGCCATGGACACGACTTCTCCCCCCCTCCCCAAAATACCCAACCGCTGTGAAAATCCATTCCCCAGCCTCGGGGGGCTGCACATCCACAGGCAAAGCCTGCGGGACCCCAGGCTGGCACCCCAAGGACACCCCAGTTCCCAAACACTTCCCCGACGCTCCCATCCTGCCGCGCTCCCTGCTCCCTCCCCAGCCAGGGGCTGCTGCGCTGGGACCCAGCCTTCCTCCTCCTCCTCCTCCCACCGTCCTGGCCAGTCTCATCCACACCACTCTGCCGTTAGATAAACTTCCTTTCAAAGGAGTCTGCTTAATCCTCTATCTCCCCTCGGTCAGATCCCGCTCCAGCTGCCGGCGGGGCCGCGGGGGGAGGAAGAGCCACTCGCTGCTGAGTTATGAGCTATTTCTGACTCACGTCTACAACTTTCACAAGTCCTTTTGCAACACAGACAGGGAGGAGGGGAGAGGAAGGAGATCCAGTTCGCTCCGGCGAAGCCGCTGGCCAGATGGGCAGGGAGGGGAGGCTGGAGAGCAGCAGGAAAGGGGAGGACGGGATGTTCAAGCGGCAGCGCGTGTATCCAGCCGGGAATACGGCGGGCAGAGCACCGAGGGCTAGGCAGCAGGAGGAGTGCAGGGACACACACCCACGGAGGGGAGCGAGGCGCCGGTTACCGGAATCTGACTTCACCCTCACTGCCTTTGTCCTCTGCAGACATTTTCCATGCAGTGACTGCATTTCCTTCCTGCGAGCACCACTGGAAAAAGCCGCCTGTTTGTGCCGCAGGAGCCCTGACTAATTCCTGCTGCTCGTGCCCAGCTGCTGCTTCCCAACCCGGAGGGGCAGCCGGGGGGCCGGGGCTCCCCTGACCCCTGTGAGCCCCAGGACCTGCTGCCGGCTGGCTCAGCCGTGCCCTGGCTCTCCAAGCCGGGAGAGGAGCCCGGGATTGCCCATCCCAGCCCAGCTCCCGCTGCCACACGGCTCAGCCTGGCACAGGCAGGACCTCCAGCTCCGAGAGCGCTTGTGCTAATTACTTTCCTTTGTTAATTAAACCCACGTGGCTCTAATAAGGTAACCTGCTGTTCTCCGATAAATTTAATTAGCCTGAAGGGAGAGCCCCTCCACACAGCTATTTAAATTGTCACTTTCCATCGCTTGGGCTTTGCTTCTTCCTGCCTCCCCCTCTCTCCAGATTTCACCCCTCTTCTGCTCCTTTTCTTCCCATTTTCAGCCCCTTTCCTTTGGCAGAGCAGTGGAGCACAGGGGTGGTCCCGCCATCCCTAGGGGAGCAGGATGCTGTGCCCACCCAAAGTCCCGCTTTCCTGCCAGTGCTGCAAACCCCACCTGGGCTGGGCCTCTGCCCCAGCAGCCGTCCCACGTGGCAGGACTTGCCCTGGCTGCAGCCCAAAGGACTGCCCCTTATCCAGCCCCTGTGCCACACTCACAGCACCCAGCACTGATCCTGAGGTGCTCCAATCCTGGGAAACTCTGCGCCTCCCTATCTGAAATGTGTCCCACGGTAAGGTGGCACATGGTCACCTCCCCCCCGCTCCTCTCTCCTCTGCAGCCAACCCTCCCCTGGCATCGTCCTCTCCCACCACATCAGCACAACACGGGGACCACTCCCCCCCGGCAAACAAACCCTCCAAGAAATGTCAGGAACTTTACAGAGGATTTAACTCTCTGTGTGCTCCAGCCACCCCAAGCACGGAGGGGACCCGTGGCCTGTGCCGCGCCTGCAGCCGAGCCCTGCCCGGCAAGGGGGCGGTGGGGACACGTGCTCGGGGCTCACCTGCACCGCCGGCTGCTTGCCCTCGTTGCTGCTGGGGGAGCTCAGCCCCGTGGCCTGCTGCAGCAGGAACTGGCGTGCCACCTGGAGAGCCTGCAAAAGAGACACAGCACCATGGGCAGGGGGAAGGCTGCCCTTCTCCTCCTCCTCCTCCTCCGGGCACGCTCCCCCTCCAGCTCTGGTTTGCAATGGGTTTGATTCACGGGGTGCAAGGGATGCACCAGGAGGGCAGCGCTCCCAGCCTCCCTCCTGCCACACCACTATGACCAGTACATGCCATTATAGGCCACCTATTCCTACCCCACAGAGCCATGGAAGGCCAGGGGAAGCCGGGAGCAGCTCCATCCTCTTCCAGAAACCCCCACCCCATCTTTAGCAGTCACCAGGTCCAGCAGCCCTGTGCCACTGGCAGATTGTCCCAGGGGTCATTCCCAAACTCCAGCCCTGGCACAGGTGTCCCCTGGCCGGGCACAACCAGTACCTGACCAAAGCTCCAGCTCCTGGCTGGTTTATTCCACCCTTGCACGGAGCCACCACCACAGTTCTGCTGCTGCTGATGTGCCCCCTGTCTAAAGCACTGTGTATATGTAATTTTACATCTGATGGTTACACTGGAGCACCAGAAAGTTCCAGTCACCACCCAGACTTAGGTGAGGCCAGGTGCAGGATCCCACCCTGAATCAATCCATGAACGTGTCTGCACAGAGTTGATGGTGATGCAGGAGATGCTCAGGAACTCCCACAAGCAACTCCCACCAAACCTGCTTATTTCTAGGGGTGTTTGCCTAGAAAAAGTGATGGGTTTCCTTAAGCTGCTTACAGGGATGAAAGCATTTCACTGGGAATCACAAAACAGGCAAAAGAGGGAGAAAACAACATAAATTGGTAAAATACACTTGTGAAACACACCCAGGCACAACTGAGCCATGCACAGCACTGTGGACAGCTGGAGAAAGCAGGGGAAATGAAGGAAAATGCTGTGAAGAGACGAGGAGGAGAGAGGAGCAAGTGGGAGCTGAAAAAAGGAGCTTTATTGAGGAGCTGAGAGCCAGGAGAAGGAATAAAGCTCTAAGGAAAACAACCCGTTGCTCCCAGACCTGCTTCCTCCTTCACTCCTTATTTCTGCTTTTAAAGAATTCTTTTCCTTCCTTCTGGTTTTTTTTTTTGGGCACGTTTCTGAACAAGCAGGGTATTGTAGCCCTGCCTGCAGGACAGGGCTGCATTAGGGCCAGCGGGTCCCTGCCTGTCATCCCCCATAAATCCCTGCCCGGCTTCCAGCAGTGTTTGTCACCATCATACGAACCAAGCAGCCCCAAGAAAGTAAAAAACCAAGGAGTTACAAAAGCAGGTGGATCCTAATTTTATATTCCTATGACGAATTACCTCGGCTGCATCCCAGGATTGCCCCCAGCTTGGCGGGCCCAGCGCGGGAACACCCAGAGCTGCCCCACGGCCACTGAGCATCCCTGGGGATCCTCAGAGCTACACAGCCACTAACCTGCGAACTCACTTTATCCAAACAACTAAAAACTAAAATCCTTGAGGACAAACACGGCAATTCACCGCTGGGAATCACCAATGGAACAGGCCCGGGGTCCAGATGCCGGCGCCGCCGCAGCCCCAGCGCGAGGCGTGTTCCTCCACGGGCGTGTTATTTCCCTGTCATTAGCAGGGATCGATGTGCACCGGTAATGCGAGCACAAAAACCATGTGACAGTTATGACAGCTCAAGGTCTGATATTTTAATTACTTTTTGAAATGAAAACAGTAATTCCAGTTAAAAGCCAAGGGTGGAGGAATTCAATCGGCGGCTGCTCAGCGGCAGGTCCAAGGCGCCCACCAGGATGGGTGCTGGACTGTGGCTGCACCCTGTGTCCGTTCACCAGCTGCCTGAGCTTGTCTGCTTTCCACCTGTCCTTTGACAGAGGTTTGCACGGATTTGGTTTCTCCATGCACACCACACGGAATTCCTGAGGTGTTTGTAAGGGCCCTCTCACAGAGGTGACCCGGAGGGGCAGGTCCCTGCCCCAGCCCAGCAAAAATCAGCGCAACAGAGACAGAACAAACAGCAAAGAGGGGAAAGCCAGAAGGGACATAATTCCAGCACAAAGTGCCACACAGGACTTCTCCCAGAATTTCTTTCTCAAACCCAAACAGTGGCTGGTGCCACTGAGCCCCCAGCGCCCGCCCGGCTCGGCCCCACCGCGCCGCCTCTCAGGGGGGAATTTAATTCACTCCCCGCTGGCTCTCTCACTTTGTTGTGCTCTGAAGCACGAAATTACAAGATTTACAGGAAAAAAAATGACATGGCCTTACAATTGCACACAGGGGCCTCTCTGCCAGCGCCCCAGAGCTGCCCCCTCCCTCCCTCCTCACCGCCGGGCAGCGATTCCCACTCCAGCCTAAGCTGAGCTCAGCCTGCAAACGAGGGATGAAAACCTGTTGCGCTGCTGCACGAAGCACGTGGAGCACCAAGGATGGAATTTTGGGATGCAGAGCCCCTGGTTATCTGCACTTGTTGCCCTCACAGGGCAGAAGGAGCAGCCCAGATGCTGGGAGATAAAGCCTTCCCGCAGGGATGAGCAGGGAAGGCGGCATCCACAGGCTCTCCTTGGAGCTGAGAAGATGGGAAAGCAGAAGGAAGGGTCCCCCCGTGGGAGTGGATGGGCTTTCACCTCCTGGCTCTGGGAACCAGAAAAAACCCGATTCTTTTACAAAAGCCCATCTCCTGCTGCATGGTGTCACCCAGGAGTCATTAGCACGTTCCCGTAATTGGGAACGAATGGGTTGTGTCAGCTCCTGGACGGCTCCCTTTGATCAGCAAATTATCCCATAAAAAGTTTGTAATGTCTCAGGCACATCCAGAGCTGATGTGGTTTGGCTTTGCCCTCCCCAAGAGCAGCAGCAGCAGCAGCACATTCCAGGGCTGAGGGAGAGGAAGGTGACCCAGGCTGGGGAAGGCCCACAACTCCCTCCGGCTGTGCGGGGACACGGAACACACCAGGGACTGCAGGGAGAGATGGGAGCTACTGGAAGGTGTGTGCTGGGATGGGGTCAATAAATAAACCATGCTGGCATTAATCCTTAATTCTTCCCCTACAGGCCTGTGCTCCAGCCCGTGAGGCTCCATAAATTCACTCCTGCACATGATGGAGGCTCCTCCAGACACCAGGAGGGGCAGATTTTGGCTGCCTTCCTCATGGCAAACACCACAAACTTCCCCTTCTCCCACAGGGAACGCCAGGTCCCACTTGGTCCCAGCCCTGGAAACGCCCAGGTTGAGGAGACAGCGTCTCCCATCCCATCCTACAGCCTGGATAACGTTGGATTAACCCTTCGTCCCTGCCTGGCAAAAAAAAACAAACAAAAACCAACCAAACAAATCCAACAAAAAAAATCATAGTACAGTGGAAAATCTTGCCCAGGATATTTTAAATTCCCTTATTTACCAGTTATTTCACTTTGTGACGACAGAGTTTTTCAATTCCACCCAGCAGTGCCTGGACGCTCCAGCTGCCGGAGCCAGGAGCAGGGTCACCACCATGGAAACTGCTGCCCAAAATTAGCTGAGGGATTTTCTACCTGGATCAAAGCTTTACATCGGGTTTTACCCTCCAGTGAGTGAAAAACCACCTGAAAATGACAGCAAACTAAGAATTTTGCAAGGAAAGAGGATCTGTAAGAGAGTTTGTATCTTCCCTTTTCCCTCCGATACTTTCAGAGGGTGGAAAGAGGTTGGGAAGGGATGAAAAAAGGGAAAAAAAGAAAAAGGAAGGTTTTTTACACTAACCTCATAAAAATGACATCGTCACATTCCAGAATTAGAGCCATTAAAACAACACACACGGATATTTTTAGCTGGATATTAACAGTAAATGATGCCATATTGAGGAGCACTTCCACCAGCCCAGCCCGGCCCCGCTTAACCAGAACCAAATGGCTCCAAGAGATCCAAACTAGCAAAAATGACACAATTCTTCACAGGGAAATGAAAAAAAAAAAAAAGTAGTTTTTACACCCAACTCCATGTCTGTGTCCCAGCCCCAGCTGTGCTCCCCTGCTCCTGGATTTTATTAATCTGCTCTTGCCTCCTCAGCCCTCGCAGGCGAGGGGTTAAACTCATCCCCACTAATGAAGAACACAAGGAACACGCTCCTGAAAATCCCACTCCATGGAAAAAAAGGGAAAAAAGACTAAAAAAAAGGCTCCTGCATTTGTCCTCAGTAAAATATGAAATATGAATCAGGGAAGCGAACAGAGAGATGAGTTTCACTTAAGTGCTCCAGCCTCGTTTTTATCTTAAATACCCTAATAATAGCGGATTACACAATATATTTGAGATGTGATCACATGTTTTATGGAATGGTATCTCTCTGAGGGCAGCAAAGTGCCTCTCCTCCCCCCTCCACACCCCTCCTCAACTCCCAAAAAGGTCCCATTTGCTTCTTTTCAAAAACAAGACTTATTTTTGTTTATTATTCCCCATTTCTTTGACGTCTATCTGCAATAAACTGCACTTTTTAATGTATTTTTTGCATAATAAAATAACGCCAAACAACGCTGGAGCAGCTGGATTTTCCAGATGGCTCCTTTTCCAAGGACTGCAAGTTGGAAGAAGCTCCCGTGCGGTGCCGGACTCGGGGATTTTCCCCGTGATTCTCCCAGGACGTCCTTGCACGAGCACCTCCGCGCTTTTCACCCCTGCACCCCAAAGCTGCAACGACCCCCGAGAGCCAGGCTCTCTGCACACCACGGATTTAAACTCCAGCTCCAGGACAGGAGTTGGAAACCTGGGATTTTCTTCAGGAATTCAGGAGAACCCCAAACCACGGGAGAGCGGCACTCGTTGCCTGCGCAAAGCCCACCCCTGGGTCTCCCTGTCCCTCCAGCGCTCCCGATACCCAACCCAGAGGATCCCCCCTCCTGCTCCCACCCCAGGGATGTGACTCCCCCATGGTCCCGCTGCCCCCGTTTCCTGCCCAACCTTCCTCCGCCGGGAATTCCGGGGGGGCCTGGCATGGCAGGAGGGGCCAGCGGGGCCCTCTGGAGCCCGGCAGTGCCGGAGGTCCCACCACGTTCCCACAGCAACGGCGGGGGGGTGCCGGGCCCTGCCGTGCCCCCGGCCGACCTCTCCCCTCCGCCAGCCCCGGCACAAAGCTATTCAGGCTTTTCAGCCCAATCCCACCATTGAAATCCAGGGATTTACCCGAGCTGGGGGAGAGTGAGGGAGGGAGGGGAGGGGGATGCCCTTTCCCCACCCCATCCCACTCTCCCTTCGGACCTGCCACTCTTCCTCTCCTGCTCTCCCTTCAGACACTCCGGACCACGGGATGCTCTGAAGGTGCATGGATTGGGAAGGACAGACGGACGAGGAGGGTGATGGAACACTGTGCTCCGTGGTGCAGCAGAGCTGGCACCGAGCTGGGAGCCCCTGTCTCAGTAAATCAGGCTGGTGCTGCCAGACACCCACAGCCTCTTGCTCGGGGGACATCCCAGAAGCCACAAAACAGCCTCGGGGGTCCCTGAGCACCCAATGACACCCCTCCCTCCCATCAAGATCCCACCCAGGGCACCCTCCTGCAGCACCCTCAGAGAGGAGTCTGAGCCCAAGAAGTCCCTGCAAAGAGCTGTCAGGGTTCACCCTTTGAAGGGGGTGAAAGCAGAGGGGCCACGGGCACTGGAAAAGGTCCAGACCGGACAAAAACGGGGACAGAGCACGAGTCCCTGGGAGCTGCATCGCCCAAAATAAATCCCTAAGGACACACAGCTTTGGGCCACTGGTGGCCCTGCGAGCCCAGGCTGAGTGATGGCTTCCCACCCCTCCAGGCTTCGAATCTTTCTTGGGCATTTCATAAAGTTCAGTAAGAATAAGGATTGAGTGCCGACATTTCGGGAGCCGGGATGGATTTGTGATCAGTCAGGCATAGCCCAGTGGTCCGAGAACCTGGGGCGAACGCTGGATGCTCCCGAGGATGGTGCAAAGCCTTCATAAAGCACCTAATTGTCCAAAACTCCCGCTATGGGGACATTTATTCCTGACCCCAGCTGGTGCTCAGCCTGCTCCCTGAAGCAGGAAGATTGATAGTCCTGGGGACGGGTCCTCCCCCTTCCCAAGGTGCTGGCACTGCAGATGCCATTTGGTTTTGGAAGTTTACCAAACCCCCTGCCTTAGTAATTCCATGTGCCAGCAAGTTTCCCAGGGTAATCACACCAGCAACCCGACAAGAAAAGTAAAAGGGTGAAATCAAACACCAGCCGTGCTTCGGGCAGGGCGGGATTCACCAGCCAGCCCAGGGAGCATCCACAGGGACGAGCCAACAGCACAGCAAAGCTCTGCTTTGGAAAAGCCTTTTTTAGGCCGATTTTCTGGAGGAGATACCCTGTTTCACACCCACGATTTGCATCATTTTGGCTGTGTGGGATCACGGGTCTCCTGTTCCCTCCCCGGCTCCGGGTGAAACTCGGGGAGGGGAGCGCGGGCGGCTCCGTGGCGGGCACTGGCAGGAGCATTACACGCATGATTACCCCTCGGATCCGGGGAACAGGGGCTTAACTGCGTGCGAAACGGCTGTTATCCAGGTAATGGATTTACAGCACTCACTACTAAAGTATCAGACACAGCAATTTTTTACAGCTTTCACGCTGGAATTTATGGCTCAGGGAGGCGATCTCCGTACGAGGCAGGGATCATTGCCTTATTTAGTAGCCGAGGAGGAAAATTTATGTTTTTGCCAAAGTTTGTTTTGAAAGGTAACCTGCAGGCACAGCCCCCCTCCCCACGGCTGCCCGAGCGGACACATGTGCCAGGGGCACCCCGAGGGGCACACACGTGTGCCCAAGGACAGAGCTGCTGCACACACACACGTCACGGTCACACGTGTTCTCAGCTGTGGGTGTGAGGTTAATTCCTCAGCTGAAGGCACCAGGAGCCCCAAGAAATGGGGCACCAGCTCCACTCACCCCCCTGGACAACCAAACACAGGCTTGGAGAACACCTGCTCTTGTGTTACAGCCAAGGTCTTTGGCCTCACATTCCTCCTCCTCCTCCTCAGTGCTTTCCCAGACCGATGGGGGACAGAGCAGGCAGGACCTCTGCCCTCAAAACAGAGCCATCTCTGGGACACCAGGAACCCCACGGATAGATGGGCTCCATCTCCCGAGGGATGTGCACCCCAAGGACAGGCACCTGCTTTTTGGGGCAACACCTGCAGCCCCAATGGGGATGACCCAGCCTGGTGGAACCCAGGGGACAAGGAGGGATAAAACCAAGTGTTGCCCCCAAACCACATCCCGGAAAGACCCAGTTCTGTGCTGCCTTGTGTGTCAGGCTGGCGGGGAAGAAGGGGGGTGCCCGTCCTACCTGCTGCTGCTGGAAGTGCAGGAGCTCCACGGGGCTCATCTCTCCGTTGGCCTCGCCGGCGGCGGCTCCGTCGCGCCCGCCGCCCCCCGCGCCGCCCCCGCCGCCATCGGGCTGCTGGCTGAGGCTGCTCACCCCGTTCTGGGCAGAGGGCGTGGAACGTATCGTCTCCGAGGCAGATTCAACCATCATGACTCGCTAGCAGGACCTGAGGAGGAGGAGGAGGAGAGAGCAGAGGCTGAGAAGGGAGTCCGGGATCCCTGGCTGGCATCCCCATTCCGCCTGCCCTGTCCCTGATCCCAGTGACACCCTGCAGGGGCGGGATGTCAAACCCTGTCCAGTTTGAGCTGTGTTCAATTTACCCCAAAAAATAAACGTGCAGCAGCACGAGGTACCAGAGACACTCCGTCGGCCCTGCACATCCCTGGGCAAGGCAAGTGCAACCCGTTCCTCAGGAAAACCCATGATTCCAGTTTTCTCTGAGCCTGATGCAAGACATAAAGCCCCAGGAATCCAGGTATTTTCACTGAATCCCAAAATATTTCACTTTGAGATGCTGGAGACAGCACAGCTGGAGTCCCAGCGAGGCTGCACACGGAGTGCAAGGAGCCTGTGCCACGGATCTCACTGTGAAAATCCCAACAAAGTTGAAACACTTCCTCACAGTGCTTCAGCTCCCAGCAAACCAGCACTTCCCAGCAGGAAAAAAGACCTGGCAGGAAAAAAACACCCGGCAGAAGGTCTGCTGGCAGGCTGAGGAAGCCCGAAGTTTCGGCAACGAGAACACAGCAACACATCAACTGGAAAACCCTCCCTTCCCTCCCAGCCTTTGCTCAGTTGGCTCGGATTAGTGGGCAGGTTGTTGGCTGTGAACCTGAGGGTCCCCTTTTCTGGGAGAAACTCCCGGACCTGGGCTGGCACTGGAGGAAACAGAACCACCGCATCCAACGTCGATTCCTGCCCCTCCGACAGCATCCCCCGAGCCCCTGGGGGCACATCCAGCCCTGACACGCCCACGGGGCGATCGGGCCACGGGAACCCCCCGGAGCGAGGGTCTCTCCCTCCTTCCAGAACACTTTCCTCTGTGGAAAAGCAGAGGACAGTTCTCTCGCATCCCATCCGTCTCCATCCCCACTGGCGCGGGATCAGCGCTCAGCCAGCGCCGCTCGCAGAGTTTGAAACAAGGGGGGAATAAAGAGGACGGGGAGAAGCAACGCTGCCTCTCCCTTTTCCCCCCCCTCTTTTTTCCCCCATATCCTCCCCCCCCACACCCCAAAAGCGGGAGAGACAAACCACGAACAACATAATTGCTGAAATGTGGCGTGTAATAATCGCTATTCAGGGCTGATCATTCATATTAAACAGGGTGCAGCGAGCTGCTCATTTGCATGTTTGAGATTATATGCATTTCAAAAGTCATTTCCGCAGGGTATATGACTGACATTAATTCCCATGGGGAGCTGCTGGTTCCCTCCCACTGTCCCGGTGCTCCTGAATCCACACAGGGTGACACACCAGTAGCTGTGGGACAGTTCAAGGTTAACGGGATTACTGGGATTTGGGTTTGGTTGACGCGCAGGAGAAGAGATGAGAGCATGGCATGGCTGGAGCAGCTTCCCAGGGCTCCAGAAAGGACGAGGTGCTCACAGGATGCTGCGTTAGGAGTAAAAATCTAGAAGAAAGAAAATACTTTTTGCCTTAAAAACTACATTTGTTCCTTCCCCCCTTGCAATTTCAGACAAATGCCCGCAGAAATACTAAATTATTGCTCTTCCTATTCCCATCCTCCTTCTGAAATCCACTGCCTGCTCCGTGTTTTGACCAGGCACCACAGGGAGCGCTGGGCTCTGCCCATGTCCGGCAGTCACACGGCACCACCGCGGCCAGAAACTCGCCGGGATTCAAACAGGGATTTGACTTTTATACGGAGAACAAGAATATCCAGAGTTACAACAGGAAGTATTAAAAAAGGAAGAAAAAAAAAAAGGTTTTTGGAAAGGATATAAAACTTTCCTGGCTTCGGGCATAAACTGAAGCTTAACTATTGGGAATTAGGAGGAAATCTCTTCTGGTGGAGGAGTTGTGGGCTCGTTCCGGCGGCCCCGGCCCTGCCAGAGGCGGGATGCTGGAGCAGATTCCCGCAGCCCGGGTGATTCCCGGAGCCGGGGACACCGGGCCAGTTGGGTTCCCTCTCCAAGTCTAGTAAAACTCGACTTCCCGTTCACAAACCCTACGGGATGCTGGAGTGTCTGGGATCCCAACGCTGCAAGGGAAGTCATAAAAGAAAGTCATAATAATAATAATGAAAATATTTCCATTCCTGTAAAAGTTTTACAAAACCTTAAAGAAAAAAAAAAAAAACGAAGCCAGCATTTGCAACGCTATAAAGTGGATTTAAATTAGGAACGAGCACTTTTCCAGCCAGGACTGATCTGGGACGACTGAGGCTACACTGAGAAGAGTGAAACTCAGCCTCGCGACCGGCTGCGGTGCCGAGCACACGTGGATCCCTGCACACAGCCAGGGGGGATCCACAGCATCCCAGCTCCTGCTTCTCATCTCTTTCAGTTCAAACACAGCCAGTATTTCAGGGATTCTCCATACGCTGGTATCCGGAGGGTCTAATCAGGATCAGACCTTCCCCCAGGCAGAAAGGCAGGGACCGTGTCCAGACAGTCAGCGGGAAGATGCAACACCCGGATAAAGTGGGAAAGGGTGGGTTTAGTCAAAGGGGAGGGAAGGAGGAGCCCCCTCCAATGGCAACAGCAACAGAAGCTGCGCCAGTGGATCGTTAATTACCATTAATTACCATTTCAGACTCAAAATCTCCTCGCTGAACCACCGCTCTGCCTTTTTTTTTTTCCCCTTTTACTCAACCACGCACCTTCCGTAGGACAAAGGAAAGGAAACGGAGAATTACAAACGGAGCAACGAATCCCCCTGCCTTTAGCGGGACCATATGGCAACGAGGGTGTTTTAATTACCCTTGCTTTTAATTAACAATTGCTTCGTCTGAGCAGTAACATTTCCTTGACATCCCCTGGCTTGCCGCTAACCTGCGCGGTGCACGTGCCCTGCCGAGTCATCAATCCCGCTTTATTGACATCCACCCCTCCCGCAAACAGGCACGATCCCAGGGTTTTCCAATTAACACCTCCACACTCTCTAATTAGCGCAATTAACAGGCTGATGGATGCCCGGAGCTGCCCTGCGAGGGAGGGGGCGGATCGGCTGCCGGGATGTTGGACACGGCTCCCACTGCGCGCGACCGACACGCGTGTGCCACGCTTCCCGTGGGAGCACCACGTGTGCGCCACGCCACGGAGCCGGCATCGCCACGGAGCCTTCCGGAGCACTGGGAGAAAGGGAAGGATGGACAGAGAGGCAAGAGAGGCGACGGACTCAGAACAAACATTTGCACCAAAGGACGTGGGATCTCCAGGAGCAGGAACAGCTGATGAAGCATTTACAGGGATTTCTCCCCAAAAGCTCCCAAGGAATTTTGGGGTGTCTGGACACACCCAACGCAACACCACTTCTCCACCTGATTCTGCTTCATGGACATGAAAATTAAATGGCACCTCTCGGCCCCTGGGACCAGCAGGAACAGGTACAGCCCCACCATGAGCTCCTCAGAAGCAATTGCCTCAACATCTATTTTAGCAGCTTTCCCTATTTTTAATTATCCTCAATACCACGATTCTCAGGGGCTCCGTAACTTTGGGCTGCCCTTCACAGGCTGCCAGAGGGATCAGTGACACAGGCACCTCCTCCCTGCTGCCCCTGTCCTCGAGTCCCTGTCCCCAAGTCCCCGTCCCCAACCACTGTGGGTGCCCCTCGGCCTCAGTTTCCCCAGATCCAAACTCAAAGAGCTCAAAACCATCACCCAAGGAGGGATGAGGAAGAACGGTGGGAAACACCAGTGGGAAAATGCTCCCACATCGCCACAAGCTCAGCAAGGCCCTGCTGCTGAACCAGCACGGGACAGCACCGGTGACACCACACACTGACACACAGCACAGCACTGCTATGCTCCAGAGGCTGCTTCCGCCCTTCCCACCACATCCCGGCCCCAACGTGCATTTTCCAGACCCTTCCTTCCAGCTCCAGCCTGTCCAGGACGTGAAGAGGAGCTGAGGCTGCAGTGAGGGTCCTCCCTCCAGCAGCTGCTCCCACAGGTACCAGCAGATGCTGGAGGAGCAACGGACCCAGCAAATCAAATCCCCCCAAAACTCTCCGAAGTCTGTGGGATGCTGCTCTGCACAGCCAGGAGAAGAGGACTCGGGGAGGCTGGATCCCAGGCACCGGATCTGCTCCGAGCTACGGAAAGTTGAGCAGCCTGCCCGTCCTGCTCCGGCACCGCCAGCTTTAGGAAGCGGCTGCTAATCTTAAAAGGCTTCGGCTGGAGGAGAAGCAGCAGCCGGGATTGCTCCGAGAGCGGCTTTTTACCCTCTAATTAACACATAAACACATGGAAATGTGGAAAGGGGATTAAAATAAAAGTCTGGGGGAGCTGAGACGAATCTAGAGCATTACTGTAAATTAGAAGATATTTAAGGAACCAGGGACTGGCTAAGCCCAAGCACTGCTTTAATGGGATCTCACCTCTGGGCACTTTCATCTCCCACTTTCATCTTGCTCTCAGCAACTTCTTTGGGAAGAGCCAACCTCTGGTGCTCACCTTCACCCCCCGGCTCTGCTCACCTGTCTGGTGCCATCACACCCCGGCCACGCTCACGGGATCACCGTCAGGCAGCGGAGAGCGTTTGCTGCTCCACAGAAACCAAGCAAGAACGGCCCCAGCGAGGCTCCTCTCCCCAGGAAGGGGGGACAGATCAGCTCGAAGGACAAGCACCTCCAGCCCTGGGACCGCGCTTGTGCGTGGGACATGGCACTGCCCCATCTGCCTCTCCAAACCACGTCACTCCCAGAGCATCCTTTGCTCTCCAGAGCTCACACCAGACAACCCGACCACAGCCAACCCCACGGGAGATCCCGGTGCCCATCCCAGCGAGCCATCCCATGCGGGGCATTCCCAGAGACACCAACGGCTGGCTGGCACCTCTCCCAGTCCCTGCCAACCTTCAAGGAGCATCGAATCCCTCCCAGAGCAGACGTGGGACCGGCTGAACACAGCCAGGCTGGAGTCAGGCACCGGGGCCGCTGCTCCATCCTGGCTTCCCTGGGCACGTGCCAGGCACCGGGGCCGCTGCTCCATCCTGCTCCATCCCGGCTTCCCTCGCTGTGCTCTTGAAAAGATTAAAAAAAAGAGCCCCACTCCATCTCATTAAGAAAGTAAACACAAGAGCCGTCTAAGTGTCTAATTAAGCTTCTAATTAGTCCCTGCTTGTTACTAATGCAAATTAGATTACGCCGCTTAACTACAGCATGTCCACAACACCCTTGTTAATTGCGGCCTTTTGAAATTAAATTACTCCCTAATTAGCATATCAAAGCCATTGATTCGGAGCCAGGAAAGATGAGGGCAGGAGGAAGCCGAACGCCAAGTTTTGTTAATCAGGGACGTCTAATTAAATAGTGACGTGGAGCACGGGGGGCTCCCGCCTCGCTGCTCCAGAGCCACACGTGGGGCCCCAGGGGACCCCGGGCAGGGCAGCCCCTCGGTGGGTGCCGGTGGTCTGCACCCACCATGGATCATCTCTGCGGTGCTGGAGCATCCCGGTGGGTCGGGATGTGGGTCTGGTTCCCGTGTCCCAGTGGATGCACACTGGGAGCAAGGCCGGGCTCCAGCTCTGGGACCTCCCCGTGGAGCTACACCAGCCACCCCAGCGCCAGGTCCAGCCCCGGCACCACGGAGGGAGCTTGAAGCAGCCCCCAATTTCTCATCTCCCAAAAAAACTTGCTTTCCCTCTGCCCAACGTGTTCCAAATGGGAATTCAAAGGCAAAACATCCCAAAATGCAGACATGTCCCTCAGCGCCCATGGAAGCAGGGTCATCCCCACAGAGCATCCCTAAAATCCTTGGTGACCCTCCCAGGAGCAGAAGAGGCATCTCCGTGAGGACAGGAAGGGCTGGAAGAGGCAGTGCCTTCTCTCCCCGGGAGGATCCCAGATCCAGCTCGGCACAAAACCCCTCATGGCACAGGGAATGCCCCCACCGGGCATCCTGGCACCAAATCACCCCTTGCCCAGGGCACCACACTGGGGGGACACGTCCCCTCCCCAGCCACGAGGAGTCTATGGATGGGACACTCCCATCTCCATCCCCATCCCAGACCTGTCCTTTGGAGAAAACCAAAACACCTCTCGGCTCTCACTCAAGTTATCCCCAAACTCCCCCAAAACCTTCAACCCCAAATTCCCAAAAGGACATAAACAACAGAGCCACCAGGGAAGGGTCTGAATCCAACAGTAACCAGGGACACTCACTCCAAGGAGAGTGAAATGAAGCGAACGCCTAATTTTTAAGTTATTTCAATAACTTCCTGAACGACCCAGTTCTTCACGTTTTATAACTTTTTCTCT
>VXAY01006930.1:941681-951743 GCA_013399855.1 Oxyruncus cristatus | reverse complement strand
AAAAAAAAAAGGGACGAAAAGTGGAAAAAGTTAATAGAGGGGAAAAAAGTCCATTAAAAAAAAAAAAAAAAATAAGGCAGGCAGCCCGTCTCGGGGGAAGAGCTGAAATATTAAAGAAAGGAAAATCGCTTCTCCGGCTGCCGAGCCAGAGGAGGAGAATAGAGCGGCTGGAAGAGAAGGAGCCGGGCACTTTTAATTGAAAAAAAGGAGATTCAAATGAAATATCCAATATCCCCCGTTAAAGAAAGGAAGAAAGACGGACCCTGGCCGCTTTGCTACGCTGAGAAATTGCTAAAGCCCCAACTTTTCTTTCTCTCCCCCTTCCTCGGAAGTTATAGGAAAGAGGGATGAGAGAAAAGAAGGGGGAAAAAAAGGGTCTTTCATACGAGAGGAACTCAAGGGAATGGGGGAGGAGGGCGGGGAGAGAGACCAAGTTTTATTCATTTATTTTATTTTATGAGATGACTAAAAATAATATATTTAAAAAAAAAAAAAGGCAGAGTTTTATAATGTCACAGTGTTTGGAAGCAGCAGAGAGAGCAGAGAGGGGGGAAAGCAACTAAGAACAGAAGGGCCAGCTCCAACCACCCGCCGCACGAGCCTCTCTCCCAACGAGATTCAATTAATTGATAACAAGAGGCATCAAATTAATTTTTCAAGGATGTTAGATTTTGATGAAGGAAAAAATCTCTCTGATTTTAATCGGGGCGGCGTTTAAAAGGCATAAATGAATATCCCTTTCTAATCATCTGAGGCGCCGAGGAAGCACCAAGCGGTTAACGTGAAAATTCAAATCGTTTAATTAGGGGGGGCGAGGGGAGGTGGCCGCGGTGGGGGAAGGGGACCTGGGGTTCTCTTTTTAAAGAGCTTTATGAAGAAATTATTTTAAAAATTATTTCTTTCAAGCATCTTTGCTCTCCCACCCCGAAACGCAGACGCACTTGTGAAAACCCATCTCGGAGGTTTTTCTTTTGAATAGAGACCGTTCCCCAGCACAATCTAATTAACAAAAATGGTAATGAAGAGGGTGGGGAAAAAAAAAAAAAAAAATCACAGGGAACAAAAAAAGCCCTCCAAACTCCCAGGGAAAAAAAAAAAAACAACCCAACACGGGATGAAGAAGGTGCAATTCCCACCACGCACAACTCGCGGTCAAGAGCCACCCTGCGCTTCTGCACGGGACGAGGGGTTCAGGATTCGGGACAGGGTTTTCAGCAGAATCACTCCCCAAACCCTATTAAAATAATTAACAGCAGCTCCCATCGCTGGTGTGGGACGGGACGCAGATGCAACCAACGAGGCCATCATCCCAAATGAATTTTCCAAAGGTTTCTCCCCGAAAATCCCAACTGCGTTCAAGCCTCTGCCCACACGCCCAGTGCCCAGCTCACACTATTTTTTACCCCGTCAGCCACAGACGCAGTGGGGACACACCCCCCTGGTTTACATCCCACCCTGCATTCCTGTGGCCGCATCCCACCGGTGCCGGAGCCCTCAGCCCACCTGGAGCACACGGAACACTCCACACGCTCCCAAAATCACCTCCGTGCCCCCCGCGCGCAGCCGGCCCGGATGGTCCCACACTCACGGGTGTCCCCGTGGAGGCACCCGCCTACCGGAGCCTGGGGAACCCCAGGGAGAGGAGAGATCTTCCCCTTGGAGAGAGACACGAAGGGCATTGCAAGCTGAGAAGGAGGAGGGCCACGGGAAAGCATCCCAACTTCCCAGGGAGAAGGGTGTGCGGCAGCACAGGAGCAGCACCCGGCACCCCCGGGAAGGGCGAAGGTTCCCAGCAAGGGGGAGTGATGGGGGAAGATCTTACATCAAAATTAACTCCAAACTGCAGGAGCTGCCCTAGCCCCATCCCCTCGGGAGAGGCTGTAAAGGGCAAGGAAAGAACCAGGGAGGAAGAAAATGACCTGGAGCAGGTGAGGGACACACCGAAGCAGGACGAGGAGCGATGGCAGGGCCATCCCCATGAGAGACCCGGCGCTGGGACTCGAGTTCCCATGTCACAGCCCGGAAAAACTTCCCAGCCGAGTTGTGTGAAGTCAGACTGGAGGTTGCTAAAAGTCTCTTCTGGCCTTTAAATAATCCAGAGGAGAGGAAAAAGCAGTCACGGTGCCTACTGAGCAGAAGGGAGGAACTCAGATGCCACAAGTTTTCCCAGACTCCGTCATGGTTGTGCAGAAATTCATCCAGAAAACGCTCTGGTTAATGCGCTCCCTGCTGCAAGCCGACGCTTTCCACTGCAAGTCCCACTCCTGTGCAGGAAGAGGCCTGGTTTCCATCCAGAAATTAGGCTGCTCACGAGGAGGAAGAAGAAAAAGGCAGTGCGGGGGAGAACTATCCTCGGGTATTTTCAAACTCCTGAAGTCCTTTTTTTTTGCATCCCAATCAGAGGCAGCACGACCCGAGCCCGTCTCCGCACTTCCAAACAACTTCCCCGATTTCATTTCGGCTCCTCCATGCACAGACATCTCCTGGTCTCCCCGGGCACCTGGCACCCTCTTAGGGCAAACCCAGCCCCGCAGACGAACACAGCCCCCGACAGCTCGGAGCTGGCACAGGAATAACACCAGAGATTTAAAAGCTGGGAAGCAGCGTGCTCGGCAGAGGCTGTGCTGGGATCCTGCACCGGGAACGGTGCTGGGAGCCCATGGGGCCACACTGCCCACAGACGGGAGCGGGAAGGTGCATTTAACATTTGGGGTGCTCGGGACCAGAGCAGGACTCAGCGGAGCATCCCTCCGGCTGCGAGAAGTGTTTCCCCACACAGACCCTGTGCTGAAGTCGAAAGGTCACCAGGGTGCCCTGTGTTCCTTCTCTGTGCCACCTGGAGAGCCACGTTCACGGGCAGGCGATCTGCTCCCGTGGCACCGCTCCGGGACCACCCTCGGCATTCCCAGGTCATGCCAATGCATCCACACTCCTGAGCCCTGGGCACCCCCACGGCTCAGCCCGCACCAGTCAGCACACGGGGACACAGCATCTTCCCGAGTCCAGGCAGCAGATCCCTGCTTCGTTCGGGACAGAGCTGTGGATGAAACGACTTGATGTGCTGTGCACCTCCCGAATCCCTGCTCATCCCAAGAACAGCGAGAACCCAAACAAGCCCGGCTTCAGGAACCAGCCACGGCCCCAGGAGCAGCATCCAGGTGGCTGCTGATTCTCCAGGCTCAGCAGCCATAGAAGCCGTGGGACACAGAACTGTGCAAATCTGGGGGGTTTTACATCAACTGTGCTCCCTCCACCCCTCCTAAAAATAACCCTCAGCCTTTAAAATGATAGTCAATGATTCCCCAACTGCTGTAACACCCCACACCTCACCCCAGCTCTTGGCTGCTCAGTCCAGGGGCCCTGCAAGCACCTCTGGGTGCTGGGGGAGAAAGGGGCTCGAGGTACCTGGTGCCCCCCTGGCTCCCACTGTGTCCCCTGGACCAGGCAGGACTCCCTCCCGGCCGATGGAAAGCACAGCAAGGCACCAACTGCTCTCTTTAGGGGGAACCCAGAAACCCCCAGCCCAGGGCTCTCACATGGGGTTACAGATGAGGGTGCCCACGTTGGGCTGGGTGCCCACCAGAAGCTTTGCCCCTTGGCAGATGCACCACAGCTCCTGGCTCCCCGCAGCACCGCTCCTCCACAGCCAGGTCACATCACAGTCCTCCCCTGTCCCCAGTGCACACGGCCCTGGGCGGGCAGTGAGAGCTGGGGTCACCCGCTGTAGGACACTTTGCCACGGGGGCTGTCACCGGCCACCCCGGGCAGGGCACAAACCCAGGGGACATCCCTCATCCTCCCCGGACCAAAAATCATCACATCATAGTGAGGGAAGGCAACAACACCAGGACACAGCATCAGGCAAGACACGAAGAGGACACAGTTCGGATCACCAAGTCCCCCAGGGACAGAACCCACCTCCCTGCCCGAGCCACCAGTACCAGTCCACTCCAGTCCCAACACAGTCCTCGGCCCCTGCCCGCTGCCAGGAGCTTTCAATCACCAATTATTGCTTAAAACCTCCCTCTAAAACCAGCAACTTGTGCTTGTTCCCCGAGCGATTCCCAGAGCATTTGTACCCATAATGCCGAGGACCAGCAGGGATCTCCACCGCGGTCAGAAAGGACCAACCCTGCAATGGAAGGAGACACACGTCCCCTCTGAGGGCAGGGGACAGCGGTCTGTCCTTTTGTACCTTTCCCAGAAGAAGGGGCACAGCCACTGTCTCCTCCTGCATCACCCCAAATCTATAGCTGGAAACTCAGCAGCACCGACACTCCCACCGCGACACCCGCTGCTCCGGCACGGCAGGGACACGAGGGCCCAGACAGCACCGACCTTCCCCAAAGCCAGTAACAACCCCCACGTGACCCTTCACCTGTTCAACCCCATCCCATTGCGCTCCTGAACGGACCAGACTCATCATCAAACCCACCAGCTCCAAAACCCAGGGGAATCGCTCCGGCTGCTCCTGCCCAGCCGCAGCCCGCGGTGCCGGCACCGGTGTCGGCACTGGGGTAACTCCTGCACGGAGCAGGAACGAGGTGGTGGTTGATCCATGGACGGGGCTGCTCCGACAGCTCCAAAGTCTGACCCAGTTTTGGAGCTGCAGCTCCACTTCCAGAGAAAAAGGCATTTGTTCAGGGCTTGAGCCCACCAGCATCAAGGGAAGGACTTCAAGGGATTTCGGAACAGGCCACGTGCTGGGTATAAATAAAAACCTGGGTTAAAAGGAGAAGTGTGAATAACCTGAACAGAGCCGCGCTGACCCCGACCTGCCACCGCATCCAGAGGGTCCCGAGCATCCTTCAGGGCAGGCAGAGCCCGGCCCTGGGATCCATCCTGAGGAAAGGAGCTGAGCTGGAGCCCACAGCCCCAGAGCTGCAGCCACGGAGCAGAGGAGCCGGGAAAACTCAGACCCAAATTTCCGCACAAATCTTCCGCCTGTCACTACGGCAAAGCTGGGATGAAAGGAAGGTGTCACGCCACGGGAGCAGAGCTCAGCCAGGAATCCCTTCCCAGGGTTTCTCCGGCACGCTCACACCCCCACCCTCCACAGGATGGATTTTAGGACATTTTCCTTAACCTGTTTCTCTCAGGAGAGCATTGATTGGGCACCTCTCCTCCTCGACACACACAACAAACCTAAAACTGGGGGGAGCTTCCACAAGGTTGTGCAGATACCTCCATGGGCTTTATCCCCATCCCTTAGGGGCTCCTGTGGAAACCAGGACAGCTCTGAGCCCGTCAGGATCCGGTCCCATGCAAAGCCTGCCCGTTCCTTTCCTTCACCTCTGCATAGGGTGCAAGCAGCACCCTACAAACCCACCACCCCAGTGCTGGAGATGGGCTGAAGGGATGGGAATGGGACCTGACTGCAGGAGCTGAGAGGCTGAGACAAACTGGGAGCAATGGGATGTGCAGCAGCATCCTCCTCCTCCCCCCAAACCCAGATTTACCCTCTCAGCAGGTGACAAGGGCCTCTTTTGTTTTCCAAATGAGAAATCCTGTCGATTTTGAGGGTTTAATTTATTAACAGTGAACATCTGCAGCAAACTGGCTCCTGAAACTCTGCTCTGGCAGAGCTGGAGCTGAGCACAGGGCAAAGCAGCAGGACATGGGGAGGGGGAGACCCTCCCCTGCCCACAAAACAAGCCACATCCTGCCAGGCCATTGCTGGAGAAATGCAGAACAGAAGTGGGGCTGCTCCATCGGGGAAGAGACCTCAGTGCAGGTAAAGCAGGTTGGGGTGCAAAGGAGAAAGTGTAAATTCTTGGGAAACAACCCCAGAGAAAGGTAAAGCTGGAGACAGCACTTTATAAACCCTCAGCTTCACCCTCACCTGAATCCACCTCGGCAAAAACCGGGGGGTTTGCAGCTCTGCCTGGCACAGCACATTTCCAAAATCCACATTTCCTGCCACAAAAGTTATGGGACACTTCTCCCCATGCCTTTATTTTCTCTTCTTCTTCTATTTCTTAAGAGGCCCGTATTTCTATGCCAGACCTGAGTTACCCCAAGCTCCAGGGAATTTCCCTCCTGCTGCCACGTCTGGCAGCATCCCAGAGGGATCAGCTGGGACACGCTGGACTCAGGAGGAAGGATCAACCTGCTGGGTGATGGTGACCCACTGGGACACCCTCCTGGTGGCACAGAGCACCTCAGCACCTCCTCCTGCCTCTCTCCTGGCTGGGACACGGTGGCTGCAGGGACAGAGCCTGACAAGTGGCACCCAGAGGTCACAGGAGAGCACTCCTCCCTGTCCAGTACAAAGTCTCTGCCCAATATTCCCACCCTGACCCTGGTCCAGTTCAGCCCAAAACTCCTGATGCTCAACAAGAAACTTCATCTCTGCCTGGTATTTCCTGCCACAAGTTGTCCCCTCACCCTGGGTGCTCCTCCAGCACACTCGTGACCCCCCAAGACACGGCGAGACATCCCCACATGACCATTCTCTGCCATCCCAGCCAGGCCTTTCCTTCCCCAGGGGCTGGAGGTGAAGCCATCCAGGAGCTGAGGTACCCCCTGAGCCCCACATCCCCGCAGGGTCTGGGGACAGTCCTGCACCAGGAGCATCCTCCCAGCAGCCCCAGGATTCCATGGCCAAAGCAGGATCCCCCATCCCACGGTGGCCAAACCAATGGATGTGCCGTGATCCCGGCATGGGACGGGCAGCACCGACCAGGCCACGAGCCCAGTGCCAGCTGCAGGACACAAGTGAGCTGTCCCTGGGCCACGGGGCACCAGCAGGTCACTGGGCAAACCCATCCGCCCCAGCAGGCACAGCAGACAGCTGGGAGGCAGGAATCCAGATCCCAGGGGCCACCAGACGAGGAGATGTTCCTGGGATCATGGAATCCCAGCACATCCTTCGCTCTCGAGCACACGTCCTGGCCTTGTATCCTGCATTAAGTCACCCACCTCAAGCACTCCTCCGCTGTCCCTCCTTTCCAAGGATGAAGGCATCTTTTCCCAATCCATGACAGCTTCTCCCAGGTGGTCCCATCCACATCTCGCTACAGGTGAACAAATAGAGGCCGTTCCCCAGCTCACAGACTCACAATAAGCAGCAAAACGAAAATCACTCACCTAAAATCTACAGTCTGTGGAATAAACCAAGGCTTGGAAAAAGCAAGCGAAGGGGTGGAGGGTTCGGGATCAGAGCTGACAGATCCCAAGGGAAGCTGGCAGTGGGATGATCAGCCAGTCCTGCCCAGGCTCCCGGGAGCTGCCTGCTGCCCCAGACGGCACCGCTGCTCTTCTGTGCCTTTATCGGCCTCAGAGCAGTTAAATCCCACTGGATAAACCCAGCTCTGCAGCAACCTGACAAAGGTGTGTTGAAATAAGTTGTTTCACCAGCACCTGCTCCGGAGGAGCGGCTCATCCCGGCCCATCCCGGCCACGGATCCATGTTTGTTTAAACGGGAGCAGCATCTCCCTGAGCCTCGGAGCTGCCAAGTACCCTGCACGGCACCCAGAGCACAGACCCATCACACTGGGGGGCTTCCTCCTCCTCTTCCTCCCGGGGGCTGCAGCTCTCCTGCTCCTGCCAGGACCATCCGGTGCTCCCCAGCCCCATCCGCCCAGTTCCAGCTCCCCACCAAAGCCGGTCACGTGGAGAAGGTTTGCAAACGAGGCAGAATAAACAGCTTCCAAATCACCTCCAAATCAGGGCCCCCCACGAGACTTTTTTTCCTCATCTACCACCACCTTAAATTTCTTTTTTGCATCTTTCCACAGTTCTGCAATTAATCTTCCATAAAATAATTTTATCACCCCAACTTTTGCCTCTGATAAACGCACCGGGAGCCCCCAGCAGAGCGGGGACCAGGTGAAATTTCCTCCAGAGCCATCCTCTGCTCCCTATTTTACTAAAAAACCCGTGTTTTTGCTGCCAGCCCGGCTGCAGGGCCCAGGAGGAGGGACAGCTTCCGCCGGAACATGCTGCCAAAGGCTGCTGCCAACTTGCCAGGGCAGGAGAGCTGGTGGGAAGTGTCACCCGGGGCCAGGGAACGCCGGTACCCGCTCTCTCCACCCCGGGGAACGCTGGGCAGAGCACACTGCAAACACAGCACTGCTTTCTCCTTAAAAAAATACAGAACAGGAGAAGGGATCCCGACTCCCTGGGCACCCCGGTACCGTTACAGGCGGTCCCGTGCCCACGGCAGTGGAATCCCTTAATGACTTCCCTCCACTACCCTCCAGCTCTGCCCCAGATCTAATCTCTGCTCCAGCAGCATCTCTACCAAATAAATCATGGCACGGACGGACACCCGTCCTTGCCTCTTCCTCGCCGACCTCCGAAGGGAGCAGCTCTCCTCCTCCGCTGCTCCTGCCTCTCCATTCTCCCCTCTCCCTGATGCCATTCCACTTGCAAACACATTTCTGTCACGGGCAGCCGGATCACCAGCAACACGTTTTATCGTGGAGACTCGTCTGCGCGATGCCAAAAGCAGTTTAAATTAGGAAAAGTTTTATAAAAAAAACCCCTCAAGCAGCGCCTTGGCTGGATTTTATACAACAAACACTCGCAGAGGGGGGGAGGAAAAAATTAGGAAGTTTTTCCAGCTCTGCCCAGCCCCACCTTGATCTGCAAGTTCTATTTGACTTTAAAAGGTGCAGCACAGTGAGCAGGGGGAGGTTTCGCAAGGCGCTAAAATGGGTGCGAGTCCAGGAGCCAGCACTGGCCACAGCCCCAGGGAGGCTCGAGGGGCCACCCCGAGGGTCACCACCCAGTGATAACTTCTGGGGTTTCAGTCAGGTGCATCGGGAGCTCCAGAAGTGGCTCACGGAGGTTTTTTACACCTTCCGAGGCAAACACACGGAATTCCAAGCTCCCAGTGCATTCTCTCCCCCTTTTTCCTTCTCTCTCCCATGGTTTTACTCTCCCCCTTTTTCCTTCCCTCTCCCACTAACAGAGCTCATCCCTCCATGGGGAAGATGCCCATGGAACATCCCTCTGGGGCAGGACCGAGCCCCCCAGCCCACGGAATCCCAGTGCCCGTGCTGGAGGAGCTGGAAATCAAAGAGGACGGGACAGGAAATTTCCAGTTTCCACTTTCAGAAGTGGCAGGTGATGCCGAGGCGGCCACAGGGTCATTTCAGGAGTGGAGGATAAACCCAGAGTGGCCCCCTCGGAGGAGATGGGAGCCCCCTGCATCCAGGGAGCCTCTGAGACGCCGGGCACAGGGAGTATCCCCTCCAGACCCCCCCAAACCACCTGCCAGCCACAATGCAGGGCTCTCCCGGGCTTCACCCCCGCCATGGGGAACAGGGATGGAGTGGCAAAACCACCCCAGCTCTCCCTTCCCGAAATCAGGGAATTTTCCCAAACACTTCAGGCTCCCGAAGCCGCCTGTGCGGCGGGAAATGCAGCGCAAAGAGCCACAAATGTGTATTAATTCTAAACGCGGGGACCTCCGGGCCCTCCCGCCTTTCTCCGGAGGGAAGAATGAGCCGGTTCCCGGCCGGGGGCACCGCCTGCCCCCCACCTTGCTGCTACAAAGGCCAGCCCAGCACCGCACCTCTCCTCCTCCGGCCCCGCTCCCCCCGACCCGCTCCCCGCCGCACCGACAAGAAAGGAGAAAAGGGGGGGGGGGTGGGAAATGAAATAAAAGGAGAGAAAACCCTGAAAGCCGGAGCCCGGCACCCCCTCCCAGCCCCACAGCGAGACACAAACATCAGCAGACTCAAAGCATCCCCCTCGCCAGCGGCGGAAAAGAAAAGCTCCCGGGCTCTCCGGGCAGCAACTTCACAACTGAGTGCACTCGCATTCCTGCCGGGTTATTAGGAGAGAAAGGCCGAGGGCCCGAGGAGATATTTTAGTGTCACTTGATTTTATACATTGCACAGATTTTTCCCCCCCCCCATCCCTCAAACGCTCCCTGCTCTTCCCTTTCCAAAGGGGACGTAAAAACTACGGCCGCCCGGCTTCCAGGGAAGAGAACAGGGCTGGACACGGCATTTACAGACATTTTCAATATTATCTTTTTCCAGGGCTGAGAGCAGCCCCCTCCCCGCCTCCCCCAGCAGCAACTTTAATCCGTTTTATTTCATTTCGCT
>VXAY01006930.1:897041-934065 GCA_013399855.1 Oxyruncus cristatus | reverse complement strand
CTCTTGGACCCCGCTCGCCTCTTGCGTAAAGCCAAGGATGATGCACCGAGTTCCTGTAAGTGATGAGCGGCTCCTGGCTCCCTGTTAAAGCCACAGGCCGCTGCCTGCCCGGGGGCTGGCACCGCTCCCCCTGCCCCGGCCAGCGGGACCCCGGCAGCTCGGCCAGAAATCCCTCAGGGATTCCCCGGGACGGGGATCCCGGCGCCCCGGGAGCTGCACACAGAGGGGGGGACACGGGGAAATATTGTGGGGGGTGCAGCAATTTGGGCTCAGCCTCAACCCTAACCTTAACCCCAACCCTTTGCTGCAGAAGAACTGCCAGCCCCTCTGGCTGGCAGCTGGGCCGTGCCTCATCTCCCCTCGTTGCATGGGCAGCACGGGCTCAGATGGATTTTGGGGAGCCGAAGGTAATGGGTAAAGGAGAGACAGCGGTGAGGCAAAACCCCCAGTGCCTGGGAGTGCAGGTCCCACACGGGGAGAGGAGCATGTGGCGAGAGGGGGGCTCCAGCCAGTGACCAATTTCCATCTGTGCCTGCAGAGGCTCAGCCTGGGGCGGGAGGGAGCTGCGAGCGGAGGAGCCGCAGCCCTCCCAGCCCCGGTGGAGCCGGACCCCCCCTCAGAACCCTGCGAGCCGTGGCGAGCCAAGCTGTGCCACCAGCACAGAGACACGGACACAGGACACCGGGCTCCCCTCTCCCCATCGCCGTGTGCCGCAGTTTGGGGCTGGATTTTTTTTCCCCCTCTTCTCTTTTTTTTTTTTCATTTCTCTGCTTTTCCAATAATGTTACTCATCTGGAGCAGGACACGGCACCCACCACTCCCGTCTGCACTCCCTGCTCCCGGTGTTTGTCTGCCTTGTTTCCTTCGGGGAGGTGCTCACCCGCACGTGGTGGCTGCTTGTCTGAGCCGTCACGGTGCCGAGTGGGAATTACTCATGGTGTAAGGTTTGAGGAAGGAGGGGGGAGGCCAGATTTGGTGCTTTGTCTGCAGTTGTTCGTTTCGCACTCTTTGATATATTTTTTCCCCTCCTATCTTTCTTCTCCTGCCAGTGTTCTCCATCCTGGCTCCCTGAGCTCCCTCCTCCTTGGTCTGACACCGGGGCTGGAGAATCTGGCTAAATCCCTGTGGGATGTAAAATGCCCTTTGCTGCACTGTCCCACGGGTGCAAAATGGCCCCTGTTCCCTCATATCCAGCTGGGAAAACTCATCCCTCCTCTTGGGACCCCCCTCTTCCCACTCTGCCCACTTCCACTGCTCCACAGTTGCCAATTTCCACTCACTCTCAGCCCAACTTTCCCCTGTCTCTGCTACAACATCCCCACATGGCACCGGCCACCACAGCACCAACCCCTCTGCCCAAGGGGGACCAGAGCCCACCCCAACATCCCTGCGAGGGCTGAGGGCCTGGGGTGGGACACCTCAGCCATCATTAGGCACAACAGCAGGATAGAGGTGGGGAAAACAGACCTGGAAAGCCCCAGATCCTTGTTCCAGGCCGGAGGCTCAGCCAGGCTCCCCCGAGGGTCACTGCCAAGGGTCTCTGTGGGAATTCCCGCGTTGGCAATGCCAGGGCACAACCCAGTGTGTGCCTGGCAAGACTCAACAGCGAAGCGTTCGGGACGCACGGTCCTTCCCCTTCTCCGTGCAAACCCACGGCAGATCAATGAATATTTTAACAAAGAAATATTTCATTAAAAGAGTTGATTGCTTAATGAACTGTCCCTGTGAGCCATCAAAACGCAATGGGTTTTTTTTCCTCGCTTTAACGAAGGCGAAGATTCATATCACGAAGAACTGGCTTATCAAATTACCGTAATAGCCTGTGTAGACCCAGCCCGTGCAGCAGTGAGGGGAGCCCGGGGGCTGCTCCCCCCGGGACGCAGCTCCACGGACCCCGTGGGTCTGCTCAGGTGGCACCAAACAAGGTGGGGCCGGAGCAGGGGTCCCTGGCACTACTGCAGTGGGACCCCTAAACACCGTGGCTGGGGTGGCAGGAGGCAGGTCTGCTTTCCTTTGGGCTGCCAGTGTTTGAAGGGAAAGGAAATTATCTTTTTTTTTTTTTTTTCACAACCCAAGAACACTGTGGTGAAGGGACATTCTGATGTCTGAGGCCACGAGATCAGCACCGCTCTGCTGGGTTTGCACCAGGACTCCAGCCTCCTCTGCCTGGCTCTCATCTTGGAATCACAGAATCAGAGAATGGTTAGGCTTGGAAGGGATCTCAAAGATCACCCAGTTCCAACCCCCTCGGGTGACTAAAACAGACAGGCATCCAAAAATGTAATCTCTCTCTCTTATCCCTACAGGGTGCTTGTTTGTGTGCCCTGACGAAACCACCGGTGCTGCTGCCACTTCCCCAGAGCTGCCAGGCAGGACATCACCGGCTCCTCTTCCTCGCTCCTTTTGGAAGTTCCCGTTGCATTGCCTTTTTAAAAGTTTATTAATGAAAATATCCCTCTCCATCCCAGGTTTCCTAACAGCTCCACTCAGGGGGAGAGCTGCCAGGGGCTCCGCAGGGCTCGGGGCTGGGCACGGCTGGCGGGATCGAGTC
This sequence comes from Oxyruncus cristatus, assembly GCA_013399855.1. NCBI lineage: Eukaryota > Metazoa > Chordata > Aves > Passeriformes > Cotingidae > Oxyruncus > Oxyruncus cristatus. The sequence goes on along the minus strand of VXAY01006930.1, from coordinate 931,514 downwards.
ATTAACAGGCGGGAAATGAACAATAACCTGACAAGAAACGACCAATTTTCCATCAATTAGAGCGAAGCCTCTTTTTGTCTTTTAGTAAAATTAAGTTTTGCTGACTGGTGATTACTTTGGTCTGATGACAATTCATTAACATTTACACGGGGAGGATGCTAATGGCACGGCAGGAGGAGGAGGAGGAGAGGGAAAGGTGGCGAAGCAGCCGGTGCACTTGGATAGAAATGTGGGTTTGGAGGAGGTCTGGAGGTCAGGGTCTGGCCCGGTCAATGCTCCAGCAGCAGGACAGGACAGGGAGGAAGGGGGAAGCAGCCCCAAAGCGGGGCAGCAGGAAGCCATCCCGCTCGCTCGCAGCAGGAGCACAAAAGCGCTTTGTTTGGGGCTGGAGTTGGGCTCCTCCAGCCACTTCCCCCACCGAGGGCTCCTTGGTTTAACGACACTGCAGCATCCCTGGGTCTGACACCAGATTCAGGTCCTGGCCAGAGCCACTGAGTTGCTCTCGGGAGCGTGGGGACAGCAGGGACACGTGCAGCCCATGCCTGTGCTCGCTGCACCCTTGGACCAGCTCCAGCCCCTGCAGGATGGGAATAGGGTGGCAGCAGGGCTCTGAACCTGGCATGAGCAAGGCCAGGGATGGGCAGTGGCAGGAGTGAGCTGGTCCTGCAAGATCAGCCAGGGGAGTCACCACCAGCACTTTGAGCCACTGCTTAAGCCAGACACAACAGAGCCCAAAGTCCTGTTAGAGAGTACAGAACACTGAGTCCTGTCCTGCAGACGTGAATATATGTGTGTATATGAACCTCCAAAAGCCAAGTCATCCAATGGATCAGAACTGCCTCCTCATCCCATAATTCATCCCCAAAACCAGAGGCAGGAGTTTCTCAGGTTGCTGCTCCATCTGCACACACCTGCGGGTCAGATGTGCCTGTACCTGAGCCGGTTTGGAGGGGCCCTCACCTCACAGGAGCCCCCTCAAGCATCCTCTGCTCTTTTGGAAACTTTCTTGGGCAAACCTAACCCCAAACTTCCACTTTTATTTTCTTATTTGTACAAGATCCCCAGTGATTCCAAATCTGGCACTGATCCGCGCCGGGGTTCTGCAGAAAGGAGCTGCCTGTGCAATCCCTTCCCAGGGAAACGGGCAGGGATTAGATCATCCGATGGCGATTGTGAAAGCCGAGGGAGTATTTACTGTAAGAGGCCTTTGATTCAGCCAGGCGGGTGTTCGAGGGCTCCGTCAATGGGACGGGGAATGTGTTGAATCAGAGGCACAGCCTGCACTCCAAGCTCCAGCTCCCAGGACACTTCTTCAAATCCCCATCCTGCCAAAGGGCAGCAGTGGCTGGGCTTGGAGGATGCAAAGATTTAGTCGGAAAAAAGGTCACGTTCTCACCAGGTTTTCTCTTTCTTCCCCCAACTCACTGCAAGTTCAGGAAGGGTGAAACGTGCAGTTGGATTTTTAACAGGACCCAGCAGGGCAGGATGGGTAACACAGGGATGGTTGGCTCCATGTGCTTTTTTGTCACCCTATTTATAACTTTATTTGGGAGGGGATTTCCACAAAACCCCATAAAAACAGGGGTTTCCCATCAAAAAGCTTTTCAAGTTCTTTCATGACCTTTGTTCAACAATGACCTAATTTCACTCAAACTCTGGCACAGCCTATTCCTGATGTGGGAGGAGAAGTGGCATTCAAAATTGGGTCAGTTTTCATTAAAAATGCTTCCGTTTACTAATAGTTTCTCATGTGTTGGAAGGACTGGGATCGGCTGCAGACGCCGCGTGGCGCAGAGGGGACGGCTGCCCTTGTTGGCTGGAGAAATGGGTTAATCTTCATGGGAAATCACTCCTCACCACTGGTGATGCTCAAGGACTTTCTGGCTCTCAGCTGAGACCTTTCTCCCCCAAAGGCTCGGGTGGATGTGGTGCCTCGGTGGTGCCCACGAACGGCCCCTTCCCGAGGGTCCTGGCAGGGTGCTGGGTGTGAGGAGCGGGGAGAGACAGAGCAGCTCCAGGCTGGGCCGTGGTGGTTGTGCCCAGGTCACGTGTGTTACTTGCCCTGCGGGTGAAACACGAGCTGTGTGCTGGCCAGGGAGGCTCCAGTCCTTCGGTGCCCTGGGAAAGAGGCAGGAGGGAAAGACAACAGCAACTGGGTGGCTGGAACATCCCATACCCTGACCTAATTCAGAGCCTAATCCAAAGCCTGCCGTAATCAGGGGGCATCTGAATCTTAAAGGCTGATTCCCCCCCCCCAATAAAGCAAATGGGAAGATGCAGTGGGAGTCGGGAGCTGGGGACCAGCTGCTGTGGATCCACAGAGGCTCCTCGGGGCTCCCGGGGATGGAGCAGGGCGCTGGGTGTGGGAAGGGACCGAGGCCTTGGTCTGGTCCCAGAGAGGTGAGAGCTGCAAAAGTCTCTTTTTGGAGCCGTTCAAGCTGGGACAGGGGGGTGGCTGCATTCAGGGCGGCAGAGCCCTCGGACCCTGTGATCGAACCCTGCGAGAGCCGCGGGATGGGCGAAAACCGGCCCTAAAACCGGCAAAAACCGGGTGAGCTGGAGAAGGAAGCAAAGCGAAGCAAAGAACCGGCTCTCGGACCGTTCCTGCTTCTCAAATGTGCAAATTATGCAGCCATTTCACGGGACACTTAGGAGTCAATTTGCAACGCGGCTCAGGGGGGAAATTGGGCACATAATTCCCCTGAACAATAACCGGAGCAGCCGCTTAATTTAACTCCGCGCCTGTACCTCGTTAGCGCGTGCCGAGGGAGGATGCTGCGGGTGCCGGGGCCACGTGCCCGCGTCCCGCCGGAGCCCGGCGCTGGCGGCGAGGCCCGAGGGCAGCGGGGCAGCGGCTCCGGCTCCNCTCGGCCACGCGCCGCCGGGCTCCGGCAGCCCCGAGCACAGTGGCAGCAGGCTGTTCTCATTACGGCCCAATGAGGCTGTTTACTCACCCAGCTGGAGACAGTTAGAGAGTGATAAATAATGAAAGAGAAAACATGATTTTCCCCTCTGTGGTTTCTATTTGTGTAACCATATGTCACAGCTCAATACGGCCGCGCTTTTTTTCCTGTTTTATTCAGGAAAGAGTTGATTTTTTCCATAGAGTGGCAATTTTTTCCCAACTTCTTGGTTTTTTGTTTTTTTCTTTCCTAGTGCAGTGACAGAAGTATTTCTGTTTGTTTTCTTGTGAAACCCGCTCGTACTCAGACTCCACAAAGTCTGGCTTGTCCCAGGAACTGCAGAGGTTTGATAGGATTGTTCTCAGCTTCTTTTCAAATACCTGTCAGGGGCTGTGGGGAGAAGAAACAGCTGAGAGCAGCGCGGGGAAGGCTCAGCACCCCGGGCGAGCAGAGCTGAGCTCGCGTCGCTCCGGCTGCAGCAGCTTCACACGGGAGGATAAAACACGCTGGAGCTTCCCTGGCAAGGCAAGGGAGGGGGAGAGGAGCGGGAACCGGGCTGTTTTTGCAGCAGGGCTCTCCGGGTGCTTTGCGAGGAGAACGGAGCTTTTGCAGGTGGGGAAACTGAGGCACGGAGTGCTGCAGGGGGTCATCCAGAGCACCTGCACTCAGGTACCCCGCGCAGCCCCGGGCATCTGCTCTGATCCATCCCGGAGTGTCGGAAGCGGGGCTTTAACTGAGGGAGAAGGAGGCGGTGGGAGAAGGAGGCAACAGGAGAAGGAGATCTTGGGTGAGCGCGGCTCTTTCCCCCCGGAAAGGCCCTGGCAGCGCCTGGCACAGGCCGGATGGCGGCGGGGAGAGCTCGGGGTGCACATCCTGCTCTGCCCACCCGTGCCCTGGGGAGGGCAGGTCCCTGCACGGCCCCTCTCCCTCCCCGCCAGGTACCTCACACCTTCCTCCTGCAATTATCCCCTGGCTCCCCCTGCGCCGCATCCCGGCTGCCGGCGTCTCTTCTCCTGCCGTGCCCCCGGCGCTGCCGGCGCTGTTGGGAGCTCTTGGCACGTTCCGTGGATGAGTTTCCCCTCGCAGCACTCTCGGCCAGGGGCGTGCGATGTGTTTTTTTGCCCTAGCAAGTTCTCCGGCTTCATAACATCCTCTTCCCGCAAGATACATCGTTTTGGGAGAGCAATTATCCGAGTGACCTCATCCATGTCTGCGGCATGAGGTCACCAACGTTCGGGAGGTGTGGACCAGCCCGGTCCAAACGGGGTGTGCCGGGAGCTCGGCTCATGCCAATCCAGCACTTGGGCTCGCTCCAGAGCCCCATCCCATCTCCCAGGAAACTGGAAATTAATGGTGGCACAATTCCCAGAGGCCGAACCAGGTACCCGAGCGCGGATGCAGCAGCGGCTGGATGGGTGTAAGAGCCCGAGTGGCATCAATGCCCAACGTCCCTGCCCGACCCACTGCCGTGGGTTTGAGGGAGCAGAATCATGGAATCATGAATATCCTGAGCTGGAATGGACATATAAGGATCACTGAGTCCAACCCCTGGCCCTGCACAGACACCCCAACAATCCCCCCCTATCCCCCAGAGCGTTGTCCAAACCCTCCTGGAGCTCTGGCAGCCTTGGGGCCGTGCCCACTGCCCTGGGGAGCCTGGTCAGTGCCAACCACCCTCTGGGGGAAGGACCTTGTCCTGAGATCCAACCTGAGCCTGCCCTGGCACAGCAATAATCCCAGCATGGCTGGAAGGGAGAAGATCATCCACTGTGTAAACACACATACACACACACGTGTACACACACACACATGTGTACACACACACACACGTGTACACACACACACATGTACACACACACATGTACACACACACGTGTACACACACACACACGTGTACACACACATGTGTACACACACACGCGTACAAACACACACGTGTACACACACATGTACACACACACATGTACACACACACATGTACACACACGTGTACACACACACACGTGTACACACACACGTGTACACACACACGTGTACACACACACACTCTACACGGGCATTTCCACACCGCTTTGCCTCGCTGGTTCCCACATCTGCTCTGGAGATACTCAGCAGTGACTGGTTGGGGTGAAACTGGTATTTCACTGCTGCACCAGCACCTTCCAGGTCTCAGAGGTGAACCCCCACCAGCGAGACTCCTGTCCAAAGTATGCCCAGGTTTACCCAAATGCTGGAAAGGCTGCTGTTCCCCAGGCTGGGGCCACCACATCCCAGCAAAACAACCCCAGTTCCGAGTCTGAGCCGTGTGCTGAGTGCCTGAGCACTTTAGCGTTGATGGATTTGTCCTTTTTTAAAGCAATTAACTGAGCGAAATCAGTATCTTCTTGCTTCAGGTCACAACAAGCTCTCTCTGCAGGCCTTGAGCTGCAGACTGGGGGAAGATGGACCCTGCTGGTTCCCTAGCCCCCTTTCCTGCCCCAGCAATTTCACAGCCCAAACCTGCTCCTCAGCCCTCCCCGTCCTGCTCTTCTCCCCGCAAGCACCACAAAATAAGGGCTGGGAATTCGTTGCAGGTTAATTGGGGTTATTTCATATTAAAGCCCCTTTGCCTCTGTAACCAAACCTTTGTTGCACATGTTTCCAACGTGTCTTCCTGCACCTCTGCCAGCACAGAGGGGGTTTGTGCTCTGGAAAGGAGACAGGGATACTTCCCCCTTCCCCCAGCAGCTCCTGCAGCCCAGCTGATGTCTTGGCCCATGTGGGACGTGCCACCTCTTTACCTGTGTCCCCTCCTGCTGTGGGTCACACCAGCTAGCAGGTGACAAACCCCAAATCCTCTTGCCATGGGTTGAACACCAGATGCCATCCTGGAGGCCATCTAGATGGCACCTGGGGGGAACACAAAGCCTGTGGAGAGGATGGGTTCTTTGTTATTTCTTAAAGGCCCATTGAAAATGTCCTTCCATGCTTGTTCCTGTGTGTTGAGCAGTTCATTAAAGTGCCCACCTTTCCTGTCATAAACCCATGGATGCAGGTTCATAAAATCCAAATACCTCATCAGCTGGGAACTGTATCTGACACAACTGCACAAACCAGCTCCCTCAGCAACACTTCTACCTGCAGATCCCTCATCTCCAGGCCTCCACCCCCCCCTCCACAGCCATGCCAGGAAGCATCCAGGCTCTCCACCGCTTTTTCCACTCCTGGCTCCGCAAACACCCGGCCCCTGCTCCCTCTGGCTGCACTCGCCTCCAGCTCAGCTCCCACCCGGCACCGCCTGGGTTAACGGGAGGCCCTTGGATGGAAAAGGCCCTTTTTTATTGTAGCAGCAGATAGGGAGAAGGAAAAGCGTTAGAATCATTTATCTGGCTCGGAGTGTCGCTAATGCCCTCGGCTTTAGGCCAGCGTGAGATATTGGGAGGTAAATCGGCCAAGTCATGCTGTACAAACATTTCAGAGGAGAAAGATATTTCCAGGCTCTTGCAGGAATCCAGCCCTCCTCCCGCTGGGTTACTGTGGGAGGCGGCCGGGTTCGGAGCCCACTTTGCCTTCATCCGTGGGTGTTCAAAGAGCAGGAGAACTTCACCCCAAAGGCTGGGGATTCTCGGCGATGTGTCTGCCCTGGCACCAGCCAGGCTCCTGGTGGAGCATCCCCAGGGACGTTCTTGTCTGGGCAGTGGGCAAAGTTGGCTTTTTAGATTAATAATGGATTTAAACTTCCCGAGGACTATGTGTATTTTCAACAATATACACATATTTTTTATTACTTACAACATTTTAATGGATGGGTTCTTTGTTATTTATTAGAGGCCCATTGAAAATGTCTTTCCACTCTTGTTCCTGTGTCTCAAGCAGTTCAGTAACATTCCCACCTTTCCTGTCATAAACCTACGGATGCAGGCTCATAAAATCCAAGTATCTCCTAGTAAAGTCCCCACATACAGAATAAAGCCCCACTCACTGCCCATATTGCAAGTGCCCACATAAACTGTAGGAGAAGGTTTGTGCCACTGCACTGTGCCCCATGACTGAAGTGTGGAGAGCGGGTGGCAGTGCTGGGCTGCCCCAGCTGTCCTGGGAGGGGTTAGGAGGGGGATAGACCCTCCCTGGGACCCCCCAAGTGAGGTTTTTGTCTGGCTTGAGGGTCCCAAAGACTCTGCTCCTTTCCTCATTGTGACGCACAAGGGGTTGAGTTTGGGGCATCTTGGGGGTCTACAAGCTCAGGAGCACCAGGAAAGGGGCTGCAGGGCCCGAGGGTGGTGTGAGGAATTGTCATCCCTCCCAGAGCCAAGGAAATGCTGCTGGGGAGCTGCAGTTTGGCTTGGCTGGTTTTTATTGAGGAAACCTGCCTGGACAGGGAGCCTGTGACTCGCAGACAGGGGACAACCTGGGTTTTCCACACACCGGAGGTGTTTGGATCCAGGGTTTGGGGCCACCCCAGTTCCAGAGGTACAGAAATCCCCAGAGCTCGCAGCAGTCCAGGCTCTGAGCTGTTGCTGCAACAGGACATGAAGAAGGAGAGTTCAGCCTGGGGATTCTTCCCCCTCCTGTCCCTGTCTCCGAAAGTCAAAGCAAGACGGGCTCATCCCGGGGCTCTGCACACCACCAGCAGTGTCTGCTGCCAGTGGCACACAAACAGGAGTGAGCTCATGGCACCTGCCCCTCTCAGGGCTGGAGACCCCCAGAGACCCCCCTGCTCCTCCCTGTAGTTTATCCCCACCCTGGCCAGGCCATGGGCTCGCTCATGCCAGGCTGGGCACGTGGGTGGGCGAGGGGAAAGGCAGGAGGGTCCCTCAGAGCTGCTCTCCCCCGACAGCCCCTGGCCCAGTGATGTGTTTATCACAGAGTTCACAGCCTCCGATGGATGTGGGTTGGGAAAACACTCCAGCACATCATTATCATAACGACCTGACAGCGAACTTGGCACACAGGCTCCTGGGCTGATGGTGTCATCCCCCCGGGCACCGCTGCCAGCAGCACCCTCTCCCTTTTCCCTGCCCATCCCTTGCTTTTGGCAGACTCCCGTGGGATGTCCAGATCCCACAGCCACCAACCGGCAGCCCTGAGTCCTGGCTGAGCTCCGGAGCCTCCACCAGCACCGAACCCCGTCCCCCCTCTGCCTGCAGCCCCCCGGGACCCCGCGCGTTGCTGGAGGGCACGGACTGAATCATCCAGTAACACAGAAACCTCGGAGTCCTCTTTAGATGTCCCAGGAGGAGGCAGATCTGAGGGAAGGCAGCGGAGATGATGCCTGCAGCAATGTCAGTGCTAGAACAGCCGGGCTGACAGGATTCAGAGCGGGGATTAAGGTTGGGATCAGGGATGTGGGGGAAATGAAAAAAGACTCTGGCTTTTCAGGAGCATCTCCGCCGTGTTTGTGTCCGTGTTTGCTGGGAGGAGGACGGGCTCCTGGCTTTCAAAGGCTCCCAGAGAGGCCGGGGTTCACCCGGAGCTGCAGCTGGAGATGTCTGAGGGGAGTGAGGACGCCCTGGAGACCTTCTGCTGTCCCTGGAGCAGCTGGACTGTGGTCACAGGGAGAGCTCAGGCAAACCCAGCACTGCCCCGTGGGAGGATGCCTCAAACATCCCTGGATGCCTGAGGAACATCTGCCTTTCCACAGAAGTTTCCAAAATGTCACTGTTTCACTTCCCGACCAAACTATTCCCACTTCCACAGTGCTTCTGGGACGGGTCATCCCTGCCTCCCTCCCGGGCTGGGGCAGCAGACACCAGGGTGCTGACAGCTCTCCTTGCAGCTGCAAATCCCTTTGCTCCAAGGTGGTTTTATTCCGCAAGGGAAGGCACAGCAGCCGCCTCTCCCCATGCTCCAGCCCCTGCCAAAAGCAGGACCATGGGTCGTGGGAACCTCAGGGAAAGCAAGAAAGGAGGAGGAAAAGCCAGACCAGTGGTGCAGCTCGTTTAGGTGCAAGACACTGGGACCCCCAGCAGGCAGGGACCACCTCAGTCCCTGCTGCTTCCCACCGTGTCCCCAGGAGACCCAGCCACTTGTCCCCCGGTGTCACAACTTTGCCCTGCCTCCCCCACCCCCAGAGAGAGGCTGCTGCGTGTTTGCACCCCAGCAAGCAGAGCTGGGGGTCTCCCTTCCCAAAGGCTGCTCTGGGTCCTCTGCCCCAGCTGCAGCCCCCACGGGACCAGCACTGCTTCATTTCTCCCTGGTGAGCTGGGGAAGGGAGGAGACAGCCCAGGTTGGGTGCTGAGGAAAGCAAAACCTACCTAAAACTGCATTTCCATGAGAAAACATCCCACCCGCTCCAGAGCAGGCTGGGGGTCCCTGGCTGGGCTCAGCCCTCCCACAGCTGAGCGATCCCAGGCGCTGCAGTGGGGTCCCCCCACACCTCCAGCCCCCTCCTCCTGCTCTTGTCTCTGGGGAGGGGAAGGGGCTCGGGGTCCCTCCGTGTGGCAGAGGAGGTGTCCAGCTCCAAACACTCTCCAGAACACCAGTGGGAGCTGCTTTAATCCACGAGCTCTGCAACCTCCACTGTCCAGGCAACACTTCCAGTCAAAGCAAATCTGGATTCTCTTCCCTCCAGCCTATTTCTCTCCCTTTCTTGCCTTTTTTAACCCTTCTCTCTTATCTCCACACAGACTAGGAACTTTCTCCCAGTGCTGCCCATGCTCCTTAAAGGTTCTCCACACTCTTTGTTCCTGGTTTGCACCAGTGGCCCCACACACACCCTTTGCCCACACGGACACTCGAGGAGGCAGAGCCCCTTGAGCCCCAGAGCTGCTTGAGACACCCTCACAGATTACACACTCCAACACCCTTCTCCTCTTCACCACCCCAACTCTTTCATTTCAAAGCTCCCTCCTTTTCCCCATCGAGGTACAAAAGCACCAAGTTTCCCTTCACATCCCTCTTTCCCCTTCTCCCCTCCCCTCGATTCGCTGCATCCAACCCTCTGTTTTCCGTGTGGGTTTTTCTTTCCTTCCTTCCAACCCCTCTCCCAGTATTTTTTTTTTTTTTGTTTAAGTTTTTCTTTTAACTTTCAAGGTCACCACGGACAGACAATGCCACCAGTGCCTGTTTGATATGTGAGCGCTATTGGCGTCCATTGCCACGGTTTCCGTGGTAACACAGTAACCATTAATTTTCAATTAAAGTAGACAAAAAGCCCGATGACAGCTCCAGGTCTGCTGAAGATGTCAAGAATCCGTATTAATATACAGCAAGAGAGCATAATTGTGTGTCCATCTTCCCGAGCAACGAAAATGGAGGGATAATTACCAGCTAGAAAGCCACTCTGTAATTTTGTTCTTACTGTCACCACAACCCTACATATTAGCATAAATTAAAAGCAGGGTTTATTGTTACCAAAGTGCATTGATATTTCCAGCCTATTTTCTTCCTTTTAACTGTTTGTTGTTGATGAGTGATTCCTGGACACATGGTGGGTGAGCCCCCAGGAGCAATCGGGATGCCAGGAATTAATGGATGAGGCTTTGCGATGCCACCCAGGTGGAGGGAAGGGAAGAAGAGCGGGGAGATGTGTGGAGGTGGGCAGAGAAATCCCAGCCCTCTTCCATCCTCCACGTCCACGATGAGCTCCATCCCCAGCACGCTCCATCCCAACCCAACTCTCCGTGGACGATGCCGTGGGGGCTCTGCCACGTGTCCCATCCCACCTCCTCGGGTTTCTCCATGGAGCTGGAAGGGTCCCTGACTGCTCCACGCCTGGTGACAGCCGCTGAATTCATGAATTTAAGTGAATGGAAAAGAGCGGGTTCCTTGTATCATATCCAGGGAAAGCTGTCCTTCAAACAGGGATTTAGTGTAATTACCCTTAAGGGAGCGATCCTCAGGCAGTCAGTCACAACACTGACCCGCTGCTTGGATCTGACAGCGAAATTACAGGCTGTGTACTCAACAAAAGGGGCTTCCTTCCTTCTGAGGGGGACATGAAATGCTGAGGTTTGAAAAGAAAAGCATTGGCTTCTGGGTTTTAAATCAGTGCCTCACACAGGACTTTCCTTTGCACAGAAATGGGAAGGGGGTGGAGGAGAACCAAGCCAGGGAGGGGAACAGGCATTTCATGGGCTGCAAAAAGAACCAAGAAGCTCCAAATTCCCACCAAGCAAAGCAAGTGGGTTCTCAGGATTTGTTTGATGACACACAATGAGGTGATGGAGGTGGTGAAGAGCAGGAAAGAATGGTCTGGCTCATCCCTGTCCTTCTGCAGGAGCAGGGTCATGGCACTGGAGCCATGACAAGCCCCAGCCTCCCCAGCTGCCACCACCCCCAAGGTCTGAGGGTCACAAACCCCCTCTCAGATGTTGCCACCACTCCAAGCGAGGACAGGCTTGGAGAGTCATATTTGACCCCAGGGTTGGGTGAACAACAGTTGGTGTGAACTTGCAACAACGTGCAGAGCAAGAGAGCCCTCAGCGGGGTCAGGAGATGCTGTGGGGCTCTGCCAGGTACCCCCCAGCTGGGTACCAGCCCTGCCCATCACCCACCTGAGAGAGATCCCAGAGCTAAGGGAGTTCAAAGCCGAGCAGAGAAACAAGATAAGAGGTTTGGAAAACACGACCCACAGGAGAGATTGGGGGAGCTGGGTCTGTTTAGTCTGGCCCGAGAAGGGCAGGTGATAATGGCCTTGCTTTATAAAAGGTTGCTGTGGTGAGGACAGGGATCAACTGCTCTCACATTCCCAGCATGGGCGGAGCAGGAAGGGGCTTTGCAGTTTTGGGATAAGGAAAACTTCTTATGAAGGTTCTGCAAAATGTGACCAAGGGAGGTCACAATCTTTCACAGGAAGACTTAAAAGAAGGGGTTGGATGCCACCTGTGAGAGAGAGCTGACCCTCTGAGCATCCCCCAGGCAGCACCACCCGGACTGGCAGAGCAGAGCTGGGTGCTCACCCTAAACTGGCCTCAAATGTTAATGTTGCTGCGGCAGGGCTAAAATGAGCATTTCCATAACTAACTTCAAGGTGCTTCAATCAGCAGGTGGTGTGAACAGGCAGCTCAGTGAGTGATGAGGGTAAATACAACCCAAATCCCTGGGTTTGGCCAAAAGGAAACATTTCCAAAGCGGGTCAGCTTTGGCAATCTTTGCAGTGGGAATAATGATACAGGAGCAGGCTGAGAACATCTCACTTGTGCCATTCAGAAATGGAGGCAGTTCTGAACAGGTTTGTTTGGAGAACATTCAGTGCCTCTGAGACTTCAGATACGACAAGTGTTAAAAGCTCAAAACAGAATCATCTGATTGTTTTTGTAAGCAAACCCCTCCATCATTTGAAGGGTTTTTCATCCAAACTCCAGTTCATGCCAATTAAAAGTTTCTTTCCTATCTGTGGATAGAATTTCCTTTCTAAATGATGGGATTGGCACCAGTGGTGAGTCCATATGATGCCTGCAAGAGCTTGGGGCTGCAATAGCTTGAAGACTCAGAACCCAGCAGGTCAGGAGAGCAGCCTGGCTAATCCTGTGGCTATAAACCAATGTCCAATCATACAATGGTTTGGAGCAGAAGGGACCTTAAAGCTCATCACTGTCCCATCTCTGGGATCACTGTGGTGGGGACGTGCCAGCACGCTGCCAACACTGCCAGCTCGGTGCCCTCCAGCCAATGTCACCTGGAACACAGCACACCTTTATTCAGCCTTGGCTGAGCTGCTGAAAGGCCATTTCTGACAGCAGAGGAAGGCACAGCACAGGGCTCAGGGATGCTGGGATCTGGGATTCTGGGATGTTGGGATTCTGGGATCTGGGATGCAGGGTTGTGGGGCCCAGGGCTGCAGGGTTCAGGGTTGTGGGGCTCAGGTGACTTTGAGCTCCACGTCAGCCCCAGGCTGCTGCACAGCCAAGGCCAACCTGGGCTGAGCTTCCCGGGGTCGTGCATCCTTCCTTCCTCCCGCTCCCTCCGTGGGGCTGTTTTCACTCCCAGCCCATCCAAGGCGGGGGATCCCTCACAGACATTAATCTCCCAGTGCCTGGCACGGTGATCTCAGCAACACCTCTGCACTCCCCTCGCTGCAGGGAAACACCGATACCCACCCAAACCCCGCACCCCTCACACCCAGAGCGCGCTTCGTCCCCAGCTGAGAGCCAGGACCTCTGTGACACCCAGCCCAGCCCCTCTCCAACCACCCCAGTCCACGCAGCCAGAGCCAGCAAAGGGTCAAAAAGATCCCAGCCCTCCTTTCCCCCCCTCGATATAAATACCAGCCTACCAGTCGACACAGAGTACATACATCTTAAACAAACACTTGGCCGGGCTGTTTATCTCCACAGCCTTTAAACAAACTCTTTCAAAGGTTTCTGCTGATATGAGAGATTTACTGAAAACCATTCGCCCTTCTTAAAAGCCTCTCAGTTTATGCTGCTCTGGGTGAAACAAATAGTGTTTGAGCCTGGAGTTTTCTGTCTTCTGACCGCATGTTTATCCGAGGGGCCACCGCTGGCTTTGATACGAGAGCAGCACGGGCACAAATCTTTACGAGGGAAAATATAAAATAAACCCAGAAACTCCGTGTGTGCGTGTGCGTGCGTGTGGCACGGGTGGAGGGGACCAGGCAGGGAGCAGGGAAGGGAAAGTTTTGTCCTTGTCAGGGTCACAGAGTCCCAGAATGACTGAGGTTGGAAAAGACCTCCAGGACCATCCAGTCCAACCTGTGCCTGACCCCTACCTTGTCCCCCAGCCCAGAGCACTGAGGGCCACGGCCAGTCCTTCCTTGGACACCTCCAGGGGCGGGGACTCCACCACCTCCCTGGGCAGCCCCTGCCAGTGCCTGACCACCCTTTCCAGGGAGAAATTCCTCCTGAAATGCCCTGCTTAGTGTCTGCATTCTGTGGCTCCAGCATCCCCTTGCGTACTCTATTCCCATGAAATGTTTCATCCCAGTGACTGGTGTGGAGCTCCCCGAGTTACATATTTCTAGCAGCTCTCAGCAGGGCCCATGACAGCCAGCTCAGCACCTCCACAGGCACATCAGTGTCTCACTGCTCACTTCGGAGAGCAGGTGCCATAAAACCACCGGAAAAACGGAGAGACATCGGAGTTACTGCCAGAGCAGTGAGGGTGAGGATGGGAATACCTACATGGAAAGGAGCTTTATACTGTCTCTGCATTTTCAGCCCCATTTCACAGGTGGGGAACCTGAGGCAGAGGGAAATTATGTGCTCAAGGACACTTGGGGAGTAAATGGGAGGAATTGGAGTTTAAATGCCGGATGGTGCCACTTCAAGGAAGGCTGATCTGCTACTTCTGACTCCAGCAGCAGCTAAAGAAATAAGAGAACGGACTGAAAGTGCTTCTGGAGGAGCTGAACCATGCAGTGGGAAAAGCATCTGCCCTCAGTGTTCAGAAATCACACCTTGGCTTTAAGTGGGGCCCTTTGTCCTGCCCCAGGTGCTTCGTGCCCACATGGAGCTCTCTTGGCAGCCCTGCCACAACGTGCTGGGAAACCCCAGAATAAAGACAGTCCGCCCCCCAAGACACTGAATGGAGTGACAGGGTGAAACATTTGCCTTTTCTCAAGCACTTTACACCATTTCTCCAGTGTTTCCCAAGGCAATGACCGAGCCCTTGATGTGTGCCATGCAGAGCAGCAATCTGCTGCCCTGTTTCCAGCAGCCCAGGGCTCTGCAGCAGTTACGTGTCATTCCTTATTTACTGTCCTCCCTCACTTATGACACACTCAGGCAGGGACCTGTTTGTTGTCAGTGTGACACCCACGTCGGTAAACAAGGCGAGTTTACCCAGCCCTCAATCAGGGAGCTGTCGATGGCTCCGCTGCCAGCGGCGCAGCACCCTCGGCAGGGCGAGGGCTGCGAGCCCGCACGGGCGATGCTCTGACATCCAATACCCTTGGAGTCCCTCCCTCACACGGAGGACGAAGGGCTGCCCTTGCATCACCAAAAATCACCAACCCACACTGCAGGCTCTGCAGGAAAAAGTTGTAACCAGGTCTGGGCTCCCGGAGGTTTTATTTCCTTTTATTGCCATATGAATATTTCTCTCCTTCCCAAACTCCCAGGGTTTTAGCAAGCCGGAGGGAACAAAGCCACGGGACAGGTTTCAGTGTAAACAGCAGCTACCACGAGACTCGTGACACAATTGCAAAAGCTCTGGCCACCCAGCCACACTTGGAGATCTGACCTTGCTACCCTGGAAAGCGGAAGGCAAATAAAAAAAACCCCAACAGATTTCTCGTGGAGAGCCATTGCAGCATCATGGTGTGGGTTTCCAGCCTGGTTTGGAATAAGCTGGAGGCCCCACATGGGATTTGTGAATGCTGGCATTGATGGCACAGCTTTTCCATCCCTTCTCCGGCCCCTCCGCTCCAGGCAGGAGAAGCTCAGAAGCTTTTGGGTCTCCCGTGAGCCCCAAGTCCGAGGCTGTGGGAGGGAGGAGGATGGAGAAGAGAGTTCCCAGATGTCTCTGCACCACTGTGCACACAGAGACAGGGCAGTCCAGGCTTCTCCAGGGGTTTATCCGGTGGTTTTGTGTGCTCTGCATTTAGGAGAAACCCGGCAAAAGAGCAAAGGTCAGGGTAGAAATGCCGGTATTTATTTATCCAGGGGAACTTTTTGAACAACACCTATTTGGGAGCCTTTCGAAACAACAGAACTCGCCCCACAGAGCTGCTAAACCAGTTTGGTGGCGACACTCCTGCGTGTACAGGGCAGGACGAGGGACACTGGGAGAGGCAGCTGGAACTGCCACCGTCCACCAGAGCACAACATCCCACCTCCCATCCGGGAGCTTTCCCAGAGGGAAAAACCTTGGAGTGTTGCCCCCGGGCTTGCCTGACCACCCTTTTATGGCATTTGCTTTAATGGGGCAGGTCGGTGTTTCTCCATGGGAACCCACGAGCGTGGGGTGCTTGGGATCAGTGCACCGAACCCTGCCTGTGCTCAGCCCCCAAATCAGTGGCCACTTTTGAAAGCCCCTGGCCACACTGTGGAGCAGCCTCTGTGCGGGTGATGTGGGTCTGGGAGCAGGGTCTGGGTGGCAGCAGGTCCCCCAGCCCACAACAATCACCTCCCAGGGGAAGCCGTCCCTCATTTTATCCCATTTTAGTGGCCCTCCCCATCCTTTTTTGGGGGGATCCTGCCTGATAAATGAGTGACCAACACCCCAACATCTCAGCACATCCAGGGCTTGGGAGGAGAAAACAAATACAGGCAAAATCTTTGGCCCAAGCACGGCGTGGCTGCCTTGGTTCCCGCAGCACCCGAGGCAGCGGGAGCCCATTTTCGGACGCCCCTGCCCTCCCCTTTGTGCTGCAGCCCCAACGGGCAGCTCAGCCCCGCTCACACCCCCCAGGGCTGTGAGGAGGGGAGCCCACAGCCTGTCCCCTCTTCCCCACGGGCAGTGGCCCCGGTGTCCCCGTGTGAGGCAGCCCCACTGCCAGCGGAACGGGGGCAGCACAGACGGGCCCCTGAGCACACAGCGAAGAGAAGACTTTTTGTTCACATGTGTTGGCTCAGCTCAAATAACTCATCGGGGACCCGAGCTGCAGGCTGGAACGGGAAGAAACTCTCTCCAGATGAAAGGATGTCAGAAAATTGTATTTAGTCAACTGCGTGTGTGTGTTAGAAAGGGGCGGAGGGAGGAAGGGGCCGCGGAGGCTGTTACTGTGACTGACTTTCTGACTTCTTAACTTGTCAGCATATCCTAAAGTTAAAAATGCACATGCACACAGGCCTGCAGCCAAAGAGGCTGTCTAGCCGCAAATCCAGATGTGGGGGCCACGGCGCTCCCGCCAGCCCCGCTCTCCCTGAAACGACTTTCAGACTAAACAATTGTGACTTGGCTGTGAGAGCAGCGCAATTCCAGATGCTGCTTTCCTTGCACGTTGTTTTAATTGGGCTGGCAGGCGCAAGGGCTCTTTCAGTGAGAGCAAAGCTTCCCCACGGGACCGCAGTGTTTTGGCAAAGCTCCCACGCTGCTACCTTAAGAGAGGGGGGGGGGAAGGAGAGGGAGAGGAGGGGAGGCAGGGAGGTGATGGTGGGGAGAAAAATTGCGAGCGACTTCCCGAGGTGTTTACTGCCGCGAACGGCCGCCGCGCTGCAGTTTTATCTGCTGAAATTCTCACCTTTTTTTTTTATTATTTCTCTTTGGGTTCGGTTTGTTTAACGTCACCCTGGCAAAAACAAAACACACAGGACACGGGGCCGTGCTGGGCTGGGGACTTGTCCCGTTGCAGCCTGGGCCAGCCGGGCCGGCAGCGATGCCTAGGCAGCCCGGTGACCTGGGAAGGGGGTGCCCAGGGTCTGTGCCTCAACCAGGGGCAGATCCGAGAGCCACGGCGCGTTTCCACGCTGGCTGTGCTCACGGCACCCCCATAGGGATGCTCCCACATCCCTTCCCAGATGTTCCCAGTCACAGCACCCCCGGTACGGATCAGGGAGCCAGCGGGTTCACCCTTCGCCTTGCACTGGCAGGGTGGGACGGTACAGGGCTGTTAAAGTCGCTGCAAATCCAGTTCTGAGCATGGCCAGTATTGACATCCAGAGCACGATCCAAGAGGGAAAACCCTTTGTCTGGGTGGGACACCCCCATTTATTCCTGCCCCAACTGCCCCGGTGCCAAACCCACTCTGGCTGCGACAAACGGGTTAAACCACCCATTTTGGGACCCCTCACTGCCATCCCCGCTGCTCCCTTATTTCTCCCCCTTCTCCCAGAGCACAGCCAAGGGGAGGGCTCTCCCCGGTGCCCTTGCAGGATTAGCCCAGGGGGTCCCTGTGCCGTGGGGTGAGACCCCAGCACTGCTGTCCCCGCCCTGCCCTGGTGTTGCCGCCCCGGCTCTGCCAGCGCCTGAGTCAACAGCCCAATTTTAGCCTGGGCCGGGCTGCGCTCCCAAAGCCAGCCCGAGCCAAGGGAGGCACAGCCGCCGGGATGGGAGCTTAAGGTAGACTCTGGAAAAAACCCCAGGATCCCGTGGGGAGCACGGGAGGCACGAGGGGAGCGTGGAGCCGACCCCACGATGGAGCCCGCCGTGGTGGGGGGACAGCAGGGCCCGGCAGCCCCCGGGCACGTCCTACACCCACCGTGATGGGGATGCAAACACACGGGGAGGCTTTGCTGGGTTTGGAGGGGACGGTCAAAGCCCAGGGAACGCTGCCTGGCTGTGGAGAAGGGGTCGGGCACCTCGTCACCTCCGGCGGTGCCACCGAGGGTTCTGCCCTCACCACCTCCCCGGCTTGTTGTGCCTAAAACTGGGAGCCTGAATTCCTGCTGGATGCTGTCCTGAGATTCAGGGAAGGCCGGTCATCAGCCTGCTCCATCCAGCGCTTCCAGGAGCGACAGGTACTTCCGACCCATGAAACACAAGGCAAAAAATGTGCTTTTGGGGTCGGGGGCTCCGACATCACACACAGAGTGAGGAACTGAAAGTGCCGTCCCAAACCCAGCCTGGCTTCTGGGCCAAGTGCACTGGGAATGTTAAAAAATAATCAGGAAGGTTTTCTAGACAGGAAAAAAAAAAAAAAGTCCCAAACACATCCTTTGCCTGCGCCCTTACAAGTCCCTTAACTCTTTTTTCCCCCTAAATGGAGAGGGAAATGGTGTGTTTTTTTGCTTTTGGGGGGGTTGTTTGTTTTGTTTGTTTTAAAACTTTGGCCTCATTAATTTCCAACAAAAATTTCCCCCCAATAAAAGGAAAACATGGAAAGAAAAACAAACTATTAGAAAAGAGAGGAGGGAGGAAATGTTATTTAAAAGGTTACCAGACCACATCATTTTCCAATGATATTATATACTCCCTGCAGTATCCAAAATATATATGGGCCTTGGGCNGTTTTCACAGAGTATTCCAGGAGGATTTTGGTTTTTATTTGAACAAATTAGGCCTTGGGGATGCAAAAAAGAAGAAGAAGGAAAAAAAAAGAAGAAAAAACACCCAGCGTAGACACAACATCTGGACAGAGGCTGAACAAAACCTCCATTTATCACACTTAATCCTGCAATGAAGCAGTCAACAGTTTACTTCTGTTTTGCTAATTTAGCTGCTTTCATGCTTCCGAGGTGGAAAAGCCGAAGCAAAAGCTCGGAATTAAGTGTCACTTTGTGAAGCTACTTCTTCTTCTGCTCTTTTTCATGACACTTTATTCTCCTTTCTTTTTTTTTAATCCTGTTCTTTTATTTATTCCACCTTCCCTGACTCCCCTTCTCCCCTCACGCCCTGAATTTTTATTTCCTTTTATTTTTTTTAATCAGTTGGAAAATCCAGTGGCACAGCACCCACGGACCCAGAGGGTGCTGGTGCCCACAGACACAGGGAACCCCCTGAGTCCTGTCCCTGATTCCACCCAACGTGCCCAAACCCCGCCGTGCCCAGAATGGACCCAGTGCTAGTGGAATTTATGTCTCTTCCCTTCCTCCCCACACATCTCTGCGCCTTTTTCTCCAGGAATAATTCGACTTTTTGTTTAAAGCCAAACGATACCAGGCCCAGGGGCTCCTGTCCCTTCCAAAAAAGCAGTGGCCATCCTGGGAAATCTGGCAATGTGTCCAAGCACATCCCCCCGGGCATCCCCTGCCCTCCTCCTGCAGCCACATTTCAGGGGAGCACTGAGACTGATTTGTCACCTCCCCCGGAGAAAAGGTCACGGTTTTCAGTAGAGAACCCCCCATTTCCTGCCCTATTGCAGTGCAAATGTGAGTGCATCCATGTGTTTGCCTGCGATCTCCCACAATGAATTCCAGGGCAGATTTCGCTGTCCTGACAGGAGGCTCTTCCTTCCGACGAGGAGCTATAAAGTACCCGACACCCTGTTTGGGGGCTGGTGATGATAACACCAACCACAGCATTAACCACAGCCCACCCCCATCCCCCAGGAGTTACTGCATCCAGAGGATTCTTCTTTAGTCATTTAATATGGATTTATGGCCAAAACTGGAAAAATTCCGGCCGCTGGAGCCGTACTGCCTGAAGGATGAAGAATCTGGGGCTCCCAGAGAGAAGGTTGGTTTGTCCCATCCCACTGTTTCTTTAAAATTAAGGTGAAAAAACCATTTTCTGTTGCAATTTTGTCTGTTTCCACCACTGTAATGGCACTTGCAGCCTGTGCAGGAGAGGAGGGCAAAACCTCCCTGAATATCCAGCTGGGCCAGGGTATTTGCACATATTTACTAAACACAGTTGTTTGCTGCTCTTGGAGCTTCTTTGTTGTGTCAAGAGCCAAAGATACAACAAACATTCATCCTCAGAGGTTTAATTAATATTTGTTAAGACCAGAATAACCAACATCTCAGGACTGCAATGCATGATGCTGGATGCTGCCCGGGGAATTGGGTTTATTTTTGGGGCTGTCTGGTTCCCTGCTATTGTTATAGCTCTGGTTTTGCTGTCGTTTCCCTCCACTTGATGTGGTTTCATGTGTGTGTCAAAGGCTGGTTTGTCTGGATAGACACTGCTTGTAACTGGTTCATAAACTGGAAGATAATGAAGTAACTAATGACCTGAGTGCTTTAAGAACAGCAAAGAAAAAGTTCTGTGTGGTGTGAAACGCAAAAAATATTCCTAGTTTCTCCAGAGCAGTGGCTGGCCCTGAATACCGGTGTTCAGGAGTGACACAGGCCACATTCCTTGTCTAACAGACACATCAATACGAGATTAGATAAGGAGCTGCACATTCGGGCTGTCTAGAGCAAAAAAAAATGGATCCAGCTTTGAAAAACAGGAGTGGAAAACTGCTGGGATGCGTGACACTGGTCCAGCCTCCATCCCTGCCTCAGTGGGCTGATTGCACGGAAACACGAAACCAAGGAACAAGTCACCCTTCCACGTCTGACTTACTGCTCTGCATGTCAAGAGTAAAAAACTGCCCAGAGGCCTTTGGGCTTCTGGAACTGCCCTCTTAAAACCCTCAAAACAAGAAGAAAGTGTAACAGAACGAGCCCTGTTCCTCGTGTCCTGGACCTGCCCGCCAGCTCCAAGGGTGGACGTTTCCCATTTCTGCTCTATCCCAGCAAACTTTTGCAAAGCTTTGAGCTATTTCCCCGCAGCGATTTCCCCGATTTCTTTCCAGAAGCTTGTCTTGGATGGAAATAAGGGACCCGCACCGCTGTGCAAAGGTTGTTCCCTCACATACCACGCCCAGTTCTATCCCGAAGTCGACGGATGTTTTGATACAACCAAACTCCTCTGAGCACCCTGTCGCAAGCCCAGCGGTCCCAGCTCCATCCAGCCCAGCCAGCTGCCGATAATAAATAATCACCTTCCCTCTTGCTCCCTGCACAGCCGAGCTCGGGCGGTTTGCAGGCGCGTGCTGCCCAGGGCACGGCCGCCCCGGGACCCCCAGCCCCGGGGCCGAGGCTGCGCCGCGGCTGCATTCCCACGGCTCTGCAGAGCACAGACAGACTATTCCAGCCCTCGCATGTCGCTCCGGGGTCATCCGTTCATGTTTACTGTAGGGGAAGGAGGCCGCGGCAAACATTCCTCCCCGGTGCCTCACCCGGGCGGGAGCTCTCCCACCGCGCCGGGCAGTCCTGGGAAAGGCAGCCGGACGCGGGACCCTGCTCTGCCCGCCCCGTGCAGGTGCAGCTGGAGGGGAAAGGGCCCTGGCTGCCCTTCTGGGGACTGGTTTAGTGGAATGAGGTCCGTGGGGTTCAGGATCAGCCCCCGGAGCCTTTGGATGAAGGACCTGGCCACACCAGCCCCTCCCTGCGAGCGAGCAGCGTTAACCCAGAGGCACAGCCGTGCCAGGAGCTTGGCCCTGATCCTTTTGTGTCCTCACACTCAGGGTCCACTGAACCATCAGCGTTAGGAAGGAGGTTACGGCCCACAGCCCCCTCCCCAAACCAGCAGCCAATCCCCTCCTTGGGGCTTTTCCCCCCTCAGTCCCTCCTGCCCCAGCTGGTTAATAAATGATGGCCCAGCAAGCACCAAGCGTCGAATGCTGCTGCCCAGCCCTGGGGCAGCCGAGGCCCCCCTGAAGTTTTCCAGCAGGGAAACCCCCACACATCTGGCAGGAGCCACTGTCCATCCCCGCTGCCCCCGCAACGTGCCTAGGAGGAGCTGCCAGGGAGGGCAGGAGGTGGATGGAGAGGTCAGAGGGAGAGCAAACATCCCGGCCCTGCCAGCGCGGCCGCCTGCCCGCGCTCCAGCTGCCGCACAAAGAGCCCGCTCGGACCCGCCGGCGCTGGCCCCTGATTCTGCGGGGCTTGGCAGGGGGGCTGAGCATTTTGGGGGCTTTGGGGAGTGAATCTGGAACGACCTGGGAGAGCAGCTCAGTCCGCAAGCCAGCCTGGGAGCGCTGCACCTTAGGCTGGTGCAATGCTCAGCTGGTATTTGGTAACAACCAAATCCCCCCCTTCTCCTCCATGGACTAAAAGCGCCCCAGAAACGGGGTCTGTCCAACTACAGCAGAAACTATCCCTCTGCTCGGCTGGGAAGCTCCTCGCTCGTGCTGGGAGGGGAATTGGTTCCCCTCCTGCTCCTGCAGGACTGCGGGAGGCAGCAGGACCGGCTGCGATCGCTGGTATTTACCGAGGCCGCGGGGCTGCTGGGGCGAGCGCTGAGCAAACAGCGCCGGAGGATCCCCCGCCCCGCAGAGCTCACGGACTGGGGGAACAAAGGAAACCTTCGCAGACGGGGAAAGGGGACAAAGAGCCCCCAGCTGCTTTCCCCGAGGACACCTGTGGCAGGGATGGAGCTGGAGGGACACTCAGAGACCGAGTCCCGGGCGCTTCATGGGGGGCTCAGGGTCACCTTCCCCCAGACAGCCGGTGACACAGGACTGGGCAGCCCTGGGCCGAGCGAGCTCTGGAGAGATGCTCGGGGCAGAAGGGACATGCAAGGGGGAAATAGGGAGTGTGTATCTCCATGGGCCAGTTTTTCCCTGGACCCCCTTCCCTCGTGGGCTGTGCTGGGCTCCCTCCCGTGCCCAGAGACCCCACTTTTGCTGCTTTCTGCCAAAGAGAAGTAAGAAGAGCCTCTGGCTCAGAGTGCATCAAACATTTCGACCCAAAGGGACACTCGCAGCCAGACCAGCTCCTGCCCCACAAACACCACCGGAGCATCCCAAGGAGCCCCTCCTCAGCCCGGCAGCAGGTCTGGCGGTACCTCTGCAACTGCTGATGCCTTAAAGCTGCCTCTTTAGGGTTGTTGTCTCATGCAGTTTTCTTTTTTCATATTTAATATTAATGGTAATGACTGTGGCAGTAAGATAATAAGCTTCAGTCAGATTAGAAGGGGGTCGGCTCTTATCTGTGCCTGTTGAAGACGCATGTCTTTCACCTGCTCCTTTAATATCCCCCATCTTTCATTCCTACCGCCGAGCCCCCTCCCACTGTCCTAGAACAAAAGGGGTATTATTGTCCGGGGTCTTTTCAGGCTGGAGCCAGGAAGACCTCCTCCTCCCCCAGCCGCTCCCCGAATGTGCAGCAGTTTGAAATGAGCCTTTTTCCTTCCCCGGCAGGAGATTAGCTCGGTTTGACAAGGCGGTGAACTTTAGGCAGGGTGAAATAGGGTCTCCTTGGGGAGTGGAGGCAGTTCAGCCCTGACTAATTCTGACAAAGAGAGGCACCAAAAAAAAAATCCCTGCCAAAAAAAAAAAAATTAAAATAAGAAAAACAACCGAGCTGGAGAGGAGGCAGGAGGGGAGGCTGGGGGGGAAGGAGGGAGCGCGGAGGCTGCAGGGAGGAAGGAGGGATGGGAGGCCAGAGGGCACGTTCCCGAGCAGGGCTGGGCTTCAGCTCTGGGATTTGCTCCTTGGGTCTGGCCTCGGAGGGGGGAATCGCCTCCCTGGCCAGCCCCAGCATGGGGATCCTGCTGCTCCAGGTTCACTTTCTCCTGAAATCCCCTTTCTTTCTAATTTTTGAACTTCTTTGGAAGTCCTTCAGCATGAGCCCTGGGGCAGTGGGACCCCAGAATTTCTTTTAAAACACAAAATGAATCACTTTGCTGCTGTAGCCCAGGCAGATGCTTTAAACAAAGAACCCCAATAACCCCACAGAGTGAAAACTCAGGGTTTGAATGGAAGCAAACCGAAGTGATTCCATTTCAAACTGTTGTTTGTGCATCAGAGGCCGGAGTTTGTGCAGAGACTTGTGGTGGTGACGTGCCCAGGGTGGAGGGTGTGGATGGAGCCGGCAGTGACGCAGGTGAGGGATTAGAGGAGAGATTGGCAGAGGAAAAGGCAAACTGTTTCCTATGGCAGTGTCTCATCCAGGGGTGTCTTCCACCACTAAAAGTGATGCAGAAAAGGGCCTGAAAGAAGGGAACGTGACCCGCAGGGTCGGAGGGCAGTGGGTCTGGCAGAAGAGTGAGTGTGTTCTGAGTGCTCGGGGCAGAGGAAGGGGAAGCTCTACCTGGGCCCTCACACCAGCACAGCCCATGCAGGTGGTGCCTCTCATGGTGCTTCAGGTAACAGGGATGGAGAATCAACTTGGAAATATCCTGTTTTCCCAGGTCACGGGTCATGGAGGAAGGCACCATGTTCCTCTGCAGCAGAGAAACTTTTCTATTTAATCAGGTTTTTGAGTTGGAAACATTTGCAGAGGGAAAGTTCCATGTCAGTCTTCCCTACTCTGCCCATACACACACTCAAATACCACATGTATATATATGATTATATTCATTTACACTCACGTGCACATGTTCAGGTACACTGACCCTGGCTCAGAAAAGCAGGTGTATGACACAGATCTTGGCACCCTGAAATCCCTTGTCAAGGAGGGAAAGAGGAGGAAGGGGCTGCTCAGACGAGCCTGTGCACAGCAGAGGGCTGGCAGAGACCAGGACAGGGCTCGGGTTCTGGGTTAACTTGTCCCTCAAAACGCCTTTGATCCCCACAGAAAGGGACTGTCATGCCAACTTGTCCCTGAACACACAGTGAACTGTCACTCAGGATGTTCCTATCTGAGCTCTGACTCTGGTTTCAGGACCCAGAAAGAACACCAAGGCTGTGACATCAATTCCTGCTGATGTCCTGGCCCGGCTGTGCACAAACGTGTGTTTTCCTCAGACAGTACCAGCCCTCCTGCCACCTTTCACTGCCACCCTTCACTGTCACCCTTCACTGTCACCCTTCTCTGTCACCCCTGTGTCCCCACAGCGCCGTGTCCCGCTGGCACAGGGCGAGGTGACAACCTGAGCAATGCGCCCTCAGGCACCACCCGTGTCCTGCAGGACACGCTGCCTTGTGCAGGACATTTCCTGCCAGTGGCTCAGCAAACCCCTGAAATCTCCCCGTCCTGCCAGGAGATTCCTCCCTAATGCTCATTAAGCCTCTTGCAAATCCCTGGCTGAACATGGCTGCACAAGTTTAATAAAGCGAGAGACAGATGCCATCAATCATGTGGGCCCACCACACATCTGGGGGAAATCCAGGGCCATTACTCTCCTTTCTTCTGCCCACCTTTGTGTCCCAGCAGCCCAAACCCCGGGAGCTACACCCGGCGGGTCTGCTCCCCTCCCTGCTTGCTGCACCCCTCCAGCCCGGGTGCTGTCCTTGTTCCCCATCACCTGGGGCCCAAACCTTGCACAAGTGGTACAGGGGCTTTAGCACGAGCTGTTCTCCTCTGGGCACTGGGATTTCATCCCGCTGTCAACGTGTTGCTCTTTGGAATGACCAGGGCAGTCCCACAAGGGGCCAAGTGCCAAGGAAAGACCTCAGCACCCTATTTCGTAATGCAAAGCAAGAGGGGGACCAGGAGGAGAAGGAGAGGGGGAAAAGGCACAGAAGACAGGGAGGGGAGCAGGAGCAGCACTTTGTCCTTGCACCTTCCCAGTGCACCCCCATTTTCAGCATTGCCTCCTGCTTGGAAGCAGTGGGAGCGGGAGGAAGATGATCCCTCCAGTAGAGCTCAACTCGCAGGTTTTTGGTTTAAATTCAGAGCAAGGCACCTACGGTCCCCATCTGGAACAAATCCACACCTTCCCTCAATGGCTTCCATCCGATGGGAGACAACACTTATGGAGCAGATGTTCCCTCTGGAGGAGTCAGGACCTCTCTGCTGTGTCTGAGCACTGCACAGCCCCGTACACTGCATTTAGAAAACATGGCTCTCTCAGCACAGAGATCCTCTGCTCTGCC
This sequence comes from Oxyruncus cristatus, assembly GCA_013399855.1. NCBI lineage: Eukaryota > Metazoa > Chordata > Aves > Passeriformes > Cotingidae > Oxyruncus > Oxyruncus cristatus. The sequence continues at coordinate 905,597 of VXAY01006930.1, read as the reverse complement.
TCAGGGACAGGCTCACCAAGAGTAGCTCCTATTTATTTGTTTTACAAGCTCCTGACTTTCTAAAATCTGTATTTAAAAGCACAGGCTGCAGCTCATCAGCTCAACCAGCTCATGGTGGTGGGACAGAGCTCCCCAGCACGCTGGTCCTCCAACACTCTGCTTTGGTTTTATTTGCAGCCCTGGTGGAAGGGGAGAAGCAGGGGAGAAGAGTGGGGGTGGGTGGGTTGACTGACTGATTGCCTCAGTTTCTTTTTGGGCAATCAGGGATCACTTGTCCTCTGAGGCTGGCAAGGCTCTGTGCTCCGTGGACGTCACAGTGTTGGTGTCTGCACATGTGGATGTGGTTTTTGGAGGAGGTTCTGTCTCAGCAGGGGAAGGCTGAGAGTGGTCATGGACACTCTCAGCTGTGCTTCTCTAGATCCCCAGGTTGAGCTGGTGTCACCAGGACACGGCCTCCTCAAGGTCTTTTCTGCTTCCAAGTGTGGGTAGAAACACAACTCGGGCAAGAAGCAGCTGCCTGGGATGAAGAGCAGCTGGAAAGATGTGAAGATCCTCATCAGCCTGAAGTCAGGCCAAGCCACATGGTCAGACAGACACGACTTCCACACCACGGATGGCACTGGACACAATGGGACAATGGGCATGTCCCGCTTCTGCCTCAACCCTGCCTGAAAGCCAGGAGCACACCTCTCCTCTCGCCACATCCCTGGGCTGCAACAGGAATTCCTGTCTATTTGCTGGTGTTGAGACCACAGGGAAACCAGGAAGAACAGCCCAGCAGGAGCCACTGCTTAGCTAAAGCTCTCTGTTAAATCAAGTGGTCTTTAAGGGTTTAGTGAGGCTCTTCCCCCCCAGCTCTCCAGGGCTGGGGCTCTCAGCTGTCCCCTGGGTGCCGTGACTGGCAGCTCTGAGTGACACACAAATGGAGCTGCGGGGCAGGACACGCTTTGGCTCCCACACAAAGTCCTGCCCAGCGCCAAACATGCGGCTCTGTCCCAGTTTGCAGAAACCTCTATATGTATTTATTAAAAAAAAGGAAAAAAAACAACAGCGAGATGGAAGGATTTGATGCTCTGAGCTCTTTATGCTTAGGAACAAGGATGGGTTATTGACTAATGCAGCGCCATGGGACGGGAATAATGCGCCAGGTTTACTTCGGTTTTGTCTCCATCAGCCACCGAGGGATCCAAACACGTTAGGGCTGAACAGTTTTGTGCATCCAGCTGGGATGTCACAGCTCCTGTGTCCCTTTCCCAGCATGTGGAGGTGAATTCCTGTGTGGTTACAGGTCATACAAAAGCCAAACTCTTCCCTCAGCCCTGGAGATGGCTCAGGTGCGATCCAGGACAAGACACCCCAACTTGCACAACACCATTACCCCAGCAGCTCACGGAGGGGACAGTACCTGTCACCCAACAGGCTGACACTGGAGTGGAAAGCGTTGCCTACAGGTTTTGAGATGAGCAAAGATTCGTGGTTTCAAAGAGCAAAGGTTCAAAGGTTCATGGCACCCTTCCGGTCAGCACAGCAGCTCAGGATATCGGGATGTGCTCGTGGCACGTCCTCTCTTGTCCTCCTCACGGTGACCCCATGGGCTCCCCCCTCGCCCCTTGGGCTCTCCCCACACCGTCACCCCCAGGGCAGAGAGGCCGCAGCTGGCCCGTTCCACGGCGGTGCTGCTCCGCTGGCACAGGGAGGGCCGGGCCGGGAAGGGCCGGGCGAGGGCCGCCCGCCAAGCCCACATGTGGGATACATTAGCCACAGTGGCTTAGAGGGGCTTCTCTCGCTGCCACTCACCTATCCGCCCGTGTGGCAGAGGGGGTGGCAGGAAGGTTTTCACAGCTGGAATAAATTGCAGGGAGGAGGAGGAGGAGGGGATTGGGAGAGACAAAAAACAACATTGAACTCAAGATGGAAGAAAGACAGTATTAGCGGAGGTAATGGAGAAAATATGTGTGTGTGTGTGTGAGAGAGAGGGGGTATTTTATTTACAGACTGTTTGTTTGGGGTTGCCCACACACAGTGAAAGCTGGGCAGTGGCTGGACTCCAAAATCCCAGCAGGCGCTTTGGCTTGGAGGGGGAAGAGGAGTAGAAAGAGGGAAAAAGAAGGGAACAGGGAAATACAGAAAGAAGGAGAAAGAGGTGGAATTAGGCAAGGAAAAAATCACGTGGCACTTGTTTGGGCAGTGAAGGAGTTCAGTGGATCAAGAGTCTCCGGGACTGCCTCTGCCTGTGGCTGTGCTTACTGGACAGGGAGGTCCCTGGACATTTGCTTTTCCCCTCTGGCAAAGTGCTGAGGTTGCCACCCAAGGACCCCCGGCTGCCTCACTGACCACTCTGAGCCTCCCTGGGGAGGGATAACACAACCCAGAACTCCCCAGGGAAAGGTTTTATTCTTCACCCTCTCCCCCCGCCCCATCTCGTGAAATATTGGAATTAATATAATAACACACCTTAATAATATTATCCCTTGTCGAGTCCATAAAAGTCCCCTCTTGCATTACGGCATTTGAGAGACTATTAAGTTTTAAGGCCACGAGACCTCCGTGAAGGAGAGAAGTCATTTCCATTTTTCCTCTCTTCTGAGGGCACTGGGGTTTATGGGACAGTCAGGAACTGGGATTGATGAGCCACGTGGACCCCACGCTCGCTGGGAGGGCAGGGCCCAGGACAGCTCACAAGGGTCTCAGCACGGCCCCAAGGATGGGGCTCCCAGAAATGTGGGCTTGGAGTGGCTACTGCTCTCTTTTTGCATGTGACTCTTCCCAAATCCCAGGCTTTCCACAGAGACAGGTGTCTAGGGGGAAATGAGGAGATTGCTTTGACATACAGCAGTGAGAGGGTGTGGGATGGAAGAGGTGATGGTCCTGAGATCCTGCTGTGCAGTTGTATCCCTGCACACAGCTCCCACCTCGGGGAGCAGGACTGTGGCCATGCCTGCCAAAGTGCAGAGAGAGTGGAAAATTCAGCATTTTGCATGAAAATGGGGGCAGTGACAGCACCCAGCACAGCCCAGGGTCCCTTCTGTGAAATACAGGGGGGGTTGAGGACTTTCCTTTCCCTCTCTTTCTGCTCTCCCTCCTTTGAGAGTAAAACCCCGACAGGACTTAAATGCAAGGAGCTGCTCCTGCTGCTCCTGCAGAGCTGTGTAGGCTGGGGGTGACAGTGGTGGTGACACAAAGGTGGTGACATAAAGGTGGTGACACAAAGGTGGCTGCTGCTCATGGGGTTGGGGGTGGGGGCACTGGTTCAGCGAGAGGCGCTCGGAAAACGTGGGCTGGGAGAGGAAGGTTTGCAGAGCTCACAGTTCAGAACATGTGAGGGGTTGGGGGCTTCCTTCCCAATTTGTATGAGCCGCAGGAATTCCAGGGATTGTCCCCAAAGAGCAGTGAGGGCTCACAGCCCAGACCCAACGGCGTGGGGGGGAGGGACAGGAGGACCTTCACTGAAAGGCAACGCTGATAAAAAGCGAAGTGAGAGGCACAGAACAAGTGAGAACATCCCTCAGTGAGCCAAAGCGAGAGGAGAACCACAGGAATGATGACAAGAAAGGAGAATATAAAATTCCTTCCCTTTTATCAGGAGTACTGTGCTGACTTTAGGCAGCTGGATGGATTCAGAGCACTATTTACTGCAGATTTCTGCCTCTACAGAGGCAGAGGAGTTGTTTGTGATTTAACCCAAGTTCAGAGCTCTGATTCCCTGCGTTTAACCTGCCATTCCAGGCTGCTCCCCCATCCCATGCCGTGCAGGAGCTCAGCACAGGGACCTCAGAGTTCCAGCTCCCTCACCCCTCTTTGCTGTGCTGCCAAAGAAAGGGAACATGAGGAATGTCTGTTTTTTCCCTAAAGCACAATTTTACAAAGACACGGCAAAACCTCCACCAAAACCAAATAAAACGTCCTTCCGATGGCCAAAAAGAGTTTGAAAACGGGACCACTGCAGGCTCAGAAAACCAGCAGGCCAATTAAAAAAAAAACCCTTTCACATTTATTATTATGTAAAATCTCATGCTCTTTAGGGCAATCTCATGATTATGAAGGGGTCAGGGGAACTGATTTATGATTAGAGAGCTCTTGGCATCGGCAATATTGTATATGTTTTAATTTTGAACCTTAATAATCCATCCAATATGCGGCACTTGATCATGACACTCATTTCTCACGTATAATTTTGCAAGACTCTACACATCCACCTTCACCTCCCCGCTACCAGACACCGAGCAGTGTTAAACCTCTTCTCTGCGCCAAAGTCAAACGCAATCCAACTTTTCCCTGTCGGATCCAGCTCCCCAAAAGCCGGGCAGGCCGTGGTTGGGAAGCTGTGCCAGCAGCCCCGGGGTGCAGCGCCTCAGTCCCTGGTCACCACCCAAAGTGACAAAGCCTCCTCCTGGCACCAAGGGGGTGCTTCTGCCTGGATGAAGGGAAAACCTGGCATTTCTCTGGATTTTTTGGTGAATTTTTCCCCTAGAAGGGAAAAAGAATTCCTGACCTTTTTTGGAAGTCTTACATTTGCAAAGACACGCTGTTTTGCTCATTGCTGGGATCGCAGGTGCCTCGTGCCTGCTCAGAAGCATCAAATACGAGTTTCTGCTGAGGCAGCACCTTGGGTCATAGTGCCCAGACATGAATCAAGTTACAGCCTGTGTCCACTGGGGTAAAAAAGGGAAAATCAGGGCTGGTCAGTGAATGCTGGGCTGGGGAAGAGACCCCACAGCCCTGGGAACCTTGTTCAGGGAGGACGCAGGGGGCTGACGGTGCAAAGCTGGACAGAGGCGGCTCAGGGTCTGTCCCGCTCTGATTTCACAGGATTCCCACTCAAACAACCCCGAGCTCCCCGTCTCCTGCCCGGGATGCCCTCCTTGCCCCTGCAGCCGTGTCCCCTCTCCTTCTCCCATCCGAGGTGTTTATTTAATTGTTTTCCCTGCTCCTCGGTGGCAGTGCTTCCCTGCCATTAAACCCTGCCAGCCGCGCTCTGACTGGGTAATTTAAAGCTATAGTTAAATTATGACTTCTCTGAACCTGTTGTGGCACTGACGCATAACCCTAATTAAATGATCGCATCCATTCTAAAGCCAGTCTTTTCTCCCCTCAAACGTTAATTACAACATAAGAGGCTTTAATGGCTCGCCTCACCTCCAGCTCCTCGAAAGAAAGGTCATGCGATTAATTTTCGTCATTAATCTTTTCCCAATGTGGACATTGTGCTGTCACTGGAGCCTATTAAACCCCCTTGGTCCCCCTCCCCTTCTTCTCCCTTCTCCCCCCTTCATTCCTCCTCCACCCCAAAGTGAATGAGAGAACAAAAATATTTAAGCTCCACTTTGGCTCTGGTTTGTTCTCGGGCCTCGGGACGGTGGCGGTGGAGGACGTGCTGGGAGATATCCCACATCCCACCGTCCACCTCAGAGCAGTGGGGACATTGCTCTGCTGCACAGGGGATGATTTGGGGGTGGTGGAATCCTCCTGAGAGCTGAGCAAGGGCCCTGGGGTGGCAACACAAGGCCACGGCCACCTCCTTCGTGATGGGGGCTGCTGAGGCTTTGGCGGCGGCATCTGGACAGACCTCTGGCTGTCCACACACAGGGGATGTCTTGAGGCAGCAGGGGCAGCAGGAGGGGTGCAGTGGGACTGCAGGGCCCAGCCATGCCTGGCCAGGGTGGGCAAGGCTCTGGGAGCAGAGCTCGGGGCTGCCAGAGACCCTCCCCACGCCTGGCAGCGGCTGCAGCCTCTGCTGCTGAGGGACCTGCTTCAAGGCCCCTTTTCGGTTTCTCTTCGCCCGTTTTTCCAAAGGAAATAGGCGTTTTCTGAACTCCACAAGATCAGCTTCAGTGACTTAATCCCCCGAAGCTCGGAGCAGGGCTGGCTCCAGCCGCGTTCCCCGGGAGCTGGGCGGGCGGGGGGCGCGGAGCACACGTTTAGCTAATTTGCAGTATTGTTTCAGCTGAAACGAAGGTCTGAATAATTCCCTTTTATCCAGGGTGACGTAATCAGGGAACAAGTTGCTGCACGGTGGGGGCTGGCAGCGCACAGAACCGTTTGGAATGGCAGCTTTAGGCAAAAACCGCCCCGGGATCCGTCGTGCAGCCGAGTCCGACAACGCCGTGTCCCCGGACTCACAGCGTGCCCCAGTTTGAGGGGCTGGGAGCGCTCCTGAAGGGTATGACCCACTTCCCAGTCCTCCCTCCAGCTCACTGACATCCTTTCTTCCCATTCCCAAGGGCGGCGACTCATGGGGGAAAATCCTGGAGTATTTTAATAAGGAGGAGACAGATGGCAGTCACCTCGCTGGGTAAATACGTTAGTGGGAAGTGGTCCAACACCGCGGCGAGAAAAGAGAGTAGGAGAGAGACGGGATGATCCTATTTTGACCGGGATCCCTCCTTGGAGGCGCCGCTAAACGGCTCCTTCACACCCTCGAGGGTCTCTCTGGGTTTAGGGCTCTGAGGTGCCGGATCCCCATCCCTCTCCAGCAGGGCTCTGGCAGCCCGGCAGCTCCGCAGCCCTCCGGCAGGTTTTGGGCTCTGGCCGCACTCCGGGTTCTCTTGCAGCTGATCCCTGCCTCTTGCTCCAGGCCTGGGGGGAGCAAGGCAAGGAATCTTGGCTTTTGCCAGAGGATTTGTTGGTAGCAAGGGCAGGGCAAACAGCTCGGGATGGGGCTGGCAAATTCCACCTGAATTTGGGAATTGGCCTGAGCACTCCCTGCAAGTGCAGAGGCTGGTGCTGGGCTGGGCTGGGGTGTCTGCGGTGGGAACCACACAAACAAACCTCTGCCCTTTGGGTTCCTTCCCATGGGCATTAGGGATGGTGAAATTCCCAGAAATGGGTGGTGAATAGTCTCAGGAATGGGCAGACACAGCAATACTCCTCCCTGGGCCCCGAGCCCTGTCCCGTGGAAGCCCTTGGTGAGGTGGGCCAAGCCCAGCACAGCGACCTCGGGGCCTCACATGTGGTGAATTCGGCTGGGAAATACCTGAGGTGGTGGGAGGGAGGTCAGTGTGTGGCTCTGGGGCTAAAATCAGCTCCATGAACTCCCAGAGGATCCTTTCCACTGACCAAGCCTGGAAAGAGCCTATGGAAATGCAGAGAAACCAGGAAAGCATCTGGATTCACAGCCAGGGGCTTTGCCAATGTCTCCAGGACAGAGGACGGAGTTATAGGGAAAAGAGGGGACGGCAAGTGTGACAGCAGCATCCTGAGCTGTGGAAAGTCACTCCAGATCAACAGACCTGGGCTGATTTTCTCTCACTGGGCCCTGCTCACCTTAAGTGATGCTAAATCACCTGGTATGAGAACAGCAGCCAAAATATGATCCTGCTCAAGCCTCAGACACTACAATAATAATTAATACATTCCTGACTGCCATTTTATTGTTAGAAAATAAACAGCTGAAGGATAAAGCCTTCCCAGAGACTCCTGTGCCCCGGAGCACGGGAACACTGCAGTGTGTGTCCATGTACCAACCTTAAATTTCAGACCAACTACAGGACATAACTCTGGTTTCCTATAAAGAGGTAAAAAAAGGGACTGGGATGAATTTCTCCAGGGCTGGGCAAAACCAGCCAACTGAACTAAAGGGAGATATGAGCACAACAGGGCACGAATCCCATTAATAACAGAGCTATCAGCAGTGTAGGGGTTCTGTGGTGGCCTGGGGACTCTGTGCCAGCCACAGAGGCAGAAATCACTGCTCCCCACGAGCTTTATGTTCCAAAATGATAGCCTGGGGACTCGTGTCCCTCTCTTTCTGCAGAGACAGGTTTGCCACTATAAAATCCACATCAGGATTTCTGGCGCCCCAGGTGCTGAGGGGGTCTGGTACTTGCAGTTCAGATGATCATAATGATTCTTCCCACCTTTAAAAGCAGCGATTAGGAACACTCAGCTCTGCACTGGGGGCTGGTTCCCCGCTCAGGGGGAGCGGTGCAGGAGCACTGGGACCTGCACACAGGGCTGGGACTCTCTGGGCATTGAGGATCAACAATTTAGCTTCATCTTTGATGACCATCGAGGGTCCCCTCCAGCTCAGGATACTCCCTGATTCTGTGATTCTATATTTGGGCTCATCTCTAAACATTACCCGAGATTTGGGGAGAAAAGCATCGGGGTGACCCAGTTTAAACGAGTGATTTCCCCCCAGATAACCCTTCCTGGGCGTGGGCAGTGGTGGCAGCAGGCAGAGCATCCCCGGGATCAAAGCCAGGGGCTGAGCCGAGCCCGGCTGGTAGCAGATCCCTGCCAAGGCTCCTGCCAAAACACTGCTGAATGGAGACAATGGCAAACCCCTCTGGCTTCCCACCGCCGCCGCCGGAGCCGCCCCGGCTCGGACACCCGCCGGTTTTTTTCTCTTTGTCCCAAGGACATTGGGGACATCACGTCCGCAGTGCTCCGTGTAGCAGGATAATAATAATTAATAACCATTAGCAACAATAAGGATAATACCAGCGCCAGGCCGGACTGACTGTGCAGAAGAGACACTTTTTTTTCCTCACTTTAATGAAAACAATGATTTGACTTTGAAGAAAGTGACTTTTTTTTTAAGTGGAAGCTGTATAC
>VXAY01006930.1:780815-893919 GCA_013399855.1 Oxyruncus cristatus | reverse complement strand
AAAAAAAAAAAAGGCTTCGAGATTGGTCTAGATCTGAATATCTTGAACTTTGAGGCTGCTGCTGTTATCGGCTGCATCCAAAAGCTGAAGTTGTCTCTGGAAGCAGCCAGGGGGTTTGGAGCGGGAAGGCAGCAGGAGGGATGCCCTGGCTCAGGGCAGTGATGCTGCAGGGACAGCAGGAGGTTCCATCCCTGCCACCAGCTCCCCCAGCCCCTGTCCCTGCTCCAGCCCTGCCTGTGGGGTCCCTTCCCAACCGGATCATCCAACACTCTCTGGCTGCTGGTGGAGAAGGCAGAGGCCAAACTGTGCTCATAGGAGCAGGTGGATTGACGATGGCCAGCAATGGGATGAGCACAACCTGGGTACTCTGTGGGAGGTTCAGACCCCCACAAATGCACCCCCTTTCCCTGCTCTCCCACACAGCCATAGGGACAGATGTAGAACTTACACGAACAGCCCTTTGAGTCCAATCAACTTAGAAGCACAGAACCATGGAATGGTTTGTGTTGGAAAGGACCTTAAAGCTCATCTCGTTCCAACCCCCCTGCCAGGGGCAAGGACACCTTCCACTAGCCCAGGTTGCTCAGAAACTTCCATCAAGTTTTGCATCTGCCACCCCTCGCCCAGACCACTGGCACCCTGTCACAGCATGAGGAAGCCACTAAAAATAATTCCCTCCTGTCTGATCCCTTCCCCTCCACCATCACCCCACCTCCCTCTGTAACGCGCCCAACCTGGAAGGCTCCAATTTACCTGCTTTTAAATAAAGACACTTGTACAGGTGTCACGGTGCTGAAGCCCTAATTACAGGCTGAGCATGTTAATTCCCAGCTCCAGCTCCGAAGCGCCTGTCGCAGTGGGGGATCCTGTCTGCCCCCTTCCTCTCCCCCTCCTCGGGAATTGCGTGTGGGAGCAGGAAGGGAGCAAGGGGGGATTCAAAGCTCAACTTCGCAAGCTCCAGAGCTTGCTGGCAAGAAGCTCGTTCGGGAACTGAGGGCCTTGAAGTTTGAGTTTCATGTCTGACCCTGCTGGACTCACTCCTGGGGAGGCATCCCTGCCCCGGGGAAGGAAAAAAGGGAAAATCCCTTTGCAGAGGTGGTGTGTCCCCCTTGGCTTCCCTGTTGCCCTCCAGCCAGGCTTGGGGCCGTGCCCACCAGCCCTGGCTCCAGGCACCAGCTGGGAGCCCCTGGCCTGGCAGGCACAGCCGGCCAGCGCCGGCAGCCCAGGGCCGTGTGTGCACAAGGACAGGAATGTTTGTTTTTCCTTATTGACTTTCTGCGAATAAACGCCGGGCCGGCAGCAAGGGGCTCCGGCGGCAGCTGTTTACCAAGTGTTTGTGATAAAAAGCCTTCTCCATAGGAACAGGTGGCACGGGACCGTCCCCGGGAAGCGCCGGGCGGCTCCGCAGCCGGGCCCGGCCGGGCAGTGCAGGGCAGACAAGAGCTATTTTCGCCCTGCTCGGGGGGCAGCCAGGGCTGGGGTACAGCTCAGGGGGTGCAGCCGGGCCGCCAGCCCAGGCGTCCCCCGACCACGGCGGAGCTTTTCGCAGCCTCTCCCAGGGCCCCTTGGCGGTGCCTCGGTGCTGCCGGAGGTTTCAGCCTGTCACCTGCGGCCCTGCCAGGGAGCAGGGCTGTTAACTCGTGCTGACACGGGCCCGGAGCAGCCCCTCCCCGTCCTTGATAACTCATGGCAGCAACACTTGCACAAATCTTTAATTGTTTAGTTTAAAGAATTGTGTTTTGACCGCAAGGGGATTTTGGCTGGAGCTCAAGAACTGATAATGATATTTTGCTGCCAAGACGTCGTCTTGGCTCTGCCTGTGTTAATGTTCACTTACAAGAAGCTCCAATTAACTGCATCAGCTCTCACTGAGCGTGAGCGAGAAGGGGGGAGAGATGGTGGGTTTTTTGCAAAAGAAAGAAAGAGAGAGAGAAAGAAAGGAAGAGGGGAAAAGAGAGAAAGAAGGAAAAAGAAGGAAAAGCAAAGCACAACAGAATCACAGAATCACACAATCATTTAGGTTGGAGAAGACCTCCAAGATCATCGAGTCCAACCTTTGACTGATCACCACCTTGTCAGCTAGAACCAACAACCAACACAAACAGCCCCCACGCAGCAGCACTTGGCTGGAGATGGTTTCCCAGATGCTGGACCATGGAGTCCCAGCTCTGTTCCATCCAGAGCCATCTCCATCTCCCTTTCCAAGCTCTCCCAATGCAAAGAACAGCCCAAGCAAGGCGGGTCCTGTGACAACAAGGGCAGTGAGGGCTGTGCCATGTGGCCCTCTGGGAGCAGCCCAGGAATCTGGGGCTGTCTGACCAGGTGGGTGCACACTGACCCCTTCCCATCCCACTTTTTGTGGGTGACAGAAGCAAGGAGGTAAAACTGAGGTGTTCTGGCACTGCTTCTCACTGCTCCCACCAGCCTTGGACAGGGCTGATCCATGGAGCACCACGGAGCCGTGACTGATCCCCCAGCACAGACACACAGGTCTGACTGCCTGTTTCTTTCCCAAATCCAACATGGCAGGACAAATATTTGGGAAGACATGCACTCCCAGGCTCCCAGCCTAAGCAGAGCCTGAACACAGACGGTGCAGCAGAGCTGGAGGGCTGGGAGGATCTTCCCTCGGGAGGGTCCGTGGGTACCGTCCCATCCAGGCTGAAAAATGGGACACTTTTGGGCTGTTCCTGTGCCAGCAGGGCCCTGTGCCTTGCAGGTGCTGGGGGCAGCCCACGAGGTTGAGCCCAAAGGCAGCAGAGGCTTTGGGATCAGAGGCTGCAGCCGTGCTCTGGACCAGCTGCCTCTCCGGGAGGGCACGTTCCGGCTTGTTCCGGGGCTTTGGGGGATCCAGCCGGGGGATTTCTCTGCAGAGCTCAGCCTGTGCCCCGGCCAGCTCAGGGAGGGTCAGATCCTGCCCTCGGCTCACGTTACACAAACCCGAGGACAGGAAGATTTAAGAGTGGAGATGCCACACAGTACAGTGGGTTGTTTGTCCGCCTTTGAAATCGGAGTTAGCGGGAGCAGAGGGAGGGAGGGAGGAGGGAGGGGGGCACCGGCCTGTTCCCCTCCTTACAGTTCCTTTCTGGCATCGAGGGGAACTGCATTGACTCTCTTTGCCTCTGTTGCTTCAGGTGCAGCTCTGTTTTCTTACATGTTAATTTTTTCCTGTTTCATTATCCTGTCCCTCAGCCACTACCAGAAACCCTCCTCCGGCTCGGGGAGCGTTTCCTTCGGCCCCAGCTGGGATGTGTTTGGGCAGGGGGAGCCCTGCCACCACTGCTGGGGGCTGGGTGCTCCTTGGGTGCAGGGAGGGCTGGTTCCTACTGCCACCAGCCCCGACACAGACCACCCCCAGAAGCCATCGGGATTGCCTGTGAATCTGCATGAGCATCTCTCAGTGAGATGTCTCTGCCCTGGGGACCGGTGGCAGCCACCCCAAACTACAGGCAGGATGGTGGCCCCCTGAGGGGACCCTCACCCCTCAGGTGTGGGTTCTGTCAGCTGCTTTTCATGGCCAAAACAGGCTGGGGCAGAGCTAAGGATGAGTCAGGAGTGGTTCTGCATCCAGCTGGGACCACCGTCCTCCGGACCCACATGTCACCCCTCTCCTGCTCTCTTGGGTGCTCTGTGTTGCCTTTGGAAAAAATTGTCCCTGTTCATTGAGTACAGGAGGAGCATAAGCAGATTAAAGCTGAGTGCTACAAATAACCCCCAGCGGGAAGCTCTGAGCAATCCCTCCGTGGCTGCACTCCCAGGGAAGCAGGAGTCCCTTCCCTGCCCACATCGTGGTCCGGCCCAGGTCACCAGCTCTCTGGGCAGAGTCTCTCCCTCTGCAGGGGCTGGGACCCGCTGGGACGTGCTGGTGACCTGCAGTGGAGGCTGAGTCAGGTTCGGTGCCATGCCCAGACCCTGGAGCCCATGGAAGCACCAACGGACCCGGTGTTCCTCCCTGCTGGCAGATCCAGCTGGAGGCAGAGATGGGGTGTGAGACAAATCTTCCATTTACATTTTAATTTCAATAAAATTGTTTTATTTTGTGTTTTATTGCAGTGCTGGTGCAATAAAAGCCTCTGTTAGCCCCGGGGAGACTCTCTCGCAGGAGAAGGTTTCCCAGTTGGAGTTGGGCAGGAGAGCCACGGTGCCTCCTGCTCTATCCCAAACCTGCTCCACAAAGATCTCTCCTCCATGTAAACCCAGGCGTGAGGGCAACTACAAGCCCTGAAATGCAAATTGTGCTCCTTTATTTCAATAAACCACAGGATAAACCTCCTGCAGGTAAGCACTGGCTGTTCCCTGCTTATTCCCAGCTCTGAACCCTCCCTTCAGCATTTCAATCCCTGACTCACATCCAGCCCAAACCCAGAGACTGACTCTAAAAATCAGGATGTTTTTTAAAGTATAAGAGTTTTAAAGTGTAAAGGTTTTTAAAGTATAGGTTTTTTAAGTTTTTACATTTTTTAAGTATAATTTTAAAAGTTTCTGCGAGGTTTTTCTTTTTGTCTTTTCTCCCTTTCAAAATGAAAAACTTCTGGGTGCACTTTTTCAAGCTTTCCTCTTTATTTTCATGGAAGATTCTCTCCCTCTCAGTCAATAAAGACACCCAGGACACAGATTAGCATTTGGCCCTCTGCTCATCTGCTGGATTAATTTCAAGTAAATTATAAGTAAAGAATGATTGATTATTGTGATGATTAAGAATTTATCCTCATATAATACCTTTCATCTGCAGAGGCACAGCAGATCTTAGAGCAATAGGTGCAGGGAAAAGTCATGTGCTGATTCGAATCACAAGCTGTTGGGAAGGAGCACAGATCCCCTGATCCTGCTTTGGAGAGGGCAAAGCCGGGGCAGAGAACAGCCTGGTTTGAGGGGTATCAAGGCAGCAATGAGGTCCCACAGTCCCAGCTGAGCCTTTGAATCAGTTTTGATGGTGTGAAGGTGTATAAACGCTCAGGTCGATCCTGCCCGGAGCTCAGCGCAGCAGTTCCTCCCCACAGCCCTGGCACACACATCTCTGCCCCACATACCCACGTGCCCCGTCCACCCTGCCAGTGAATCGTGGTGCTTTGGTCTCCAGCCTTGGAGATACAGAGAAATTACTGATGTTTGGGGCCTGAACCGCGTGGGAGGTGCTGGGTGTCACGGAGCAGCCTCAGACAGACGGGTTGGATCCCACTCAAACCTCCTGAACCTGTCGGTCCACAGGGACATCCTACTCTTGTTCATCCTATTTTGTGTTTCCAACAGCTCGGACATGGGTACTAACACAGGGCGTGAAGGCTCAGCCCAGTGCAGGGAAAAGGGTGTTTTGCTGGGGAGTTCAACACTTTGGGAGGGAGCCCTGATGGTCCTGACTGGCACGAGCTCTGTCAGCTCCTGTCGGGAAGGAGCCCAGATGTGGACAGCCCTGCTGGGTCCTGGCCATGCCTGTAACATTTCAATTCCTCCTCAGCACCTCTGCTGCCCACCTGGGCTCTGGCAGGGTTCGGCCACCGCAGGCAGGCGTTGGGGGATATTCCACCTTCCTCCCCTTCCCGACGGCGATAGATTTATGTCCTCAGCAGAAGGACGGTCCGGTTACAGTCGGGCTTTCACAAACGCTGTGATCGCGGCGCAGCAAGACAGGAAGATCCCACCCGCGGGGCCACGCAGCCCCCCGAGCCCCCCTCCATCCCGGCCCACCGCCGCCCCTTCCCCGGCCTCAGACAGTGCTCAAACAACAACTGTCTGCCTGCCCAGCTAATCCCTCGCAGGTGACCTCAAGACAGCCGACGCCTCTCGCTAAACTCTCACATTCCTCCGCGCCGCGTTAACCCCTCCGGCACCGCGGCCCGGCCCCCGCGGGGACCCCGCACCCTTCCCACCCGCTCCCCTTCCCCGCAGGGCTGGGAGCCGCCCGGTGCTGCCTGGATCATCCCCTTTCCAGAGCTCCCGGTCAGAGGTTAAAAGCCTAATGTATTATTAGAAAGCCAAAAAGAAAAAGCCTCACATTCTCCCCTATAAATCTTCCTAACAACCTCGGCACATGTGGGAGCCAGACGATGCCCCGGCCTCTCCCCCCGGCTTCGCTCCGGTACCCGCCCGCTGCGCTCCATCTCATCGGCCCGGGACGGTGCCCGTGGCAGGGGCGAGGGATGGTCCCGCCGGCACAGCGGCAGGACCCGCGGGCAGAGCTCTGCCCTGTGCCAGCCGCTCCTTCTCCCTCCGGCCCCGGCTCTCCCGGCATCGCCCCCGAGGGGGGAAGATGCTCCCGCCTCTTTGGGCAGCACCGGCTCTCCCTCCGTGTCCTCCCGGGATGTCCCAGGCCAGGCAGGTCCCCGGGCACAGCCCCAGGACAATGGGATGGCGGAAGCTGCCAGGCTGGGGGTGATGAGGAAACTTAGAGGGCTGATTGTTTTCAGGGTATCCATGGGGAGGAAACGGCCCCATCCCAGGAATTCATGGCACCACAGGGTGCTTCTGTCGTGGCCTGCGGTGTTCCCAAAGCGTCCGGCCCTGGTCCCTCCGAGCTATTTGGGGGAACAGCAGCTCCTCCACCTCTGCACCCTGCTACTCGCTGCTTTTATTTATTTCTCTTTAACTCAAGCAAGACCTCAGGAACCAAATTATTCCTCGTGTAAATAACCCAGCACCGGCAGGGCTGTGCCGGGAACACCGGACCACCGGCTGGTTGATCAATGGTGAGTGTTTAATACCTGCGTGGAGCTTTGCTGCAGCACGGCAGCAGCTGCGGGAACAAAGGCTCGGCTTTGCTCTTCTTCCCTTCCCACCCCCCCCTAAAATATACATATATATTTTAGGAGCGATGCCAAAGTTTCTGGAGATCAAAGTAAAATCAATGTCCAGAGATGATGGAGACAATAAAAGGGAAGAAAGTACGAGAAAAGGGGGAAAGAGCGGCAGGCTGAGCGGGGCAGGGAGCGGGGAGCACCGGGAGCTCCGGGAGCCGGGAGCGGGCGCTCCACAGGCCGTACCGTGCCCTCTGCTGGCGGCGGCCCGGGGGGAACGGGGGGCGCGGACTCGAGGCAGCCTCACCCCCCGCGCCCATCCCGCTGTGTCCCGCTCCCCCGCAAGCCCCAGGGAATCCCCTGCCTGCAGCCAGACCCCCGAGGCCGAGGGGTTTCCCTTCTTGTCCCGACCCCAGGAGGGGGGCCGTGGCTCCTCCTGTGCCCCTCGGTCCAGCAAAGGCACGGCTGTGCCCGGGGACAAGGAACAGAAACAGGGAGGGCACCTCGAGTCTGCAGCCTCCTCCTCCTCCTCACTGGTGCCAGTCTGGGCATCAGAGAATCATGGAATGATCTGGGTGGGAAAGGACCTTAAAGCTCACCCAGTCCCACCCCTTGCCATGGGCAGGAACACCTTCCACTAGCCCAGGCTGCTCCAAGCCCCATCCATCCTGGCCTGAGACATGTCCAGGGATGGGGCAGCCACAGTTTCTCTGGGCAACCTGTGCCAGGGCCTCCCCACCCTGCTATTTCTCCCCAGTATCCCATCTAACCCCGCCCTCTCTCAGTGGGAAGCCATTACCCATTTCTTCTGTCACTCCAGGCCCTTGTTCCCATGCTGCTGCCACATTTGTACCCCAAAACCAACAAAGCTTCCAGGGTGGCTTCCAAGCAGAACAGAGCAATGCTCTGTCATGGACACTTCTGTAGGGTGAGGAGCAGAACCGTCCCCAAAATCATCCCTGATGCCCAGGGACACAGGAAGGATCCACAAACGGAGCACGTGGCCCATGCCTGAGTTGCCTCCATCGGTTTCAGATGGGACTTGGTTTCTTCCTTCCTTCATTGCATCCTTCCCATCTTCCCCCAGACTTCAAGCAAGCCTTTAACTCCAACCAACCAGAGTCCTATAAATCACAGCCATCTCCCCAGCTTTTGCATCCAAGTCAAGAGAAGCCATTGATTTATTCTTATTTTTGAAGCCAAACAGCCCATGGGCCAACAATCGCTGGAAAAACAGGACAGACCCAGAGCAGAGCTAACTGCTGCCTCACTCCTCAACACCCGAACTCCAGATCCAAGAGCTTGATCCCTGTTCAACACAGGTGATGAGCCTGGATCTCTAAGGAAACCAAAACAACTGGAAAAGACCTGAGGAACAGATGGGTCTTTCCCAGAACTCCTGCACCTCCCTGGGGCTCGGGTTGGACCCCTCCATCACTGCACTGAGGAGCAATTTGCACCCATTGGCTTTGAAGCGCTATGGAAACGTCCCCTCCTGAGCAAAGGGAGATGAGAGGAGCCCTCCCTGTCACAGCTCAGCTCTCCCCAGCAGCTCTGCCTTTAACCGCCTGCTTTAGATGCCCAGGGTGATGTGAGAGCAGCTGCCTCACCTGGACATGCTGAGCAGGCTCTTTCCGAGAAGAAAGGGCCGCAAACAACCAAACCAGCAGGATTTGTCTGTGAACAAACTGTGAACTGCGACGGAGCGTCTTTCAAGCTCCAAATCCACCCGAGCAGCGCGCGCCCGCTGCACATCGATCGCGCCCATCAAAAAAGGGAATATTTGCTTCAAGGGCTCACCAGACATCCCCAAGACACTGGTTATTTGGTAACTTATTCTGTAAACATCCAGGGGTGGCTCACTCAACTTGCAAGAGGTATTTGCTCTCGGCTCTGCTTTCTTAAGGCTGTTTTTGAGCGCTGCCATCCAGCTCTCCTCTCCCGTCAGCTCAGCTGGGTTCAGTGGCTGCGGCAGAGCAGGTATTTGGGTGGGGGCAGAGGCTTGGTCCTGACTGCCTGATCTGAAGGAGGACTTAATCCTGACTATTAGGAAATCACGGCTCATGTCTCCCCCACCTGAGGTTACGAGCTTAAAAATCATGAAGAAAGATTAGTGTTTACTTTCTAGGTTTCACATTGCTCCGGTTCATATTTTTGAGCTTTATCTCAGCCAGAAGGACAAGAAAATATTTTTTTTATAAAAAAGGAAAGAGATGAGATTTTCACATAACCACATGACTCCTGAGGCTTTAAACAACTCCAGATTCTGGGAGACTCACCATGAAAATCCTAAGGATTGGTAAGATGCTGGGCTGCTTAGTTTGGCCGGCCAGTGTGGCCCAGAGCTGCAAAGAGCCCACACGGAAAGCTCTGAGTCCAGGTTTTATCCCAGACACAGGATGTGTTTGCAGCTCGGGCTTTGGCGTTGGCTTGTTTCTTGGAAGAGCCGAAAAAAACTATTGCAACAGCCCCTGTGAATGCCAGGGAGCTCTGGATTTGGGAAGAGCAGTCCACCAGAGTTTAGGTGAACAGTCTGTGAGGTTTTCTCTCCTGGCTCTGTGTTGCACCAAGCAGACACTGGGTCCCCAGGGAGCAGGCCCCCAGCAGATCAGGGCAGCCTTGCCCAGGTGGAGCTGGCCCTGGACTGCTCAGGTGGGATATTCACCTGCACAGGCTGCAGCTCAGCACATCTGAGCCTTTCCCAGCCTGACACCCTCTCCCTGACCAGCTGCTGGGAGCCCGAGGGGATGGAGAGCAGTGCTGCCAATGAGCACCGCGGTCACCGTCCGCTGCCAGCTGCCAAGTCCCTGCCTGGTGCCAACTCT
Source organism: Oxyruncus cristatus (assembly GCA_013399855.1). Lineage (NCBI taxonomy): Eukaryota > Metazoa > Chordata > Aves > Passeriformes > Cotingidae > Oxyruncus > Oxyruncus cristatus. The sequence goes on along the minus strand of VXAY01006930.1, from coordinate 884,363 downwards.
GAAGGTCTCTGTGTGACTCTCTCTCCCATCCATGCAGTGACAGTGCCCGAGGGAAGACTGAACCCAAGGGCAAAAGGCTCCTTGCCCCCCGAGCCTGGCGCTAGATCCATCTCTATCAGTGTCTCGCCGTAGCTGATCGCGAGAGATAAGTGAATCCCCCGCGCCGTCTGACAGGCGGGTAGACATTAATAATTATGTACTATTTAAGGCTGATTGAAAATGAAGAGGTGGAGGTGTTGGGACAGATGTGGCAGTGCCAGATGGATTGTGATTAGATTAGCACCGTTCCATTTGACGGGATCTGAACCATGCTTTAATCATTTATTGTGAAAGCTCAGCTCCACGCGGGCGCGCGTCGCCCTCCCTGTTGCTCCGCTCTTGCCACATTTGTTAGTTTGGATCACCCTGCTACAAGTTGTCTTTGCTTGAGACGTGTTGTGTTTACAGCCGGCATTTCCAACCCCGATCCCTCCCTCTGCCTCTCATCTCCTTGTTTGTACAAAGCCTCCTGCAATTCCCGAGCAGAGCCTGTTACTCACTGCCGGCGTATAAACAACGGGCGAGCCGTCAGCCCCTCCATGGTGCGACACAGGGCCAGGCCAGTGGGACCCTGACCAAAGAAGGGCCCAGTGAAACTCCAGCCAGAGCTGGACCTGCTCCTGGAGCAGCACTTTTGCCCTTCTGCCGCCTCTGCTCCCGGCGGATTCAGAGCACACCCACCCCGCGCCAGCCCAGTGGGCCTCTGAGGGGCTCCCGCGCTGCTGTGAGTGGTTTGTCTGCACCAAACGCAGGAAAAAGTGCTTCCCCAGACCCTGCTGCACGACAGGAGCCATTGGCTGTGTCACCGAGCAGTGCAGTGGTCCAGGAGGATGAGGGGAAAATAACATAGAATGCCAGTATCCATTTGAGATCCCTGGAGCAATAACGGGAGGCAGAACAGGATTACCTGGGTAACTGGAAAGTAGCTCAAGACCCTCACTGGCAGTGTCATGCAATTTTAATTATCATAAGTGGTCTAGATCTCAATGGATGGAAAAACTTATTATTGTTATTATTCCCTTCAAACGTGAGAGGTTTTAGTTAAACACACATCCATAGCTATTAATCAAGCCACATTTAAGATGGAGCCAAAGTAATTAGACAAGATTTAGACTGCAGGGATCACCTTAAAATAAAACCTAACGCAGTTGCTTCCCTGTATCCCTTACTCAGAGAATCAGAGAATCATAGAAGGGACCGTAAATCTCATCCAGTCCCACCCCCTACCCTGGGCAGGGACACCTTCCACTAGCCCAGGTTGCTCCAAGCCCCGTCCAACCTGGCCTTGGACACTTCCAGGGATGGGGCAGCCACAGTTTCTCTGGGAAACCTGTGCCAGGGCCTCCCCACCCTCACACGGGGGAATTTCTTCCTCATATCCAGTCTAAACATATTTTCTACCAGTTTGAAGCCACATCCCCTGTCCTGTCACTCCAGGCCCTTGTAGATAGTCTCTCTCATCTGCCTTTGTAGGCTCCCTTCCTTTGTACTGTTCCCTGATGTCAGACTCGGGCTGTGTAGGGCATAGGAACCTTTCAGATTCCAAAGTCCAGCTTCCCTGGATCCTAACAGGGGTCACTGGGTGGATGGTGAGAGATGCTGCTGTGCTGATCCAGATTCACAGAGGTGCAGCAGGAGTGGCTGAGTCTCGGGGGCAGTGAGAGGTTTCTGCATCCCTGTGACGTTTGGGAAGCACGGCCAGATGAAAGGCAGACGTGCTGCAAGCTGTTATTATACTGTCTAATAGAGTTTAATATGTGAGCCCTCCTTTCTATAGAGTGCAACACAATCAAAACCACATTTCTGCTCCATGTGGGCAGTTTTCCTGCATTGACTTGTTTCCAAAACAGATGTGAATTCTTCGCAAGGGCTCCCACCCCTCTCCTTAAAGAGGATAAAATGTCATCTTTGCTTATGTGTGCAAAACCAGAAGGCTCTTAGGAACACAGAAACCCCATTTCCAAGTAGGTCAGGGGCTTGTGTGGCCCAGTGTCCCATCCCAAACCTCAGCTGTTCCCACATGTTTCCAAAATGGGTACAAAGAGGTCTCATAACAAGCGAGAATGGGATAATTCATCCAGCTGATGGCCCCAACCTCAGCCTGGTGCTGGTGCGTACCCTGAGGCACAGTTAGAGCTCATTATTCTCTCTAATGCATCTTCAGAAGTTTTGGGGTTTTCAGGGATGCTTTCTAGACTTCCTAACCCTGACCTCAAAACCTTAAAGTCTGCGCAGCTCTAGAAACTGCAAACAGCTGGCATTCCCTACATATCTACCCGTCATTTTCCAGAATCTTGAGAGCACGAATCCACCCTGCAACACTCAGGTTATGCTAAAGAGGCTCCCCTGAGGCTCTGGGGCTTGTGTCCTGGCTTGGGACATCTCCCATTGCACCGTGGTCTCTGCGGCGTCCGCGGATGGCTGCAAACCATCAATAAAGAACCCCCAGACCCTCCTGCCCTGGGGGTCTGGGCCAGCCCTGATGGCTTCCTGTGCACAAAAGTGCTGGAATTGGGCGGGGTCCAGCCTCACCCTGCTGTGAGTAACCAGCTTTCCCCCGCCTCTGCCCTGGGACCAGCGTGGGAGCGCCGGGTGCTCCCTGGGGAGCAGCCAAAACCCGCCACACACCGTCTCTGGACGCCTCTGTTTCCACCCAGCCTGCGAGGGGGTTTCCATCAGGAAATGCCGAGTTCCCATCTGAGGGACACTCCCTTCTTCCAGCCGGGGCTGATATATGAGAGGTGAGGGCTGGGCAGATCCCCGGCTGAGATTGCAGCATCCCAAGAGCCAGGGCCGAGCAGAGGGTGTGAGCTCGGAGTCAGCAGCGGGGCACGGAGAGGACCTGGGCTCCAGTGGGTGTCCCAGGGGACAGATCCCAGAGAGGGAGGAGTCGGGACAACAGCAGGGGAAGACGCAGGAGGAGCAGAAGACCTCGAGAGGGGGGAGAAGGGGACAGCAGAGCCCCACATGCCGCTCCCCCGGGGCAGGGGGGGCTCCGGCCTGGGCAGCACCTTGCAGGCCGGGCTGCTGCCTCCCCCTGCCCCATCCCCTTCCCAGCGCTCCCGGCACACGCTGGCGGCCGGCCCGGGCCAGGGCTGCGAGCGCCGGGTCCCGCCGCTGCGCTCCTGTTTACAGAAATGGGAATTTGCATGATGAAAATAACCTGGGACGGATTTTGATTTTACTGCCCTTGGCAGAAGGCTTGGAAAAAACCGGTGCATAGTCAATTACTGGAATTTTTAAACACAAATAATATTTTATGTGATCAGCAGGCTGGCTCCGGGCCTGGGCACCGCGCTCCAACGGCACTTATGAAAGGAACAAGCCATCAATTGTGCTGCCGCGCACAGGAGCCCGTGGGCAGGTGCAGCCTGTGTTGACCTGAGCACGCAGCCCTCGGCTCACTTAACCCGTGAGGGATGGACCGACATTTGCCAGGCTCAGACTTGGCTCTTGCTGCCTTGTGCCGGCTGGAAGTTTCTTCTCTCCCTCCCTGTTTCTGTCAGATGCCCAGAGAAGCGTCATCTCCCACCAGACACGCAGAGGGGGACGCACAAGGCTCCCACACTCATCCCCGTCCGGTGGAGGGGACGAGGCGCCGTCCATCGCACCACCCCGGAGAGCTGGGCCCGTCCCAAACCTGCTGCTGGCAGGGAAGGGGTTAACCCGAGCAGGGGCCCCTCGCCTTTCTCCCCAGTCCCCACCATCCTGGCAGGCTCCCCAAACCAACAGCCCTGGGACCTCATTCCCAGAAACGCTCGAGCTGGGAAGGCGGGTTCCGGGAAGGACCTGCACAGGCCAGCGAAGCCGTAACGTGGTGCAGGAACCTCCCTGGCAGCCACAGACCCTCCTGGGACGTGTTACTGGGATCAAGGGAATTAGGGGAATTACACTCCCTGTGCTGTTGGGCAGCTGGGGCAGGACAGGCAGCGAGGCAGCACCAGCGAGGCCCAGAGCTGTGTTTATCCATGGAGGTTATATGGATCCTATTCCCTGAGAGGGAGAGCGAGTGAGATGGCTTAGGGAGGCAGAACAATATTAATTCATTAATTTATCACAAATACTTCTTATTTTAAAGCACTGGGCAGTGAAAAGGCTTTAAGTTTCCAGGACTGCTGCCAGTTTCCTCCTTCTCTGCACAGTCCCCTTGGCAGAGCCTGGGCTGTGGGGTGCATTCAGCATTCCTGCTTCCTGCAGCTCCCTCGTGGAACTGCCCGAGGACAGAGCCCACGGCCGGGCTGTGTGTCAGAGCTGCTGGCAGAGGCTGCAGGGTGTGAACCCTTGGCACAGCAACCACTTCTGACTTCAAACAGCTCCAGATAATCATGGGGAGGATGAGGATGAGAGTTGCCTGCCTGCTCTGCTCAGAAATAGGCTTTAAGGAAAAAAAAAAATGCTGTTGTTGTTGTTCCAGGGCCAAGGGGAAGAAAAATTCCTTCCCAGTTTAAGGATCTCTAACACCTGGGTAGAGTTTCACTTCTCTCAGCTGCCTGTTTCAGGGTTTGATGGCTACTTCCTAATAACTGCAGGCTGCATCCAAAGCTCACTAAGTCAGCCGGATTCTTTCCATTCATTCAATGCTGATCAGACTTTCTTGGATGGTTTGAAATCACTTGACACCCCGGGTGTGTGCATGGGAGTGAGAAGCTGTTTTCGAGTGGCTCCTTGGAATGACTTTTTCATGTGCACTAAACTGGGGCACAGATTGGTTGCAGCAAAGCTCCTGGTGAGGTTCCATGTGCCGGGGCCGTTGCCTTCACCTCTCCCAGCTGGAGACACACATCGTGCTCCTGCCTGGCACGCTGGGACTCCCGCCTGCTCCCTGCCCTGGGGAAGCCCCTGCCATCAGAGGAAGAGGAGGAGGAGGGGGAGGAGGAGTAAGCTCTCTGGCACACCAGGCTGGCTGTGCACTGTGCTTGTGGTCTCCATCCAATCCATTTCAGCTGCTTGCCCTGGGCTGGAGCAGCTGGGATCGGGACAGTGGCTGGTGGCTCTGCAGGATGGGGTCAGGATGATGGAGCTGGATGCTCCCCCGAGCCAGGGCCAGCCCCAGGGTGCTCCAGCTGTGCAAGCCCTGTGCTCACTGCAGAGTCCTCCACTGACCCCATGCAAGTGTTGCTATTCTAAAGGCTGTCTGGATGGGATTCCTCTTGCAGGAGCTGTGGAAGTGCTGCAGGAAGGGCTGTATGAACCCCCTGGCCTGGCTGGAACCACGTTCTTCTCTATCCCTCGCCCAAATTGTTGTGCCTGGTTGCTACGAGCTGCTGAACAGATGCCACAGTGCCCCAGCGAGGGCTGCATCTCATTAGGGGAAGAAATGAACCCTTTCAACGGTGGTCACAATCTGTAAAGGCTTTGGGCTCTGTCCAGACCGTGGTGGTGGTCAGCCAGGGCTGACTCTACACCCATCAAAGAGGCTTTGCCTCCCAGAAATGCAACACAAGGCAGTCTTTGAGGGAGTATGGCAACATCTGAGCTGGGTTGGGAAAAAACAGCTGGGAAGGAAGAAGACTGGAACAGGTCACAGACATGCCTTGCCCACCCCAGTGGGTTCCTTCACTCTGCAATGTCCCGGCCTTGTTGGGTTGTCCCCAGCACAACACAGGTGACTAAAACCCATGTGCTGGCTGCCCCGTGCTTGGATGAAAACATGAGCAGCTAGAGCCATGGTGATTTCTGCACTCAGCACACCTGATGGGCACACCAGGATTCGGATCCTGGGCACAAAACACAGTGAGATTTGCCTCCTGCATCACGTGGGTTTGGCATGGGCAGATCTGTCCGTGCCGCACACGACGGGTCCGTCACCACAGCAGAGCAGGGCACGATGGATCCCCAGGGGCTGGCAGGTGCCTGTGCCCCACTGGAGCCCTGCCACGAGCAGGGACAGAGGTGCCAGCTCTGCAGGCACACCGACACACGCGTGTCCCCTGTGCGGAGCGCGTGAGCCCCACGAGCAAACACAGCAGCACCGAGAGCACTCACAGCCCCCAAACTTGGCATTCCCAGCGCAGCACAGTCGCAAGGTTAAGCAAATATCTGACTGAGAGCTGAGGAAATGAGTCAAAAAACATTGAGGGAGAAGAAACGCAGATGTCTGAAGAGAAACTCCATGCACAGCCTGACCTTATCATGCCTGCGCCTTCCCGGCCTTCCTTCTCCCAGCCGGGCTCCTCGACCCGTAACCACCACCAGCTCCCCCGGCCACGGGGACACACAGAGGGGAACAAAGCCCAGGTAGATCCACCTAGGAGTTGCCTCTGCACCAGCCCACCCTGCCTCTCTCCGTGCTCCATCCTCCGTGCCCGGGTGCAGGGAGGGGGATACGTCTCTTCCCTGGATCACACTTTCATCTGGAACATGTTACGGCAGGAGGAGTTCCCTGCTTTACCTGGGGAAGTCCCAGAGCTGGGAAAACATGCCCAGGTGATGACAACCCCCTCGAGCTCTCTGACAGCCGAGGGGGAAGCTGTGAGCACCGTTTGAATGGCATCCAGAGGCAGCAGCTCCAAAAAAAGGCTGAGAATAAAACAAAACCAGCAATCACGCCTGATGGGAGAGGAATTGGATTCTGGCCTCCCCTCCGCTTCCCCCTTCCTCCCCCAGCCTTCTGCGGGCCCGGGCTGAATGCAGCTGGCTTCGTTTGGCTAATTGGCTCTGTCAATCAAGTGTCAGTCAGGGGCTCACACAGCTCCTGCCCGGGTGAGAGGAGTTTAAATCCGAGGGCTGGGAAAGCAGAGGTGACCGGCAGCTTCCGAGAAGGTCTGAGGGAGGTGTTAAATCCCACGAGGTTTGGGGGGAGTGTTGCTGGAGCTGGTCTCTACCACTGCCTTGTTGCTTGATCCCAGACAATTTAGTGCCTCAGTTTCCCTAATGGGACCCTGCCGGGCCAGAGGGGCCCCAGGGGAGCAGAGATGGCCAGAAAACCCAGAAACCCAGGGCTGAAAAGCCCCATGTTTGCCTGACCACACAGATTTCAGTCTCCCTCTTTGTCCCATGCAAGGTCCTGGGGTCACTGCCCCCTCCTCTGCCAACGGGTACTTAGAAATTAGGAACCAGACAAGAAGGAAACTCCCTCTCTCTCTTTTGGGTGAGTGAGCAAAGAGTTAATCCGAGGAAGCTTTTTGGGAGGAGATGGCAAAGGTTGGCAGGGATCCCCTTTTGTGTCACAGGAAGGAAGAGGTTAAGCCGGAGGTGCCACCTGGGAAGCAGAGACAGGTCTGAAGATGCTTTGCCAGTTACTTCACTGTGTAAACAGCTTTTCCTTCCTGTCCCCCAACACCATCTCTCCATGATACACTAATTATCCAAAGCACAAACCAGACAAAAAGGAAAGAAAAAAGAAAGAAAGGAAGAAAGGACAGATCCTGGTGCTGCCTTTCAGCGCGTGTTGAGGGATCTGGCAGCAGTGCCGGGAGGGGACAGATGCTGCTGCTCTGTTTGCCCGAAAACAAAGGAGCAGAAGATTACACTTGGATTTCGAGTTTGTTTATGGAGAGATCAAACCCTCTGCGATCTCCTTGTCTGGCTTTCAAGTGGCGAGAGCCTCAGGCTGAGGGCTGCGGGGATGCACCTCCTCACTGCGGGGAGCGGGGGGCAGGTGGGCACCTGCCTGGAAAACCTGGCACTGCCTCTGGCCACCCCAGGGCCGATGGCATGAGCTGGCACTGCCTTCTGCCAGCAGCTGCTGCCCCTCCTACAGGAGGGGAAACTGAGGCAGGGGGGGATTCGGCACCCACGTCCCGAGAGGCAGGTGGGGAAGGGACACGAGAGGGGAGTGTGCAGGGATGTGAGACCTGCTGAACAGGGAGTTAATCTCTTGGTGCTGGGATACGAGGGATGGGCTAAGGCTGCTGTGGAGGAGTGTGGTGGAAAGCCCACATTTGCTGGTGCTGGTCCAATCCTCGGATTCCGTGAACCACGAACTCCAGCCAAAGCCATTTGGTGATGAAGGAGTTAAAAGCTCAGGGCCCAGCAGTTTTCTAGCCTGTGGCTTCTTTCCCCCCCTCTCCCTCCCTGGTTTACAAAAAACCCCACATTATCAAAAACCTGCCTGGAATCCTCTCAGCCAGTGACACAGAAAATGCACATTACGGAGGCTGCCAGGGCGACAACAAATAGCAACAGTAAATACAGCTGCCGGGTGCCCTGCCCGCGCTGGGGCTCGGGGAGGCCTCCACACCACCCCGCTGCCACTGCAGCTCCGGAGGAGACCCTGCTCTCGCGTCCCTCCCCTCGGGTCCCTGCTCAGGCACCCGCAGCTCCCGGGCGTGTCCTTTGGAGGAGCCGCAGAGCCAGAGAGTGCAACCCGCTGGCTGGTTCCCTTTGAAGCACCTCATCTCCCTCCTTTTCTCTTTCATCTCTTTGCTTTTCCTCTCTCCAGGGTTATTTTCCTCTCCCGAGTTGTGGGAGCCTGTGATGGGCACACTGCAGACCTCACCCTCCCCAGGCAGCCCCAGCAGCTCCTCAGGGGTGTCCAACCACTGGAGTGGGCACGGAGTGGTGCCCAGGGCAGTCCCGGGACAGCCACACGACACAAAGTGGGCCTTGGCAGACCCAGGACTTTGGGGAGGCTCTGGAGGATCCTGGGGGACAGGCAGGGATGTGCTTACAGGGAATCACTGCCCTCTGCTCCAGGAGCAGCTCGGCCATTCCCCAATCTGACGCTGCATCTCACCTGCTCTCTCTTCCTCCTTTTTCCTCATTCCCCTTTTCCTTCCCCCTCCAGCCATCACTCAGCACTTCACACACCTGCCTTGCTCACACTGGAACAGGTAACCAGGCCTCACACCGGGGATGCTGAAGGAGATGTACATTTTCCAGCATCCCTCTTTTTCCACACCCCGGCGGTCCCTGGCCCCGCCCTGCAGAGCTGATGTTTATTTGAAGTCTGTTGCCAGGTCGAAGTTGTATCCCCACAGTTCCTGTTCTTAATCTCTGCTCTTTTTCTCCTCTTTTGCTTTCTTTCCTCTCCTTCTATCCCATTGACAAAGTTTAATTTGTCCTCGGGGTCCCTGAGGCAGCTGCAGGAGGAATCACAGCAGGACTGGGAGTGAACTGGTACTGGGGGAGCCCCCAGAAGGGAGGGAAGAGGTGACCAGAGGGCAGTGAGGCCAGAGAAGGGCTCTTGGCAGGGCCCAGCAGGACTGGACTGGGATCCTGCTGCTCCCCAGCTCAGATGATTGCTGAGATGGAGGGCTCTGTCCCAGTGCTGCCCTAATTGCTCATCTTTTCCACGGAAATGAACCTGACTCCACTTCAAATCAGCCCCACAGACCCCACCATTAACTCAGTGCAGTGAACAGAGAGGTAGAGTTAGAAGCCGATTATGTAACAATGGGAAAGCTCCCTCTTGGCTTAGCAGGAAGGCCTGGAGTAAGCCTGGACATGCCACAAACAGCCACCTGCACGGGGTGATTTTACACCAAACCACCAATTGCTGAGTTACCCAACAGGGAATCCCAACACGGAGCCCAGTGGGATTCCCAGCTTTTGAGGGGTTGTTTGCTATTAACCACCTGTATCACAGCAGCCCCAGAAGACCCAGGCCAGCCCCTCTAAGCCACACTGGGAACACCCCACAGCACCAGGGAGGGACAGGCACTGCCAGATGCCACCAAGGTCACGGCAGGGACAGAAAGGACCGAGTCTCCCCCTCCCACCTTGGGCTCCAGGCACGACACAACCACCTCGCAGTGCATCAAAGGGGGGAAAAGAAACGATGATGGAGAGGATGCAGACATGGGGCCGCCTGAGGGGTTTGGAAGGTGAGATTTATGAGGCTCTGTCTTGGAGAAGCTTCCAGTGAAGGGAAAAAAAAAAAAGAAGAGGGGGAAAAAAACCCTGCTTGAGGTGGCTGGAGATCTGTCTTGTTGGTGACAGCAGAGATCTTACCCTGCCAGTCTGCACAGGGGAGGGTCTCATCTCCCAGGGATGTGGCAGAGACCTTGGGAAGGTGCTTTTTGCTGCTGAAAGAGGCTCTGTGCCACATCCCAGGCACAGGCAAGGATTTTCCTTGCTCATGGGGAGATCTCTCACACTCCTGCCTTGGCCACTGAGCTGCTGTGGCTGCTGGGGAGGGGTGATGCTCTAAGGGGGACAACCCCAGGCTTACACACGCACAACCCTACCAGAAGAGGGTCTGCTGAATGTCCCGTGTCTCCCAGGGTGCTCCATGCCCTGCTCTTGAAGTTTGGCTGTCAGCAGTCCATCCTGGAAGCTAAGGGCAGGAAGGGAGGAAGCCCATGGGATGATGGGGAAGTGAGGACAGGGCTGTGTGCCCCAGCTCTCCCTGCTCATTCCCTGGCTCACCAAGGGCTGAGCAGGGTGGAAGGAAGAAAGAGCAAAGCCAGGAAAACTCCTTCCCCATCATATTTACTGAACTGCTCTGAGTTATGACTGGAGGCCAAGATCTGGCTTCAGGCGATTGCCTAAATCATTTAGGAGCTGACAAGGTAGGGAGGGGGGAAAATGTTCTTGTAATTCTTCAGTCTGAGGTACATTAAGGAGCCATAAGCCATGTCGAGAGCTTGAATTACATTAGAGAGATTATCCTGTTACAGTTCATAATCCTGGATAATATACCATCCCGCAGCACACCTGCCAATGATAAATCTCGCCCCGTAATGGGGCAGTCGTGACCCCGGCGGTCCCGGCGCCCTCCTGGCACGGAGCAGCAGCACCCCACAGATGGATGGAGTCAGGAGGGAGAGCAGGGAGCAATAACAGCCTGGCAGTGGGGGCTGCACCCGGGGAAATTCATGGTTCCAGTGTGCTGCACCGCACCACGGCACAGGTGTGGGATGGGAGGGACCCACGGAGGAGGACACCTGAGGTCACCTGTCCCCACAGGGAGCACTGATGGCCTTGAGGATGTGCCCCATGCCAAAGGCCACAGAACAAGGAGGGGAGCCCAGCAGGCAGGTGGAGAACAGGACATCGCCCCCCAGAAAGGGGGTTTCTGGCACAAAGCATCACGGGTCTTTCAGGGAGGAATGGGGGGGATGGAGCTGAGTCCCAAAGGGACTGAGGAGAAAACCAGCCCCAGGAAACCACCTGCCTTTTTGGAGCAGGGTACCACAAGCTAAGCTGTCTCAGCCCCTCTGGAAAAGTGCATCGTTGGGTGGGATTTGCAGCCTGGAGACCCCAGGGGTGGTGAGGGCTATGGCAGGGCTCTGCCTCTGAGCTTTCACCTGCAAAGGTGCGTCTGTGCCAGGGGCACCTCTAGGGGATGTCAGGCACTGCCAGCTCCGGGACTGGGCTAAGGCTCTGCTGCAAGATCTTTGCCTTTCTCCAGCATGGAGAGCTCCCCTTCCTATGCACTAGGAATCTTTTACAGGAGGCCCAGCAAGCTCCAGGGCTCCTCGGTCTCCTCTGTAACTCCTTGGCTTACACCCTCTCCTGCTTGGTCCCTCTCCAAGGGTCGCCCTGGGCAAACAATCCCCCGTTGTTTCAGCTCTCCCGTCCTCCTCCAGCCCAGCTACTCCTGTACCCTGGAGCCCATAAATCCTGCCGTCTCCTTGATGTGAACTGACCATGCAAACACGACCAGGCAGCTCCTGCCTCTCTGCCAGGCAGCCTCTCCCCTCTCCAGCCCACATTCCCCTGCACTGCACACTGCAGCTGCTCCATTTCAGTCTCCCAGCACCTCCCAGGGCAAAACTGGTCCCTGAGGCCAGCCTGGCTCCTGGTTTCATAGAGAGCTGCTCCTGTGAACTGCATCAACTCACTGAGTATGGAGGGATGCCACTGATCTTCACTAAACCCTCAGGAACGGAATGGGATTGTGTCTGCCTGCTCCTGAATGTCTCCTTGTCTCCCCTTCCCTCCTGACCCTCTCCAGACCTGCTTCTTGCTCCTTGTGCCCTTGATCCCTTCTTTAAAAGCCTCTCACTTCCAGGCTGCTTCCCTCAGAGCTGGGGTTAAGCAGCTCCCATGAATTACTGTCATTTCCATGCTGGCTGCCAGTCTCCAGCCCAGGTAAATCCGTCCTGCCCTCCATCCCCAGTGCCCATCACAGAGCTCTGCACAGTGTAAGGAGCAAGCCCCTCAATCCCGCAGGGATTTGCAGTCTCCCCTAAGGAATGAGCCCCTCTATCCCTCAGGGATTTGCAGTCTCCCCTAAGGAATGAGCCCCTCTATCCCTCAGGGATTTGCAGTCTTCCCCATGGCCCCAGCGGACACTTGACAGAGCCTCTTCTCTCAGGCTTGTGTGTTTTGTTTAAGTGCTCTGAGATAAAGCCCTTTTATCACGATAAGAGCCCGGTTGCCCTGGTTTCTTCCTCTGGCCTGAAGGCCATTCTTTTCCTCCCTCTTGTTTTTGACCTCAGGTTCAAGAGTGCCAGACCTCCCTGGTTTAGGGGAGACCTTGGCGGCGACTGCGACAGCCAGTGTGGGAAAAGGCAGGGCAAGGGTTGGAGAGGGCTCCAAAGGCCCAGGTTGCTCAGGGAACAGTTTCCAAACCATTTAGAAAAGTAGGAAGGAATGAAACATAAGAGCAGAGCAGACCTCTGCACTTCTTCAAGCCTCCACTGCTTTCACTTCCTTTTGTCTTATTCTCTCTGTTGCTTCCTTTTATTTACTCCTCCACCCTTTCTCACTCCTTCTCCCTCTTTCCCCTCCATTCCCCCTTTTTCTCACCCTTGTTTTGCTTTCCTTCCCTCCTTCTCTCTCCCTCTCCCCCTTCCCCTGCGGCTTGCCAACTGCCAGCAGATGACATCTCCTTTCATGTTTGGGGCTGAGCGGAGGCTCTGAATGTTCGTTTGATTCCGTTAAGATAATAGCTGGTTCACTGTCAGACGCAGACTGATCAGTTAAAACCTTAATCACTGCCTGTCTACTCACATGGCACTTATTTTTTAAGAGATTAATCCCCTAAGCACTGCACCAGCATACATTCAGCCTCAAAGAAAAAGGTGGGGTTTTATTATTATTTGATGCATTTACTGGTTGGGTTTTTTTCCTCTTTTTTAAAAAAAAATAAAGATGCATCCTCCCCACACCAACTTTTTGGATCTGATGCTCAGATCACACCTGACCTTCTCCCCCTGGGCACGGTGCCTCTCCCTCACACCAGGCACAGGGAGGGGATGAGGAGTGGGAGGTGGTGGGAGATGGAGGTGATGCCTCTCCTGCCTTTGGGAGCTGAGATTTGCAGGATGGCGTGGTGGGCTGCAGATTAAGCCTGGCTGGGTTCTCGGGAGAGCCAGGCTCCATCCGTGCCTCCCCAGCCATCCATGCCTCCCTTCCCCTCCCGATTCAGGAAACAGCTCTGGATAAACATGGCAGCTCGAGGAGAGGCCCCGGCAGCACATCAAAGCCGGCGGGGGAAGTTCCGTGTCCCGCTCTGACGGGGATTTAGGCAAAGCTGCCTTAAAGCACCTCGGCTTAGCACCTGCCTGCGTTCAAGCAGCACCTCTCCAGGCAGGCCGAGGCAGCGCCAGGCGTGGGGTGTCACCACAGCCCGAGCTTTCCCAGCCACAAGGCAACCACTGCCCCAAACCACTGCCGGCTCTTCCAGCACCCAACCACTACATGCTGAGACAGCAGCAAGCTCAGATCTCCTCCTGAGACAGGATTTCAATCAACAGAGAACACCACGTCCCCCCAGTCCATCAGATGTTGCAGTAGGTGCAGAGAAGGAAATGGGACAATGGGACCGTGGCACTGAGTTGGACTCCCTGTTTGTCCCAGGGCAGCAACAACAACCTGCTCTCAGGCAGCATTTTGTATTCCCAGAGTCCCAAGCATTCATGGAGGAGGCTCCATGAAATCCTCACCTCCACCATTGAAGGGAAATGGGTGGTGAAAGCTCCTTTGTCTTAGGAGAAGGCAGAGCTGCCAGCCCCTGTTTCCGAAATCACCCACTGCAGCTCCCAGACAAGATGATTTTTTAGGTCATTTCCCACCCAAACCATTCCATGATTCTAAGGTGCCTCCTCCCTCCTGCTGTGAGGCCCTGGAGCTGGGCTGGGGCTGGCCAGCATGGCGGGGGTTTCCCCTCACCCCTTCGGCATCACCAGAGACACGAGGCAACATTTTCAGAGTGCTAAAGGTTTGTGAACATTTTTCTTAATGTTTGATTTGTGATCAAAGGTGAAAGAAAAGTCACATCCCCAGGCCCAAGGTTTGCTTCCACACTTGTACAGAATTACCAGCTCCTGGTTACCACTCCCAGACTCCCATTGCCTGTGACAGCCACAAGAAACGACCAATTCCCGCATCCATCCCACCACGTTCCACAGCCCAGGGCTGTGACCTGCCTCTCCCTGAGGTCATGGATTCATTTCCATGATGGACAGCACTGGGACACGTGAGGGGTCCCGGGGGTCAGCGGGAGCTGGGGGTCCCCATCCCTTGCCCGGCACAGCCAGAGCTGCTCAGCCATGGCATGTTGTGCTCCTCCTGCCCAAGAGCTGCTCCCCCTGACCCCCTGCTGCTGGTGACCCTCTCGTGTGACAAACCAGCTTCCAGGGAGCGACTTCCAGCAGCTCCCCACGGAATACAGCCAGGGCTTTGCAGCCCCACCCTGTGACCTGGCAGGACAGCTGGACAGAGCCCCCACTCCCCTGTCCTGCTCCTGACCCCACACCCCCATGAGAGCAGCAGCAGAGCACCACCAGCTCCAGAGGTGGAATTGCTGGCAGCAAGTGATGACTCAGAAATTGGTAAAATACATTTGGGAGTGGAGCAGAGGGGGTTTGTCAGCTGCCTTTGGTGCTTCCTACTGAAAATGAAAATGTAGTGAGAAAACAGAGCCTGAGTGTACCTTGGCAATTTTTGGTAAAGTAAAACAAAGCTGTCAAAAAGATCTAGACTTCACCTGCAGGCCTTATTCTGCTCATTCCCCAAGATATTCCCGAGGCCTTGGTAAAAAAACAAAGAAGAAAAAACTACGAAAATTGAAATACGTGACACCCAGAGCCACAGGGATAGAGTTTCAGAAAGTTTAGAGAGGAAAGGGATGCAAAATCCCTTGCTGCAAAGGATAAAGCAATCTCCAACTAATGGAGATTAGGAAGAACCTCTCCCAAAGGACTGGTCATCCCATAAATTAGTGGAATCAATAGTGTCGCAGCCCTCTGTCACAGGGTCCCAAGTCATTGCATTAAGTGCTATGAGGGCAGGAGCACCCTGCCCTGAGCAGCTGGGGCTGGGCACTCCTGGAGATTACCAGGCACAGCCGGAGCCCACGGCTGGACGGAGCAGCCACGTGTCCCAGAGCAAGGCCAGGAACAGGCAGGAGTAGAGAACGAGTCAAGGAACACGACTCTTGCCTGGGGAAATGGTGCTGGATCCAACTCCAGCATCAGTCACTGAATCATCGAATGGCTGGGGTTGGAAGGGACCTTAAATATCTTCCAGGTCCCTCCCCTTGCCATGGGCAGAGACACCTTCCACTAGAATGTTGCCCAAAGACATGTTATCCCATTATGTTGTTACAGGAGTGCAGCTATCATGGCAGGTACACCATCAGGGTTCTCTGCTTCTAAATATTCAAAAACCCCAAATCTTATTGAAGATCCCAAGGAAATAATTATTCAATTTCTTTGTTGTTATTTACTGCCATAACTCTGGCTGTGCTTATTGCTGGAGTTGAGCTTTGCACTTAGGGTTGATATTAATAAATAATAGCCAGGAATGAACAATATACCTCTTGCCACCTTAATTATGGATGTGATCTCCGTTCTGGGGCCTTTACCTGCCTCACACCACTCCTGGGCAAGGTTACCACGTACCCAGGGGAAATTGCTGCACATGGGGCTTCCAGCCAAGCTTCCCAGAGATAGGGAAGTGTTTAACTCCCACTGGAACTGCCAACAGCTCCGAGGCTCCAGCCTCAGAGACCTGCCCAAGCTTGGGACGGATCTGGGAACACAACAGCATTTCCTGAGGTTCACACCCTGAGATCCTCCCTTCCCTATCTCAGGATCTCAAGACCGTTTAAAAGCCTTAAAATAAACTCAGTGAAGAGAAGGGACTGACGCTGTTTCTCAAAGGGGCACCAAGGGAAAGGGACATGAGGGAACTCCAGCTGAACTCCAGCCTTAACTTCTGTTCACTTTGCTGGAAGCACTGAAATCCCAGCGCTTTAACCTCCACGAGCATCTCTGCTCTCTCAGCAAATGAAAATGGGCAGGCTATGACAGATTGGCCAGCCAAGCTTCCTGGAGGTATTTCCCACAGATTGTTGCCGGGACATACAATGAAAGCGATAAATATCCCAGTGGGAAATATATGGCACCTCATCTCCCACTTGTGCTGCTGAGAAGAGCTGGGGATAAATTTTAAAACGGCCTTTTCCCTCTTAGGGGATAAATCCTTCAGGCCCAATCCTCTGGTGGGAAGCAGGGAACAACTGGAAAATCCCGTGACCCTGCCTGAAACCGTGGAGTCAACAAGTGGTCAGGCAGAGGTCAAGAGGCCAAAGCGGGGCCAAAAAGGACCCTTTCTGCCAGGCCCATCTGCTGGCAAACAGACAGGCATCACCCCAAAGGTGCAGCACGGATCAAGCTCCAGGACTCAACTGTTTCTTCCCCCAGACAGTAGCAATTATCATAATCAAGCAGTTGACTCCAATTACGCCTTCCTCTCGTTACAGCCAGGGGATGGACGCAGCCACGGCAGCAAAGGGAAAGTTCGCAGCCGTGTCGCCTTTGCATATCTTAATCTAAAATGACAGGGTGTGACACGGGGGGCCGGTGACCCTGCCAGCCTTCAGCTGTTCGTGTGGCAACAATTTCCAGCCCCAAATTACTCCCAGGCAGGGCTTGATTGGAGGTTCAAGGCAGCAGGAGAGAGAAGCCATTTAGGGGACTGAAACATTCTTCACAGCCCTATTTAAATACAATTTACATTCCAGGCTCTGCTGTTGGTGCATTGTTAATTGCACCTTGTACCTCAGTTTATTTTGTAGTTGAAGGGGGTTTTGCTTTGCTGTTGTTTTTCAAAGGCATCCTTGCCTGCTTTTTTCTCTTTTCCTAAGGGGCTGTTCTCAGAATACAGTTCCATTTCCTGGAAGGGAAAATGGATTAGTAGATTTAAAGACCAGAAGGGACAAACAGATCATCTCGATGACCTCCTGCAGAAGACAGGCCAGGACATTTTACTTAGTAATTCCCGTGTCACCATTTGTCCAGACTTAACCCAATCCCCTGCACTGACCAAAACACCCCTTCCAGAAAGGCCATCTCCATCCAAAGTCTCCAAAAGTCACAGGAATCACCAGTTTTCACTGGGGGAATGGCTTCCCACTGCCAGAGAGAGGGTTTAGATTGGATATTAGGAAGAAAGTCCTCCCTGTGAGGGTGGGCAGGCCCTGGCACACATTGCCCAGAGAAGCTGTGGCTGCCCCGTCCCTGGAAGTGTCCAAGGCCAGGTTGGATGGGGTCTGGAGCCACCTGGTCAAGTGGAAGGTGTCCCTGCCCGTGGCAGGGAGTAGAAATGAGCTTTAAGGTCCCAACCAAGTCAAACCATTCTGGGATTCCATGATTCTAAATGTCACCCAGGGGACAGCCAGGAGGAAAGCAAAAACCTTTCCCAGTGAAACGTCCTGCCACACGGGACAGGTCTGATTCTGCCCAAGTGACACCCAGCAGCTCTGCCAGGTTGCCGTATTTTGGCATTCCTTTCTTTGAGCCCCATCTGCTGGAGTCCCGTGATTTCATGACGTATTTTATCTTTCACTCATTTGTTCATATTTAAAAAGCACACTTTGAGCCTCTGCAGCCAAGGACAGAAGCTATAAAGCCCCAAGATATGACACAAAAATGATCAGATCTGAGGAATTTCAGGATAGTCCCATGAGTTCACAGTTTCTGGCGCCTGTGGCTGGGAATAGCCAGTGCAGTCACTGGCAAAAGGAACCTCCTGGGCCTCCTGGACTCATTTCCGTGGAGTCCCTTCACACCAGCCTGGCAGTGCTGGAAGCTGGCACGGTATAAAAAGGTGTTGGTGTAAATGACAGCTAAGCCCACTTGACCCCAGCCAGCCTACTCCTAATTTACTCCAGCTCCGGGGAGGTCTGAGTCAGACATCACTCAGGGAAACTTGACGGAGAGACAGACAAACGTACGCCACAACCTGCTGCTGCTCCAGAGCCTCCGAGCCAATTATCCTGGTGATCTCACTCCTCCCTTCCTTCTCTTCTCTCCCCCTTTTCCCATCACGTGCTCGCTCCCAGCACACGTCCTTCCCTTCTGCAACAAAACGCAGCGCTGCAGAGGAATGTGGAGGGCTGGGAGCCCCCAGAGCAGGTAGAGCCATCCGAGCTGAGCGCCTGCCTCCTCCAAGGCGGGAGCAGATCAGCTTTCATAAGTACTTTGCCATATGAAGAAATAATTTAGTGGTATTAATAGAGGTTAAAGTTTCCCAGGAATCCAAAACAGGCCCCGCAGACACAGGTGGGTTCTTTCACTCACAGGGATGGGGGGAGTAACCTGACTCCTCCAGCACAGGGGAGGGGGCTCTGCCATGGGCTGGGAGGTCCCACTGCCCCAGACACTGTGGGGAGGGGGGCTGAGAGCAGGGGCTGTGCCCACGGATGTGGTAACCACACCACCAACCTCCACCCTGGCTGTGAGGGGACTGGATTGGCCAGGGCAGGGTTGGTTTGGGTGGGAAGGGAAGTGGAACATCACCCAGTCCCACCCCCTGCCACCGGCAGGGACACCTTCCACTCGACCAGGTTGCTCCAAGCTCTGTCCAACCTGGCCTTGAACAATTCAGGGGTGGGGACTCCACCACCTCCCTGGGCAGCCCCTTCCAATGCCTGACCACCCTGGGAAATGCCAGCACCACACTGGGAAATCTGCTTTTCAGAGCTCAGGTACCACAGACCAACCTGAAATCACCTCCCCCTTGGGCACAAAGCCCCAGCTGATGCCCAGACATGATCCAGCTCCCGTGGCTCCTGGAGAGCAGGATTCCACCCCAACTAAGCAGGTACAAGAAGAGCCTGGCAAGCCCCATTTGTTTAGCTTAGGATCCAGGATAATGTTGCTGATTCTCTAACATTGCAGCCCAGCTTTTTACACCACCACAAAACCAATCATCTCTCAAATCTCCTGTGATGGTGGAGCTTTCACTCCGTAACACACATGGGACAGAGCTCCAGCCCACCCTACCTGGGCTGTGCTGCCTCACACTGATTTGGGATTTGGCCCACAGCCTCCAGATTCCAGCCCTGCCTGGAACACGTGGCGGCTGTTCTACTCTGAAAGGGACTAACAAAGAAATAAGAATATTTGTTAATTTTTTTTTCCACTGAAAAGCAGTTAAACCTCCTAAGACACTTTTCCCAGACATCTAAATCCTTTAAAAATATTCTCTAGACTCCATAAAACTTACATTTTCCCTAGGTTCTCCTGTGAGTTATTAAAAACCTGAAGTCCCTACCTTAAGAGCTTAGAGCTTGGTCATGATCAGAAAACCAACGATGCAGAGTGGCACCTTCTTGTGCATTCAGAGACACATCTCGGACTCAGCAGGGAATGGCAGAGAACTGCAGGACCAGCACAGCCAAAGGACAAAGCCCAGCCCAGTGATTTTTGGGGTATCCAGACTAAGACAGATGGAGGGATGTGTATTTGGGATGAGAGAGGCTCAGCACTCTGAAAAGGCAGGGCCTGATGGATACCCCAGGTTGGCACATCAGCCTTTGTAGATGTTGGAAAACAGTTACCACATCCTCACTGTTTACTCTTTTCTCAACAAACACCTGACAAAGTTAGAACTGTAATGGCATTTAATTTGGTTTCTATCAAAATCAATTTTTTTTTCCAAGGAGCTCTCAACACATAGGCCAGAAAAAAGTCTCTGTATCCCATTATCCATCCATCCATCCCCAAGGTATCAGAGCATTGCTGTCACCAGCACAGAGCTGCAGGAACAGGACAAGTGGCAATGACTTCAAAGTGAGAGGGGAAATTTAGGTTAGAAATACTGATATCCTTCTGAGCGTGGGGAGGCCCTGGCACAGGGTGCCCAGAGAAGCTGTGGCTGCCCCATTCCTGGAAGTGTCCAAGGCCAGGTTGGACGGGGTTTGGAGCAACCTGGGCCAGTGGAAGGTGTCCCTGCCCGTGGCAGGGGGTGGAGCAAGATGATCCCAAGCATTCTGTGATTCCAAAGTCTCCCTGTGCATCAGAAATGACGTGGCTCAAAACACCCTCGGTGCAGAGGGGCTCCAGAGGGAGGGTTTTTCCAAAGCTGCTTTTCTAGACAGGAGCTGTGCTCCAGCAGGGCCGGGATCAAAGGGATCTAATACCCTCCCTGGGTCACTGGAACATCGGTTTGTCTGGGGCGTGACCTCTGCCCACAGCAGCTCCCGCAAAGAGCTCGGCTCTTGCTTTCCCCTCTTTTTCTCCCCTTTTTAAAAGCTTTCTCTCCCCCTCCCTGCTCTCACCTCGCTCCCCACAGCCTCCCAGAAGCACTGGCGTGTTTTTAACCCAGGCATGAAACAATCCCACAGCCCCAGATTGTGATGTTTCAGATAACATACGGAGAATGTAAATCCTGTCAGCAAGTGCAACAGCCATAAAAGGCTAAAATGGATTCCTGCGGATTAGAAATAAAGCACAGAAAGGGCCCTGTTCTCTCACTTTCCTCATCCCACAACCTCCCTCCGCCCTCCCTCTCCTCACTCCCCTTAAAAAATTGCCTGGAAATGCAAGGGGCGGGTTTTTATTTATTTTTTTTTTTTCATCAACTTAAAAGAAAAATAAAATACATTCCAGGAAAAGGCCTGCTGCTAAGAAAACTCAAACCAGAAAATGCTTAAAGATGTTTTAATGACTTAAACACAGGGCCAGGATTGTGTCTAAAAGTTTCCACATTTAAAAATAAGGAGAAAAAAAAAAATAAGGGAAAATTCAATATGAAATGTCCCCCACTACCAGTGCTGCTGTAATTCTGTCCCAAACCATCGGATTTACCCGGGTGTTGTTAACGGGGCAGGCGCAGACACGAGCGATGTTTAAGCAAAG
Source organism: Oxyruncus cristatus (assembly GCA_013399855.1). Classification (NCBI taxonomy): domain Eukaryota; kingdom Metazoa; phylum Chordata; class Aves; order Passeriformes; family Cotingidae; genus Oxyruncus; species Oxyruncus cristatus. The sequence goes on along the minus strand of VXAY01006930.1, from coordinate 863,343 downwards.
TTTACACTTGTGTTCCAAACCAAAGGCACAACTGAACCCACTCCTAAAAATAATGAAGGCCACGTGAGCGCGGTCCGAGAGGCTGTTAACAAGCAGCTGACAAGTTTCTGCTGGAGGAATTAGACCCTCACTTAGGAGCAGATTAGCAGAAATCTTCCTTCTCAGCACGGAACCAGCCCCAGCCGGCTGTGCTGCAGGGGCCGGGCACACGAAGAGCCCCCAGCCCGGGTGGGGTTCAAGGGCCGCTGCACAGCCCGGGGGGAGCGAGGGCTCAGCCCAGGCCCCCCAGAGCCCACCCGTGTAATCGGCCACGACCGGCAGCCTGGGCTGGGCTGGGCCAAGGCTGCGAGGGAGCAGCGCTCGGGTCACGGCCGAGGGCAGGGCAGGGCAGGGCAGGGCAGGCAGCTCCAGCCAGAGGGGATGTGGGGAGAGCCCCCTGCTCAAACGTGGCTGTGGGAGCAGGAGGCACAGACAAACGCTGGGCTCACAGCAGACACCCCCAGGCAGCTCCGCAGGGCGAGGGGCACTGGGACAGCTCTGCCCAAGTGTCCCACCCCCCTCCCACACCCCACCTCCACCACATCAGGCCTGAAGTCAAATGTGATGAACCCAAGGCTCTTCCCACAGCTTGGAGAGGGGGAAAGTCCTCTCCTACATGGATTCTCTGGTAAAATAAACCCGTGTGGGACCAGGGCATCTACCAAACCTCATCTGAGGGCGACCTCCTGCTCTCCCCTCTTCCCACTGCAAGAAGTACCTACAGAGGCTCAAGCCCAAAACTCAGCAGCTGCTCTGCCACCCTCTCCCCATATTCAGTCAAGAGCTCATTTCTCAGGGCACCACTGGGGAGGGGCGAGTAGTTGTGGGGGTTTTTTATTATTATTGAGAACGTGCAATCGTGTTTCAAACCCAGGTTTCCATCCAAAAGAGTAGGAGGCCATAGTCAGACTTCCCAGACCACAAAGACGTACGGCTCCACCACTTTGCAGCCAGAGTTTCCATTGTATTCTTCCCAGATGAACTTTTAAAGTGTGTGTGTTATATGTGTCAGTGTGTGCACAAATGTGCGTGCTCTCACCTCTCTTTAAAAAAAAAAGGAAAGACTAGAAAAAAGGCGAGTGAGCAAGTGAGGCTTTTAGGAGGTTAATCACCGACCTGTTGCCAAGTTGGATATGTGCATGAAAGGGGGGAGTCGAGGGTTTTAATCCCAGCTTTTGATAAATAGAAGACATTCTAGTCATAATAAAACGTGTTTTACACTTGAGGGGAGGAATAAGGGGGAGAAAAAAGGAAAGTTCTGGCCAGGCACTGCAAGCTCCCAAGTCCAAACAATGAGGTTCAGAAACATAACTGTAACGCATTAGTAAATTGACAATGAAATTGCAGTTACTTCACTGGCTCTTTATTAAATAAACACAGCCCGAAACGGACCTGTCTGCCCCGGAGGTATTTGCAGAGGGTTCATGTTACTAACCCAACACCGCACCCCCGAGCAAACACATTCCAGTCGGACCCTGCGAGGTGGGGCCGGCCTGGCTTTTCCCCCTGTCACTTTTTCCCTCTCGTGTAGACCCCGGGTTTTACAGCCCCTGGCTGCTCCCAAGGCATCTCAGCTCCCGTCAGGACCAGCTGGGAGAAGGGTGTGTGGGAACACACGTGCCAAAGCATGCCCGTGGAGCAGCTCCGTCCCACACTCTGCCCCTGGGAAGGGGTCTGACTCTCCCAGGACTCCTCCTCATCCTGCCCCCAGCTCATGGTGACAGTTCTTCTGTCCCTAACCTGCAACCAGCCCTTCCCACCTACTCACAACCCCTACAAAATAATCCCTCACCCTGTTCAACCAACAGCCATTGACCCCTTTGCAGCTACAACCCCGCACAGCAAATGTCACTACTTCCCACTCACGGGCTGTTGTAGCTCTGCACACAAGGAGTTTTCCCCATCCCTGTCCTCATACAGATCCATCTAACCAACATTCCAGACACTTTGCCTCACCCACATCCACCCGGCACTGCAGCTACAAGTGGAAGAGTAATCAACAGCCAGGAGCATTTGGAGACACAGTTGCACCTCACACCCAAGGTGAAGCCACCTCACAAACCCCTCACCTGCAGCTCTGCCCTACTGTCCGGCCAATCCCCAGTCCCCCTCACGCAGGGCAGCTCGGGTAATCCATCCCCACACACACAGGCCGGAGACAAAAGGAACTTCAGCATGTTCAGCACCTTGCGAGGCCTTGAACAGCTGCCAAGGGCCTTTGGAGAGGGGCCAAGGCAGCCCACGAGATGTGAATGATAGAGATCCTCAGCAGCCCATGGGGGCTGCAGCAGGCTGTGCTACTGTTGGAGCCGGCGTGGCCACGACACGCTTTCCCCTTGTTCCGAGACGTGCCTCCCGCGGAGGCAGCTTTTCCCAGGGAGGAACTCTATCCCTGCCTGCCAGGAGAGCAAAAGCCTCTGCTCTCCTTTCATCCACCACCAAAACTAAAAGCAGCAGTGGGTCAAGTGTTTTCTTGCTCCGCTGTCATCGAGGGCTTTATGGGAAAACATCAGACTCCCACAAAGGTAAAATGCAGAGATGGGACCCAGGGAATCGTGTGGCACAGAATTCACCTGTCACTAATTCCATGCTACCAGTATTCACCTAGACCTGAAATTTCCCCAGCTGCTCAAGGCTCATGTTTCCAAACCTTCATGAAGAAGCCTGATGTGATGGGAAAACATATCAAAATTCCCTTTTTCTGGAGTAATTTCTTCAACACCTTCTACATAAACCCAAGCCTTGGAACAAGAGAAAGGCCATCCCGGTCTCACTGAGTGGTCTCCCCACAATTCCTGCAGGGAGCAGCCAAAGTCAGGCAGGTGAAGAGGAAGCAGGGACACAGCACTGATGGGAATTTCAGTGACAGGGAAGAAGAGATTGATGTTTTTTGATGGTGTCTCCCTGACACAAAAATCAGCAGGTGAAAGGCCACTGTGAAAGCTCGGAGCAATAATGTGATGCCTTTACTACAGCCAAGCACCAAAGACCAGGGTAGGGATGCTCTGCACTGCACTTACACTTGGGTGTAGGGACCACTGGACAGAGATGATTTGGGCTCCTCCTGCTTGTCCCATCTCCTCAGGTGCCAAACTGCATTAAAACCCATCAGGATCAAACTCACACTGAATGTTTTCTTAACCGTCCTGTTTTTCAACATGAGCAAATGGTGTTGAGCTTATCAAGGAGGTGGGTGAGGCAGCAATTCCTCAAAATTTTGGGGATCCTTGAAGCAAGATGGGACGTCTCTCCCTAAGAGATGGTGCTCTGGGTCCAGCAGGGACTGCCTGGAGTGTGCAGGAATCCCTGGCTGGCTGTGGGCAGAAGGAGAGCCCAGGCACTCCGAGGGATTCCATCTGGCCTTGGGGCTGAACGTGAAGTCCCAGAGACATCTCCTTCCTTGCCAAGAGCAGTTTTAGTTTGGTGAGTGCGAGGAGGAGCTTTCCACAGGGTTCTCTCATTCATATTAGACCAGTGGATTTTCAGACCTTTTTTTTTTTTCTCCCCAACTTGGTGAAGCCTCCAAGTTTCCCTGTGGAAATTCCATCCTGGAATGGTTTTCTCTTTAAGTTACCTTTTGCAGACTTCTCAGGTGCAACCCCCTCTTTAAAGGGGTTCCAACCTCTTCCTAACTGAGAGGGGGGAGGGATCCACTTTAAAAAACCTCATATCTATTGTGGACTTTCCCTTTGCAGGTAAATCGTAAGGGAGAGAGATTGTGAGACAATTCATAGTGAGTTACAGCAGTCACTTGGAGTTTCCCCTCTTTCCCCATCCATCCAGGTGGTTCTAAACATCTTCTCACAGAGCTGTCCCTGCTTTCAGAATGCTCCCACCTTCCCCATTTTCTAGGCATTCATTTGACATCTGGTAAAGAGGGCTAAAAGCCACCCTGCAATGAAATCTTACCCTGGCTCTTTTTCCAGCCTGTCTGACAGAACAAGTCAGCTGTGGGCCTCACCAACAATTTTAAACAAACCCACAATCCAGCAGGTCAGGCCATTTTAGCATATGTACCTTTTATTTGTAGCGGACTGTTAATAATTAAGTGATGCCTTTCATACAGACATTTACAATAATTTAACCTTGCCCTTGCTGTGTAATTTATTCTTTGCAGAAGCCAATAAAAATAAAGGCCCCATATTTCGTCTCTCTCTCCCTCATTCTCTGTACATATATATAAATATACACACACACACATCTCCAGAATAGTGTAATAGGTTTCACATATTGTTCCATAGGTATCATTAGGGTAACAGAGCCAAGTGTCTCAGTTCATATGACTCTTTATAGGTGCCTTATAATCCACATAAAATTGAGTTTATGTTTCCTCTCCATCCGCTGATTCTAAAACAAGACGAGGAAGGGCTTTCTCTCTCTTTCTCTTTTTTTCCCCTCTTAATTCCAGTCCTCCCTACACCAAACTCAAAATATGCCACTGGTGGTAAAGAGAGTCTTTGGAGAGCCAACAATCACCAAACTGGACATCTCTTGCAATCCATCTCATGTGATGTTTCACGTCCAACCCTGACAAGCATTAAAGGCTCCAGGAAAAAGGCTGGAGCACAGCCCATAGCAGGCAAGTACCAAAGCTCCTGCCCGGGGAGGAAAATCCTTCCCATGTTTGCCATTGAGTCATTTCTGTTTCTAAAGCCACAGACCTGAACCCAGCAGGTAAGTGGAATAGGAGCAAGGGAAGGGACTGAAAACTGAGATTTATTTCCTCTCCAAAGGAAAAAAAAAAGAGAGAGAAAAAGCACAGGACAGGGGAAAAAAGAGCCAAAGCTCACACTATTGGCTGCACTTCCACAGAAAGTCCTAAAGAGGCTACACAGAGAAACAAAAGAAAAATATTTTCCCCTAAAGAAACATTAGTAAAAACACATTTATTAAAGCACAAAAAATTCCATAACACTTGAGAGACCTGGTGCTCTGGAAAGCTGCAGGCTGAGCACAGGGCAGGAGCCGGCACGGCCGTGTGCCCCCCCAGAGCCTCCCAGTCTGCCCAGTCCACGTCCACCTCCTTGAGGGGAACTGGGTCATGCAAGAGGTTGGAGCAACCTGGCCTAGTGGAAGGCGTCCCTGCCCACAGCAGGGGGGGAAACGAGATGGTCTTTAAGGTCACTTCCAACCCAACCCACCCCATGGTTCTGTGTTGGAGAGGCCAAGACACACCAGCCCTGTGGGTCTCCAGGCACACGTGGCCTGGAGCCTGTTGGTCGTGGGGGTGACCTGCTTCCTCCTGCCACACACCCACAGGAACAAGGCAAAGATTTTCCATTCTGTCCCAGCCACAGCTGTTTTCCAGGGTCCTCTGGAGCAGCAGCTCCCAGGGACATGACATCACATCCATGTTATTGTTGTTCTTATTCCCCGGTGTGGCAGCAGAGGACAGGGCAGGACGACACGGCTACTGGTGCCCAGTGTGGGCCAGCTCACGGCTGTTCCACAGCCCACATGAGGTGATGGAAAACTTTCCCCGGCATCAGGTGTTGCTGCCGAGTGTGAGCTGCTCCAGTTACACTCTCAGCAAGTGTTATAAACACACAGGCACAATCTAAATATTTATGGCACATGAAATCTCCCGTCTGTTGTTCCTCAGCAGAGAGAGGAGAGGAGGGAGGGTGAATTAAGAGGTGATTATTGTGCTGGGCCTGTAAAACCAAAATATGGAATCAAGATGTATTCGGTCCCCAGGAATGGCCAGCACAGAGGGGCCTGGTGTCAGCTCCTGACACTGATCTGAGAGGTTTGCCACCGCCTGGGCTCAGCTGGCCCAAGCCACAGCTGGGGGAGAACACTCGGCTTCCATGGGGAAACTCCAGATGGAAAACACGGCCCTGGCTTCGTGGTCTCCTTTTCCTCTCAAGCACCTCCTGAGAGACCAACTGCTCCAGCTCGTAAAACCTTTCTGGGGCTGTGAAGGAGGAGCAGAGCAGGCTGGGAAATTATTTCCCTGGCCTTGACAAAAATTATGATAGAATTTGTTTTCTTATTCTTACTATTTTTGCTCAGATCTCTGGGGGTTTTGTTAAATGCTGAAATAAAATAAAAAAATAAACCACAGAGACACAGCCTGGGGAAGTTCAATGTGTTTCTGGAACAATTGCCCATTGATCCAGCCTGGAAAGTGCTGAGTATCTGAGGGTGATAAAACTGTCTTGCCAGCAAGAAGTGGAGCTGCTTTAGGAAAAACGCTCCACTTGAAGTTTGGGATATTAGTATTGACCAAAAAGGGCACACCAACACAAATCCTGCCTGCACTGGTGTCTGGCGCTGGCAAATGACATTCCACCACCAAGGACAAAGAGTCTGCAGGTGCACACATGAATTTTGGGGGTAGATGGACCACCAAGCTCCCCCAGGTCACCACAGAGACCTGACGAGGTGAACGAGGAACACAAGTCCTTCCTCCTCATGCTGGAGCTGCTGCTCACTGTGTCCCAACAGCCCCAGTGATTCCCACCAGGAAAGACGACACCACAAGGAAAAATGGGGATTTAGGTTCTGATGGCTTTGGTTTGTGGCTGCCAGAATCCAAGAGAGCAGCACACGGGCACTTGTGCTCGGCTTTCAAGGCAGTGTGGTCAGCTGAGGTGGGGCCCCAAAGTTATTTTTAGCTCAGCACAAATAGTGGAGCAAAAGGCTTTGACTTTTTACCTGATTGAATCCCGGGGCCAAATCATAAAATCCAGGCAACTTATGCTCCAGCAGGGAATTTATACAACCTTTTCCCTTCCTTTGTGCAGGTGAGTGTGAGCACAGGCCAGTGATGGCAATGGATCAGCAGCAGGACCTACCAGGGCACATCTGGGTGAGCTACAGCAAATGACACCTCATTTTTCTCTCCAAAATGGGCTTGGTTTCTTCCCAGCCCTGCCCTACAAAGCTGCTGAGCAGGAGCTCTTGAGTTCAAGGAAGCACTCCAGGGCCTCCAAGGGCCAGCGGCCACTGCCAAAGGAGAGTAAACAAGACAATTTCCACATCCCCCGGAACTGGGAGCTCATTGATAATCACTCTGGAGAGGCTGAAGTGGAGCAGGGCCCCAGAGGCAGCACAGCCAGGGCACACTGGGGTTGGCACAGGGGGTTGGCACAGCTGGCTGGTGTTTACACCCACACCCACAGCGGCGCCAGCCCCGATCCCCCTCCATGGCGTTGGCAGGCCTGGCTTTGCCGGGCTGCAGAGCACAGCACCTCCTGCCCCGCCGAGGAGTTTGACTCCCAGGAGGCTGAGGACATTTTCTATAGGAATCTGCCCTTAAAAAGATACTATTTGTCACATGTTAAATAGGCAAAGATGGACATCACCTCATGCTTGCATTCCCTAACCCACACACCATCCCTGTCCAAGGCTGGAGCACAGGTACCGACTCAGGGGACTTACGGATTCACCGCGGTCATCAGCAAGACAAGGGGCAGCTCTTGAATTCCTCTTATTCTATATTTCCTGAGTCTCTCATTTAAACCTCTCCCACACCCCTCTGCAATCAACCCAGAGAAACAAAGCACATTCCTCCAGAAACAACAGCACAGCCAAAGGTAAAGCTACTGTGGATGTCCAGAAGCCTCCAGGCTACCCCACGTCTGAGCTCAAGCCTCAAAAAAGCCAAAAACCTCCAGCTCAAACTAATAGACACATCTGCCAACAGCTTCTTTTAATTTTTTGGAACCACTCTATAGATTATTTCATTGCCAAGAAAAAGAAGAGATATTTATGATAGTAACTGAAAAGCCTTGAAATTCAAAGTCAGATCCTCAGTGGTGTAAACTGGAGCTGCTCCAGGGAGTCAGGGGGCCACTGCCAATTCACACAGGTTGAACTGACTCTCTGGCCTTATCTCCTGGCTCCCCAGCACACACAGACGATTAAAGGCAGCTCAGTCAGGTACTATATGAATATCTGTCACTCTTTGCTCTTGACTCATCCAGTTGGAAAAGAAATATAAGGGCGCAAATGCAGGAGTAAAACCAGACATTTGCTCCTACCTTGAACTCGGAGGTGGCTGTTGCTGCAGCTTCCACATGAAACCCAAAAGCTGGACGGACAGAGAACACCTGGAGATCATATCCAGTAGTTTCCTTGAAGGCTCTGGCTCTGTCCTGTAAACCAAGGGAAAAAATCCACATATTTTAGTTTGCGATAGGCTTGTGAGTATTAAAAACGGGTAGGGCAGGGAGAAGTTTCAATACCAAAGCACCAGGAACACGAGGGAGCTCTGGAGAGACAGAAACCCTGTGTGTCCCCTCAGCCCTGCTGAGGGGGGTTGATGGTACTTTCAGCAGGTGCTTCCGTGCAGCTCAGTGAAGATCTGAACTCTCCTGTCCTGAGGCTCTTCATTAAAAACCTTTCCCCAGGTGGGGCTCGTTCTGAATCAGGGCCTCCTTTAACACAGGGAGGCTGTTTTGGGCTGTCACACCTGGTTTGTGTTGTGACCAGACATCTCTGAGAAGGTTAATCAGGTGTGTTAAACCATGGTCTTTGTTCTCAGACTTTGGAATTAAAAAAAGAACAGTATGGTCACCAGGAAATACATGTGATCACAACAGCACAGCTGAGCCCCTTCCTGAGGTGTTCAAACGTGCACCACACTGTGCTATTTGCAAACACTTACCCTGTGAGTAACTTTACTCCTGGCAATAGTTTCCCTTATCTTAAACCACTCACACTGGTAAAGTGACTCCCGTGATGGACAGTCCTGCAGGATCCTGCAGCCCTGCAGAGCATTTTAAAAATTTCCTTTAAAAATTCTATTTTAAAAATTTAAAGCTATATAATCCCTTAAAAAAAAAAAATGTAAACCAGTTGTGAGTTCCTGGCATCCTGTGAGATTGTGGGGAGTTTGCACCAGGAACAAATCCTTTGTCGGACTGGCACGCACTTAATTTAATCTCAGAATGAATTTTTATGGCCACCACATAACCCACCCATGCAAAGAGAGTTTATAAAGGACAAGCTGACACAATCTGAATTATTCAGCCATGAATGACTTTAATCATCCCATTAAAATGACCAGTCCCTCCCAGCAAAGGGTGCTGGAGCCAGAGCAAGGGGAAGGACCCTCTGTTTCCTTCAGAGGTCTTGGGATCAGGCCCAGACTGCCCACAGATTTCAACTATTTCATATTCCTTCCAATCCTTATTCAGGCAGACATTTAAAAACGTGCTAAATATCTAATGTTTCCTAATCTCAAGTTCCAAATTTTGCCTGGGTGTAACTGTTGTGCCAACTGGTACTGGATGAGCTTGCTTAAGAAGATCTTTCTTGAATTTGGGATTGGATTTCCCTTTGATTTCTGGTGATATCCTGATTGCTTTAGAGACTCGTCCCCTTTTGTTACAGCCCACACTGACACTGCAGTGCGGGGATTTCAATTGTGTGGATTAAAAAAACCTTCTCCAGTTATTTGGGGTTTCATTTTCATTTTTTTCACGAAGAAAAGACACAGGGAAAAAAAGAAAAAGAGAAAGTGGAAGGTTGAAAATGATTGGGTTTCAGGGAATATATATTTTTGGCATTGAAATGAGGAAAAGCCGCAGGGTTTGGGAATAGCGAAGCTCACCAAGTAAGCCAGGGAAAAAACCTGAACTGAGCTCTGAAACTTTACCTTCCTTTAATTATCCAGGTGACATTTCAGACATTTAGTCTGATTTTTTTTGCATCTGCATATTGAAAACACCCTTTTAAAAATACTTTTGAAAAATAGCTTCTACAGAACACTTATTTAGCGAAAAGTAAATCTTATAAAAATTCAATTGCAAAGTAGTTAAGGTATTTGAATTTTTTTTTTAAAGAAGAAGAATCCCAAGAAAGAAAGTATTTGATGGCTAATAATCTCATTTCAATATAATAGGACCTTTCTTTTGCAAAGAGCAAGACAGGTTAAAAGATATAATTATGACTTTGCAAACTCTCCCAAGTGCTACGAGATCATCTGACAGTTCTGATCCCGGGCTCAGCTCTCAGAGGGGAAAAGTCTTTGTCTAGTTAGAGAGTTAAAGAGACAGGATCCCTATTCCACCCTCTGCCTACATTGCAATTTAACTGTCAAAAAAATCCAAGCTGCAAAATTGTCTTATTCCAACACAGCGTAAGAAAAGAGAGAGAGGTTTGAGACTGACCTGTCAAACGCACCCTCTTTAAAAATGTATAATATATTTTAAACATTTTTTTCTGGAGGTACTTAAAGGTTAAAGATGTGCCAAAGAAGTAGGATGGATTTTTTTTTTCCCCTTTCGCTAAAGCTTTTTAAAACAATTAAAACCAAAAAAGAAGAAAAAAATTTTCAAAATTAGGGATCATCAGTGTAAAAAATCCCCTGAAGATCAAAAGGAACACATTAGAATCACATTAATTCTGATTAAAAAAAAAGAGAATAAATCCCCTTTTTCAATGGAAGGAGAAACTTCGAGGACATTTAAATGGTGTTTTCATTGTCAGGATGTACAGGAAGGTGGAGCAGATTGTCAGGGAGAGACGGAGACCAGGGAGCCAGGAGGAGAGACAGAGGCTGGTGACAGTCAGGGATATTCCTGGGCTCTTTAAAGCTTTGCTTTTTGAATGTTTCAAAATAGTGAAAGAAGGAGGGGGAAATATTTTTCCCAAGTAACCAAACAAAAGAAGCCATTTCTACCGGAGGGTTTCCAAGGAGCCACAAACAAACAATTCCCAATCATTTTTTTACCAAATATAGATGGCAAAGAGGCAGCTGGACAAGGCCAGAGGCTCGTACCCGGTGCCACCAGCACAGCACCCCTGGCAGTGGCCATGTCCCCACCCAGACCCTGTCACACCGCAGGGACACGGGGCAGGATTGGCCCCGAACGTGGGAGCAAAGCCTGGGGGTGAGGGAATGCCAGGCTGGGATCTGTAAACACAGGAGCTGGCTGTTTATGGAGTAAACGCTGGGCTGGGTTGGAAGGGACCTTAAACATCACCTTGTTCCACCCCCTGCCACGGGCAGGGACACCTTCCACTAGCCCAGGTGGCTCCAAGCCCTGTCCAGCCTGGCCTTGGACACGTCCAGGGATGGGGCAGCCACAGCTTCTCTGGGCAACCTGTGCCAGGGCCTCCCCACCCTCATTGCAAGAAATTTCCCCATGATTCATCTTCCTGCAAGTCAGGAGCAAGACCCTCATAAATCAGGATCAATTCCTTGGAGACACCAGTTTCTCCCCCTGGCAGAAATCAAGCGAGAGCCTGTTCAGGTCCCTTATCCACCTCCCTCCAGCCCCAGCAAATGAACTGGAGGAACTGAGAGGGTTCTCACGCCAGCAGCCTTTGTGTAGTCCTCTTCTGCTGCGGGGAAACTTGTCCTCCATGGAGCCAAGTGTGTTTTCCTCCCTCCTAATCAGAAAATTGGGACCTGCTCCTTCCCAGCTGTGCCCTGACGGATGGTCCTGCAGGGCCACAGGCCAGGCTGCTCCACACCCCCCATGATGGCAGAGCCAAGGGACAGGCAGAGCTGTGAGTGACAGATTTGTGGCTTTGGGACAAAAGGGTTGCAAAATAACATCCCTCCCTGTCCCTCTTGGCATTTCAGATCTTTCCCATAAATGAATCCTATCGCAAACACTTCGGTCCCAAACCAACCAAGAAAAATGAGAATCTCCTTCAGGCTGTCACCAAAGGCTGACAGGGATGGGACCAGCCTGTCTGAAAGTCACAGACCTCAGGTTCAAAGGCTCCAGGCACCCCTGGCACACCCACTAAATACACCCTAAGTGGTATCAGCATAATCCAAGATAACATGGCACCAGCAGGAAAAGCTGCAGGAAAATCAACCTACCCCTCTGCCAAATTCCTCCTTTCCCAGCTCTCTTCATTCTGTCGTTTCCAGGTGGGTGGGGAAACAGAGGAGCGTTGCAGCAGCACTGAACATCTCTGTCAGACAGGGCACAGCAGCAGTTGTGTGTTTAGTTCAACATTTAATTTATATAAGGCTCTAGCAAACCAGGGTGTGACCAAACCAAAAAAACAGGGATGGGGGCCTCGTTGAAGCCTCCTTGCAGATTGATTTGTCCCTCCTGCTGCTCTGGGAAGTGTGTCAGCACAGTCCTGTTTCCACGGGACCTGTGGGGTGACCAGGCTTTCAGTATTACTCACTAAAAATTAAAGCCAAACTGGACTCCTGCCCCAGGAAACCTGCCAGATTCCTGCTCTGAAAGGAATGATAAGCCTTTGGGATGCTGCTTCTCTGACTGTGCAAAATCAGGGTCAAGTCTGGGATAAGAGCTCATCATTAAACAGCTCCAATCCTGCTTCCCTTCAATCTGGAGGGAAATGTTCCTTGAAGAGCACAATCAGAACCCAGAAGCAAGACAAAGGTGTGCTTCTGATGGATTATACTACGGCAAAGGGCTTTCTAGAAGGTGTTCCTTTCATGGATATTTTCGTAAGAACACAAGAAAGCCTTTCCCATCCCTTCCATTAAGGTCTCTGGTCCCAAATTCTCAGTGGTTTTCCTCAGCCTTTCAAGGCTTGGTTTACCCAGGAGCAGGATCTGAGTCTCCTTGGATGCACCAAAGCTGACTTCCTCACGCCTCTGGACAGCTGCCATGATTCTGCCACATGTGAACCAAAATTCTTCTGCTTTGCACAACTTCCTCTTAATCCAACCTGTTCTCCAGCTCATCTTCCCTTGTTTGAGATGAGTTTGGAAGGATTTCTTCCTCTGTGTCAGGGCCAGGCTTGGTGTTGACAGCACCAAGAGGGCTGCAGGTGTTGGAAGGGAATTCCCACAGTGTAAATCATGGATATAGTTCTGAGGAGACATGGACAGTGGGCAGTGAGACAGTGTGAGTGTCACTTGGTGAGAAAACAGCGTGTGGCAAAGAGCCAGGTACACACTGATGCCATGGGTTGTGTGCAGCAGGAGCAGGAACATCCACTCCAAAGGGAGAGGGAATCAGCAGGGAGTCAGTAACCCCATGAAATCACAAAAGACCCATGTGGGGGTTGATGATGTTGGAACCATGGAGCCAGGGAATGGCTGATTCAGACCAAAAGCCGTGGTTTGTACCAAGAGCTCTGCCAGGATTTTCTCCGGAGGGCAGTTCTGCAGGTGTGCGAAGCTGGTGATGCCAGTGCGACCCTGGAGAAGGCAGTCCCTGTCCTCAGAGCAATGTCTCACCACCAGTCGAGACAATTGGAGCTGGGCCTGAGCTGAGCTGCCTTCGGGCTGGGTCGGGCTCGGGCGACGTCCCCGCTCCCCGTCGGTGCCCCCTCGGCGCACGGCACACGTTTCGGTTTGATTGATTTTGTAATTGCTCGTTTAATTGAACAGTTACAGCAACACTATCAGGAAAAGGTTTCAGGGCTGGGAAGGGAGGTGGGAGGGTGTGGGGGTGGAAGGGGAATTGGAGCTGGGGAAAGAGCAAAATGGGTTTTTCCCTTTTTTCTTAAGATGAAAACAGAACGAAGAGGCAGGAGAGGAGAGCACTGAGAAGGAGGAGGAGAGCTGAAAACAATAAATTACAGAAAGAGAAGAAGAAAAATGAGAAGTGGGCTGAAAAGTGTGGCAGGGCTGGAGGGTCCCAGGGACTGCTCAGCCTCCAATTGACATCAGCTTCCTGCGGGCTGTGAGTGTTGGCATGAGGAAAATGGGACACAGACAAGGACAGCTGGGCAACTGTGTGAGCTGGAAGGAGGGAACAAGCAGGAGAAGGTGGGAAAAGATCCCTTTGTGTCTAAATTAAAGGTGCCTGAGCAACATGGAGAGACAGGGAAGGACATACGTGTGTCAGAAGAGCTGCAAACAGCAGACTATGAGGCAGAACAAGTGACCAAGGGAACATCTGTGCTTCAAGAGGGATTTTGGACAAGGGCTTGGAGGGACAGGACAAGGGGAATGGCTTCCCACTGCCAGACACAAGGATTAGACGGGATATTGGGAAGGAATTCTTCGGTGGTGAGGGCAGTGAGGCCCTGGCACAGGCTGGCCAGAGAAGCTGTGGCTGCCCCATCCCTGGAAGTGTCCAAGGCCAGGTTGGACGGGGCTTGAAGCAACCTGGGCTAGTGGAAGGCGTCCCTGCCCATGGCAGGGGGTGGAACTGGGTGATCTTTAAGGTCCCTTCCAAGCCAACCCGTTCCCCAGTTCCATGATTCCCATCTCTAAGTCCCCCACGTGCCTGGCTGTGCAGTGGCACAGTGACCTGTGGCTGCAGCTGTGGCCGTGTCACCGTGAGCCCCTCCGTGGGGTGTGTGTGAGCCAGGAGCACGTGCTCCTTGGGAGCGTGTCAGGAAAAGGACAGGAGAATCCAGACAGGGTCAGGGGGGAAGGTGCACACAGAGGCCATGGTGCAGCTCCACAGCGAAGCAGATCAGGTTTCAGGAGAGCCTGGAGCCGGGGCTGGAGGGGGACAGGAGGTGGGCTCTGCTGCCTGCATTCCCTGGCAGGCAGCACAAGGCAGGTTTAAAGAATATCCTTCCATTTAGGAGTTTGTTTATTATTCTTAACTAAGCAGCTCAGACAGGCAAGCCGGCAGCACTGCATCCACGCCGGCTTCCCAGGAAGGCAGGGAAGGGAGGGACAGGAAGGCAGATTTCCAGACTAGGGGCAAAGGGATTTATGTGCCGCTGGGTGAGGGAAGGGGGCAAATCACTTTGCCAACTATTTAGCAAATATGTGGAAGACACCCAGCTTTGGGATGTTGGAGTGGAGCCTGGGTGGGGTGCAGCTGAGTGCCCAAACAGGATCAGACCTGAGTTGCTGCCCCAAAACTCAGCAGCACCTTTGGGTTGACTGCTCCTCTTACAAATCAGACATTCAGACTGTTTTCTGAAATTCCTCAGACCCAGTAGCAGAGACTCAGAGATGTGTTTTCCAGGGAGGAGGGAGAAGTGATCTCTCTCCTGTTAAAATCCACTTGTTCCATCAGGAGTCATGGGGCATCAGGATATTTGTGGTCCTAGGGGTTCCCTCACCCCACAGGTGTGTCCATACCAGGCAGTCAGTGCACATCCCCCAGCTCTGCATTTTGGCTTGTCTGGTCCATCTGGAGACTTTTCAGTCTCTGCAGTGATGACCAAGAACACAGAAAGCTGGGCCAGGTTGGAATTCCTTCCCTGTGAGGGTGGGGAGGCCCTGGCACAGGTTGCCCTGAGAAGCTGTGGCTGCCCCATCCCTGGAAGTGTTCAAGACAAGGTTGGATGGGGCTTGGAGCCACCTGGTGTAGTGAAAGGTGTGCCTGCTCATGGCAGGGGAAGAATGAAATGAGCTTTAAGGTCCCTTCCAACCCAAACCATTCCGGGATTCTGTTAAGAGAGAAAGTATCTGTGTGCACTTCTCACAGGGACAGACCAGGTGTATCTGTGGGATCCCTCAAAGCACAGGTGATAGAAAATTGAAAAGCTGTGCCCATCTCTAGAGTGACACACACCAGAATGTTTCCCTGCACACTGCTGGTGCACACACACCAGCTCAGCTAAACACCATCTGAGGGTGCAAAGACGCAAAGCCACACAGATCCATGTTTTTCAGCCAGCACTTTCCACATCTCTACCCCAGGTGTGCAAGGAAGTGCTGCAGATCCAGGTGCTGGGCACCCACCCGCAGTGTGAGCACCCACCAACTCACCCCTGGGTGAGGGGGAGTGTCGGTGTCCTCATGGACGGCAAGGGAGGGATGACCTGCCCTCCCCAAGTGCCTGCCTGTGCTCACTGTCATGAAAATGAGGTCCAGGAAGGTGACTCGGTTCACCAGGATAAATCAAGGAGGAAAGTGGAGTGGAAGCCTGTGAATGCCGGGGAGATCTCAGCAGTGGGAGGTGGTGGGGGAGGAAGGGATAATGAGACTGGGAATGCCACACGCAGGGGAAGCAGAAAATACCAGGGAATGGAAGCAGGGAAATGGTGGCAGCCAAAACAGGAGGCAGGAAAGCCCGGCCTCAGGCCCCTCATCCTGCGCCGTAACCAAGGCTGTGTGTTAACTCACGGGATTATCCTGCCAGAGCCTGGAGGGCTCCACACCCTCCGGCCCGGCCGCTGACAGGAAACCTTCCACTGGAAACTCACTTGTGTGCAGTGCAAAATGTCTCGCTTCTGTTAGCAATTTGTTCCTCATCACAGGCATTCCTGGAGCAGTGTGCCGGGGTAGGGAACGGGCCAGGAGAGCTGAGTGTGGGGGCTCCCACCTGCCCACCTGGATCCTGCACAATGGAGCAGACAGCCGGGCTGTCACCACCTCCCGCTCCCCTCATGGCCCTCCGCCTGCCTTTCACCACCTCCCCTTCCATCTCTCTCCTTTCACCTTCCTTTTGCCAGCCTCCTCGTTCCCCTTTTCCACTTCCCCTCTTTTCATCCCTTTATTTTTCCACTGCTCTGTCTGCAGGCCCCCCAAACTCATCACACCTGTGCCCCGTCACACTCACAGGTGTGGCAGAGCTCAGCACTTTCTCCTGGGCTCAATCTGAACCTCCAAAGTGCTTTCAGTGGTCAGTCGCCCCCCAGCACTCTCTGGACAGAAGTCTCTCTCTATCCCTGCTCCCTTCCCCCTCCTCTTTCTCTCCCTCACATAATATTTTCCATATGAAGAAGCCTTCCTGAAGCCGCACACTGCCCTCTTGGTGAGTCTTAGGCGGGTTAGAGGAGACCCTGGGAGCCTTTAATCCTCTCTCTCTCTCGCTTGCTTTCATCCTCAGCCACAGCTGGACGCCCCATTGATGTGGAACAGACCAAACACCAGGCCCCTCACTAAGCTGCTGCTGTGGGGCCTCTTCTCCTTCAGAGCCGAGCCGAGCCCACGGCCCGTGTCCGGCTCACAGAGCGAGGGTCCCGCGTGCCCACCAGCCCCGGCCCCCACACACACGGCCAGCGTGGGGGTCCCAGCTCTGCCTTCCTCCCCCAGCCCTGCTTCCCTCTCACTGCTCCTACTGCTTCCCTGAGCCATCTTACACCACCTTATTCACAAAGAATTCCTCCTCCCTTATCCCAACATACTCGTTTTTCAGGACCATTTAGGATCAATTCCCACAGCCCCACATCTCTGCAGAGCATCAGGCCTCGGTGAGGGTGAAGGGTTGATCTGTGTGCTGAGGAAGCAACTGGTGGAGGTGCCCCAGGAAAGACCTGGAAGGCTCAGTCATCTGAGCAGTCGGGTCTTAACATTGCAGCAGGCTCAGAGTTTTGGGAAGAAAAGTCTCTTAAGGCCCACTGCAGGGTGAGACAAGAATATCATTGGAATGAGTGAAGAATCATGGAGTGGTTTGGGTTGAAAGAGATGTTAATGATCACCCAGTGCCACTCCATGCCACGGGCAGGGACACCTTCCACTGGCCCATGTTGCTCCAAGCCCCGTCCAACCTGGCCTTGGACACTTCCAGGGATGGGGCAGCCACAGCTTCTCTGGGCAGCCTGTTCTGGTGTCTCACTGAATATCCACCTTCTCTACAAACTTTGCAGCACAAATAAGGTGGTGGGCACTAGTCCCCGGAGCCGGGAAGGCAGAGGAGGGACGGACGAACCGCCGCGTTTGGGCACCGTTCTGCAGCGAGCGGGTGCCCTCCGGGCTGGGGTCACCGCGCGGTGCGCTCGCTGAGCCGGGCCGCTCGTTTTCACGTGAAACACGGCCAGTATCGCCAAGGCACGTGAAGCCGCGCACAGAACAGGCCGCCCCGTCCCGGGGAGTGCCCAGGACCAGGCTGNGTGTCCGTGTCCGGGCAGGGGCAGCCGCCGAGGCGCGGCCCCCTCGGCCCCTGCGGCCGCCATTGCCGAGCCTCCCCCGCCCCCTAGCGGCCGCTGTCCCCGCAGCCCCGGCACACCACACGGCGTGACCCGCGCGGGCTCCGCGGGGACAGCCCTGCCGGGACGGCCCCGCCGGGACAGCCCTGCCGGGACAGCAGCGGCACGGCGGCATCGCCCCGCAGGGCAGCGGGGAGGCGCCTGCTTTCTGCCTTACGCTCCGAAGGGGAATCCAAGGAGGTACAGAGAGAAGAGGCGGACTGATGAGGGTCAGGAACACAACCGAGGAGGGAAAACTAAAATACTTGAAATGGTTGGTCTGGAGCGGAAGGACCAAGGGGAAGCAGGAGGTCCCTGCGTACGCAGCAGGAGAAAGGGAATGATCTGCTCTCCGAGTTCACAGTGGATACAAAGGGAACAAGGCATTAAAGAGCGGGGATAGTCAGAGTTAGGAGAAGTGTTTTCAAATAGGGCTGATGCAGCACTGGAACAGGTCACTGGGAACGCTGCAACCTCAACTGGTTAAACAGATCTTTAGAAATTACATGGAAAGAGCTGATCCAGCTGTGTCACCGGGATGGATTAAGTGACCTTCTGAGATAACATTCATCTTCTTTTCTGTGATTCTATAATTAAAAGTCATATTGATCCTCTGTCAGAGATGCAGCAAAAGGACCAACTTCATTACGTTCTTGCTGCTCCAAGATGCCGAGTCCTGAGCAGGCATCTCTTCATGACCTGTCCTGTCCCAAAGAGCCTCTCCTCAGAAGGGACCTCCCATGGCTGCAGCAAATGCCATGGGAAGGGATGAGGCACAGTTCTTGGCTCAGTTTGTAGGCAACCAGTTGCAGAAACTGAACTAATTGCAGACTCCTGGGATTTGTTCGCAAGAGCACGAGCGCGTTCCCCCTTCTCGTTACTGAGCATCAAGTGCCTGATGAGAGAGGGATTTGGGGACAAGACAATGCGGAGATATCTAGCACAAAATGATTAGCCAGAATGTATTGTTAATAAGCTGCTTATTCATATAATTGGAAATTCTTTGCAGCCAGGGTGTCAGTACAGTCTCTGTGCTGCTCTGATGGAGCGGGGCAGGTACTGGCCCAGGGGACCCTGCTGTGAGCTGGCAGAGGACTCACTGCCACTGACTGCTCTGCTGTCACTGCCTTCAAGGGCAGAGAAGGACACAGGGATGTCAAGGGGAGGCAGAAAGGACTTGGCCAAGCCCCGCTGATGAGAGGCACAATTCCCATTATGGCAAGTACAAGGTGTCTGGGAGCAGAGTGGAAGGACAGGCCCCCTCCAGCATCCTCACAACAGCTACAGAGACAAAGGCCAAGGAGGCCTGGAGTCAAGGCAAACAAGGCCTGACGCTGTTTTTGCTTCCCAAAGCAGCTATTTGGGGCAGAGCCAGCTGTGAAACATCCATGAGTGAGTCCCCCCAGAGCTGTGACAGCTGTCACCAAAGGGGACTTTGGTGGTGGTTCTGACGCACACTTGATGACTGACCTGGAGGATTCCACAGGTGGCTTTGCTCACTTGGAGAACTGGCTTTGACTGGATTTCCATGGAGCAGAGTTCCTTGGGGAGGCCAAGGGAAAGGAGGAGAAAAGGTATAGAAGAAGCTGTTCCCATTCCCTGGTCGAGCCCAGGCCTGCAAAGCACCCAGATGCAGAATCAGCCACATGGAAGTTTATGGGATGCCAAAAACTGGAACATTTCTCCCTATTTCTGAGACTCCAAGACAGGCATGGAGCCAAGATCCCTCCTGCTTCTACTCTTCTGTTGTTCAGGTTAGAGAAGGCGTGAGGAACTGGGATAATCCCCACGCCAGCAGTGTCCTATTGCCTCAGCAGCCCCCAGGAAGGAGGGGCACGAATTCACTCTCACACGCGACTGAGACCGTCCTCCGTTTCCTTACCCAACCTTTTATATGCTCAGCCTTTTGAAGCCTCCGCAGAGCCAGCTCAGGCCTGTTAACTATTCCACAGAGGGAATACAATTCCATATATATTTGTGCTCACTGTATCTCTAGATACAAAGCTTGAATAGGTATGAAAAGCTCTGTCCCTGAGCACGGCACTAAGCTGTAACCGAAGCTGGAGAATCTTCTCATCTTCTGGTGACTGAATTCCTGCCCGATCCCTCCCTTTCTGTCAGATCCACGCACTGAACCCACCAGCCATCCCAAGGACTGGGCTGAGCTGGAGCGGAGCTGGCCCTGAGCCACACAGCACAATTCCGTCCTTTGTTAAGGGACTGTTCCTGACTCATGCAGCACGATAGACTGAAACCAAGGAATCCCCCAACACTGCAACACAAAGAACGGTTGCTACACCAGACCTTCACAGCCAGGCAGCAATCTTTGGTTGAGGAGAACTACATTTTAGTGCATATTTGTGAATTTAAACCCCAAAACATATTTGCTTCCCATGAAAGATCAGATAATTCTTTACTTAAATTGGTGTTATCCTTGGCAATATATACTAAAAACTGAATTTGGAATAAGGAAAAGATCCCGGTTTTCCATTAGCAATGCAGAGGGATCCTGAGATACAACATTCCTTCTCTTTGCTTTCAGTGGAAAGAAACTGGAAATTTACTGGCAGTTTTGGCAATATGGCTGGTGGTGTGTCCTCCCTATGGCACATCACAGCGACATTGCACTTATATCCCTGAATCCATTTATTTACAATTCATTAGCTCATAATATTCCAATTCATTCATTTGTCTAATTAATTCATTAGGATCTTACAACAGTCCGAGTTTACCAAGGAAACCCATGTACAATATCCACTGAAGTAAAAAGGGCCAGATTCAATAGATGATGAGTGAGCTTTTCCTGTGGGAACTGGAGAGACCAAGTCCAGCTAAAACCTCATAATTCCCAAGTGCGCCTAAAGGAAATCCCACAAATTTAGTATGAGTAGCATTCATCAGTTCCTGAACTTGATCTTTAAGCTGGATCTTTAAGCACCTCAGAGGATGCACTAAAGGAAGAAGCCCCTGTCCTGCTTTCCCCAGGGACGGATCCCGGCCAGAAGCGCCCAGCATGGACTTACAGAGGCAGCAACATTTCCGGGGACACGATGGCCCCAGAGGGAGGGACTCCTCTGGGGATGTGCTCCAGGGACACAGCTGGGCTGGTGCTGGCAGCCTCAGCTGGCAACCTCGGACCACCTGGCAGCAGTCTTACAGAGAAACATCCGCTGCAACCGGAGCGCGAGAGAACAAACCCCACACCCCAAAACCAGCCCAAAACTGGTGAGCACCTGCACACACCAGGACACAGAACCAACCAAGGGCATTGGGGCCCAAAATCTGCTGGTGGATAGCAAACTCAGCCCTGTCCCCCACTTGCCTGGGAGGAGGAGGAGGCAGCCTCATGGCTGGGGGCTGGACAAGCAGAGTGACAAAGCAAATGACACCAGCCAGATGAGAGAAGCAACGGGCCTTTGACATCAGGACAGGCTGTGCTCAGACACTTCCCCAAATGCACCCAGAAATTATCTTAATATTAATGTTGTAACAAAACATGGTGAGGTATTTCCTCTTGAGGCAAGACCTCAGGCACTTCCTCCCGCTGTGCCATTGCAAGGCAGGAGGGACCACAAGGCAGGCACAGAGGAGCAGGACACGGTGGGCAGCCTGCAGCAGTGCCCCTTCCCTGGGCCTGAGCATGGCCATGGAGCTGAGAGCCCTCCTGCTGCTGCTGCTCTGCTTCCCAGGTAAGAGCAGGGCTGGGCATGTCCCAGGGGAGTGGGACATCCTTCCCCACCTCCCACTGCCTGGGGAGCTTTGCAGTGGGGGGACCCCCAACCTCAGCTGGACTCTGATGGGGGCAACTCACCGCAGGGATGGGGAGGGAAGGGGCAGCCCCACTTCCCACCACACACATCTGGCTCCTCCAGCCTCCCAGGACAAACCACCCTGGAAGCACAGAGCTGTGGCCTCCAAAGCAGCCCCAGCACCTCTCCCAGTTGGCATTTGCCATCACGCTGGCCCAGCTCGGTGCCTCTGACTGCAGTCCTGCCCCCCCATCCCTGCAGAGAGCACGAAGCTTCCAGCGTGTGTAGGCTGGGCAATCAAGGCAACCTGCACCTTGCACAGCCTCACACCAGGAGCTGCTGGGCATCCTCAGGGATGTGGCACAGAGGAGCTGCAGGTTGCACACACCTGCTCTGGCTCCTTCCCTCTGCTCCATCCCACCATCCCGAACAGACCACCAACCCCCAGGGCAATGTGTGGGCAGGGCTTGGTCTCCCTTTGCCTGAACGAGGAGCGGTGACAACGGGGCTGGTTTGCTGGGGCAGCTCCTAACACTGTGCCATGGATGTCGCCAGTCAGGCTTGAAGGTCCAACACCTCAGGCACCCTGTGGGCTTTAAACCACAGCTGCAAGCCCAGCTCAAACCTCAGCATTGCCCACCAGAAATCAGCCTTTCTGTTTTCAAGCAGGTGAATTCAGCAGGGGGAATGGACTCTGATTTTTTGAGTCCTTCCAGATACAAGTGTCCACAGTGGAAGCTCAGAGCCAGTTTCCCTGTGTCCATGGGAAGGCTGTGGGCAGCCCTGCATCAGCTCCCCTCTCCCTCACCACGTCTGATATTTACAGGTCTCCAAGCCCAAGCACCTCATGCTGAGGAGAGACGACGGGAAGGGGGCACTCTGCATATCCAGTGTCCTTACACAGACAAGACTTACAGTCATCAGTGGAAAATCTGGTGCCGCCTGAAAAATAAAAAATGCTATGACTCCTTTGTGAGGGCAAGCTCCCAGGACACGAGCCAAACCAGGGACAGAATTACCATGAAGGATGACGCCACTGCCAAGACCGTGTCCATCACCATGACTGGCCTCAAGACACAGGACTCGGGCACATACCTCTGTGCAGTTTCCTACAACAGTGGCTATTCTCCACTGAAGACGATCTCACTGAATGTGTTCAAGGGTGAGTACCTGTATCCCCACACAAAGCCAAGTCATGTCAGAAAGCCACATCATTCCTTCCCCTGCTCCCCTCTCCCCCAGAGCAGAGCAGCTTCCCCTGATCCCCCCAGCCCTACTCCCCAGCCTCATTTGCTGCCTTCCCCAGTGAGTGAAGGAGCCCCTCAGACCTGGCTGGCCCTGCAGGTTCCCAGCACCCTCTTGTCCTGCCTTACCTCCCCCTACCCCTGCCCTGATGAGGGGCTCTCTGGGAGGGAGTTGCCCCAGGGCGGGGTCTGTGCCAGATGCCCAGCTCGGGGAGGGAGGCGAACGCCCTTGTGCCCCCTGCTATCGGGCAGTGACCACCCTTGCATTTCAGAGGTGCTCCAGTGGGAGTTGGACACTCTGTGGCTGCAGTGCCCATTCAGCATCTGGGGGTACAGCACGACCTGGTGCCGAAGAGAAGGGCAGACTGAGTGTGGAGTCATGGCGAGCACAGATTACCATTCACCACAGAGCAACAGCAAAGCTCCACACGACAGAACATCGATCATGTACAACAACCACCTGGATACTGTCACTGTCACCATGAGGAAGCTGCAGGCCCAGGACACAGGCACGTACTGGTGTGCACTCAGCTCCGGCCGCACCCGAGTGATGGAGGTCGTGCTCTCTGTCTCCAAGAGTGAGTACCTACTGCACTCCCAGTGTCCCAAAATGAGCACCTACTGCACTCCCAGTGTCCCAAAATGAGCACCTACTGCACTCCCAGTGTCCCAGAGTGTCTCAATTCATGAATCATTTTTGCCCCCTGTAATCTGGGTCCAGTCCCCTTCAGCTCCACATGTCTGGAGGCAGAAGCAGATGCAGGGAGCAGTCAGCTCACAGAGTACTCCAGTGCTGTGGAGGAGGTGCCGCTGTGCCTGCTTTGGGATCTCACCAAACATTCCGGATGTTTTCCAGGGGCCCAGCAGTACACAGTCAAGGAGTCAGGCAACATCTCTGTCCAGTGTCTGTACAAGAACACGGACTACAGGGCTGTGAGCAAAGCCTGGTGCAAAGAGGGAACGGGGACACCATGCGAGATACTGGTGACTACGAGCTCAGAGCCTTCAGGGAACCAAAGGACATCTCAGGATGGCAGAGTCAGGATCCAGGACGACACCCAGCAGGGGATTGTCACCATCACCATGGAGCAGCTGCAGACACAGGACTCTGGCGTGTACTGGTGTGCTCTCCACGAAGCCTCTGGTCCCTCCCGGATGGAGGAGGTCACACTCAACGTTTCCATGGGTACGTATGGACCTGTCAGGACACACTGTGTTTGTGGATCCCAGACTCACTTTCCTGCTCTCTTCCTCTGCACTGCCCAGCTTACACCACCTCACACCTTACACCTGCCTGTGTTTGCCTGACCCTACAGCACTGGACCTTCCCATGGCCACCATGGTATGGAATAGCAGCAGGGATGGGAGATGAACCACATGTGTGCTGTGCTGCTCCTCTTTAACCTGGGAGCAGGTTCAGCTGTCCTGAGAGGTGTTTCTGTCACTCATCCTCTCATACCCGTTCTGCCCCTTTGTAGTGACTCATCCCTTGGCTTTCAAAGGCCTTCACATTGGGTTGTCAAGGGAACAACCTTTAGACCCCTATTTTAAAGATCTGTGACGTGGGCTCTGTTTCAGTACAATGCTTTAACAGTAAGGGATGGCACTGAGCTGCAACCTGGCTCTTGAGGGACTAGAGGAACAGGCAGTGCAGACCATGAGAGGGAACAGAGATGCTCTGGAAAAGGCCCAACACGTGGGACTGATGTGAGCAGGGTCCTGCATACCTGCCCTGGGCACAGGAACAGCAGTGGCAGGGGGGCTTCACTGGTAAATGCAAAGCATTTGTGACTATACCTCTCTTCATGCCTATGGTTGCAGCCCTGGCTCCAACAGCTTTGTCAGACGCTGGAGGCACAAGTCAAGCAACTCCTTTGGGCAACAGCCCAGCACCCAGGTAAGAGTCTCTGAGCTTGAACACACACGTTATTCATGTTTTGTCCACTAAACACCTGGGGCAGGCAGCCCCTGGGTACTCTGACTCCTGCCTACAGAGGGATTAAGTATGGTAGGCCCCTTACCAAACCTGGCCTCTCCTCTTCCAGCTCCTGCCCGAAGCATAATTCCAAAGGAAGAGGCAGATTAGTAAAATCAGCTCCAGTGCACCAGGTGCTGCAAAACACAGGAGGAAAAGGCAGTTCCTGCTCCAGAGAGCCTGGAATTGTGCTTAGAGCTTTGAACAGTGGCTGGTTCCTAAAGCCTGCAGAATAGTTTAGGAAAAGCTCAGAAGGCACAACCAGGTAGAAAAATCCAGATTGCATTGCTGCAGGAGAACCAGACCCTCCTTCTGAGTGCATACAACGGGAAGTTGAAACCCGTTCCTGTCCCTTTGGTCACTGTTTGGCACTGGGCTGTTACACCACCCAACATTGGTAACTCCCTTGCTCTCCTGGCTGCAGCTCAAATGTCAATGCCTTCATCCCACTGTCCGTGGTCCTGAGCATCCTGCTCATCCTGACTCTCATCACCTCGGTAATGCTGTGTGTCAGGCTGCACAAGCTCCTGAAGAGAACAGGTATGTGGAGCTGGGGGATGCCTCGTGTTCTGGTCTGTACCAAGCAGGGCCTTCTCTGCCATCGCTTTCCCACTCCAGGTGAGCTCATTCCCAGCTCACAGTGCCCTGGAGATCAGGCAGGTGCAGGCTGGGAAGCCTCAAGGCAGGCTCCTCGCTGCCATCTCTGCTCACAGTAGGTCAAACCCAAGTTCCTCCAGACCCTGCACAGGAACATGCAAACACTGGGGAGAACTAAAGTGAGACCAAGGTGTTCCCCAGGCTCAGGGCAGAGGAGTCCCACTGCAAATCCACTGCTCCTATCACTGGGCAATCCCACAGCCTTCCCCAGACCTCCTGAGGCACGGGCAGTGCCAGGGCTTTTCATGGACTTCTCCACTTCTAAACCCTCTGATTTTGGCTTGTTCCAAAGGTAACCAAGGAGCAGAGGACATCTATGACAATTCAGAAGGCACAGCACAGGTAAGGAAGACAAATGATTTCTCATGTGGTACTGAATCACTAATCAATACTCTGTGAGGGGCTGTTGGACCCACTTGATGAGGACCTTGGAGCTCACTTTGGTTGTGAGCAGGAGGGAAATGGGATTTAATGTCCCCAGAGAGAGGAATGTTCCCAGCTGGAGAGAGAGGGATAATAAATGTAGGGATACTCCAATAGGAAAAACACAGTGGACCAAATTATAGTAACCCCTGAGAAATGACTCAAGGACTAGTAACTAAGGTTAGACCATGAAGTTGTCACCTGGATCCAGGAGAGGTGATAAAGAAAAGTCTTATGTTCTGTCACCTCTGTCATGACCAAAGGTATTTTTTACATGGCTTCTCCTTTCCTTCTGGGAGAATTTGGTCTCCTGGTAACAGCTGTGACCTGGCAATGTGTCATGCTAACGAGTGTTTTCCCTTTCTTTTCATAGCTTGGCAGCACTGAAAGAAGAGAAAGTTCCAAGGATGACAGCAAAGGCCTAAAACACATTAACTTGCAATCCCGGCCCAGCCCTGAGGATCCTCTTTACTGCAATATTGAACCCAGCCAGGCTCACAGGAACCCCCCTGGTGAAAATGTGGAATACGCTGTCATCGCATTCAACCAGTTCCCAAGGAATGAGGCAGGATAAAGCACAGAGTCCCCAAACAATCCAGAAATGGGAGAAACAAACTGGAATACAAAGTGGGAATGAGGAGTAGGAGGTGTGTGGGTGGACACTGGGGGAGGACCTGAGTTTTGCTGCCATGTGTGTGTCGCCTGTGCATTTTCAGACCTCCCTCCTGTTAGGGGCCAGTAGAGGCTTTGCCACACTTGTGGCAGATTGTCTCGGGTCAGACAGAGGTGTGGGGTTATTCCCAGGATACCTTGTACATCTGCTTTTCCAGTTCCATTAAAATGCAGACTCTTGGAGAGGCAGGAGTGAGCTTTGGAAAAAGAGCAGTATTTGTCTGGACATTGCTGGATTTGGTATTCCTGCTGTGCTCTGGTACAAACTCTGCCCCATTCCTGAGGATTCAGCTCCTGTGGCCAAGTGAACTCATTGCAGTGCTGCAGGGATCAAACATGAACCTTTTTGTGCCTGGGTTCATGTCCCATGGAATGGGTTGGGAATGGGAGTGCTGGATTATAAGAATAAGCAGAACCAAGGTCTGCACTTCCTTCTCTCTGCTGGAAACTCTCCAAACGACACGTTTGCTGCCTCTATTTAGCAGTCATGTGGGGAGCAACGTGAAACAAGTTTTCTGGGGCTCAGCTCCATTTCTCCAAAAGACCAGAAGCTCTGGCATCTGATTTCCCTGCCCCAAGCCCTGCAGACAGGTCTGAGACCAAAGGGGCCTGAACCATCCCTCATTCCCAGGCCAGTCACATCCAACAGGCTTCTCTTGCAAGGGCTGCAGCAGGGAGGCTGATGGAATTTTTGAGATTTTCAGAGTTGATGTGACAGAAGGAAAAAGAAAATAGTTCTGGAAATGGTTCATTCAGCCCAAGATTCCCCTAACAATTTGCTCTTCATGCAGTTACACTGGGTCAAGATGTGGAAGAGTAATAGTAGAAAACAATGGAATGGAAGAGAGGCATTTTCAGGATGATTCTCAAAGAGAATCCAGATTTGTGCTCACTGGAGCAAGAAGGAACAAAACTGCAGTCACCTCACAAAGAATTTCTGATCACTCTGAGGTACCATTTTCTTAACCACTAACTCAAGGAAAGAAAAAGAGGCACATTTAAGACTGGACCTGCAGATTCATCAGCACACCAGTTAAAAAGTCAGGGTCTATTCGTACTTGCATGGAAGATCTCCAAGTAAGTAAATAAATAAATTAAAAAATGGAAAACAGCACCTTGCCTCCCACTTTGCTGATGCTCTGGGAGGTCCCTGAGGGTGGGCCTGAGCCTCCCCAGCACTGTGGTCTTGGCTGGCTTGGAATCAGTACCCCCAGCCCTTGATCCTGTGTCCTTTCTGCCAGGTACAGAACGCAGATGGGCTCATTTAAAGCAGCCACAGCTTCACCCAGTGCAGTGCCCCTGCCCTCCTGTCTGTGGTTAGTTGTCAAACAGAATGCTTCATGTGCAGGCTCTTCTACATCTTCCTTCTCCTGAAAACCCACAAGATGATGTCCTTGCCCTCCTTCCACCCCAGGATGCTGACAGAGCTACCTGCAGATCCCCATGAGAGCCACCCTTTCCATTTTGGCTTTCCAGTAATTCCCCCAAGCACAGCTCCTGTAATCATTTACAGGGGCCTGGAGTGACAGGGCAAGGGGGAATGGTTTCCCACTGACAGGGGCAGGGTTAGATTGGGGTGCTGAGAGAAATCCTTCCCCATGAGGGTGGGGAAGCTCTGGCACAGGCTGCCCAGAGAAGCTGTGGCTGCCCCATCCCTGGAAGTGTCCAAGGATGGGGCTTGGAGCAACCTGGGCTAGTGGAAGGTGTCCCTGCCCATGGCAGGGGGTTAGAACTGGATGAGCTCTGAGGTCCCTCCAGCCCAAACCACCCTGGGATTCCAGGACTCTATGAAGTCCTGCTCCAGTGGGAGCTGAGCCCCAGCCCATGGCTTCAGGCCATCACATGATGCTCCTCTTGGGCTGTCTAGACCGAGCCCTGGGCAATGCTGATGCCTGAACTTTCAGCCCATGAGAGAAATGCCCATCCCTGGTGAATTGCTCAATGTGCAGGATGAAAAAGATGCCAAGTTCCTGTGCTCGTTCCTTCTGTCAGAGCAAGGAGGGGGAGAGGGAACTGCTCTCGGGCAGAGCCCATGTCCCTCTTCTCCAGGCTCCTCTCCCGTTCCCTGCTCTGCTCAGCTCACATGGAGAAGCTCATGCACCTCATCTTGGTCTTCCTGTCAGGTAAGGAGCACATGTGGCTTTGGGTTTCGAGGGAACAGGGTTGGCAGCGTAAAGGACCGGGGCAAAGCTTGGTCTCCACCTGAAGGCTCCTTCCTTGGAGTTTTCTCCTTTCCCTTTATTTACCAAAGGGCCAGGGGTGATCCCACTGCTCCCAGCTTTCCTCACGGGGATCCTTCTGAGTCAGAACAGGAAACACTGATACGAGAAGTCCTGGGTGCCTCTTTTGTGAAATGTACAATTGCAAAATCTTGTGTGTTTGCATTTGCAGGGCTTTCGATGTAATTTACATATATGTAAATATATTGACATATACGTAAATTTCCACAGGAGAGTTCAAGAGAAGGGCAATAAAACCCAGTGAAGGGCACAGCTCTGAACTCTTGGGCACTTGGCTCTTTGCAGCACACCCCTTTGAAGGGAGAACCAAGGCACAGGACCCAGCTGGGGCTCCCAGCTCGCAGCTTCTCTCTCCAGCTGCTCTGGAGATCCCAGTTCCCTGCAGCACTGCAGGGAAGAGCAACAAACCCAGGCTGTGGGAGCACAGAAATCTGTCCCAAAAACCTGAATTAGCTTGGAAAATGTTCACTATGCTTTTTCCAGTAGCACCCAGGAAGGGAGGAGGAACACAAATAGTTTATGATCTGTCAGCAGAACTGGTTGAAAGAGAATGACACAATATTTTCCACGGGGACATCAGGAAATCTTTAAATGATTCCAATCAAGAGGTGTTTTGCAGTGCTGTGGGAACTCGAGGGACTGAAGGGGTGGAGCTGGAGGAAGGAGGGGTCCTCAGGAGAAACAGCAGAGGCAGGTAAAGTGTTTTGGAAGGATTGCACAGGGCTGGACAGGACACACTGTGAGGTAGATCCTGACTGGAACAACTGAGTGGAGCAGCGTACTGGGATAAAGACTTGTAGGTGTTGGATGCTTGCAGAGCACAGATCTATTTTATGTCTTGTTCTAGTCAAGCTGAAAGAACTTCAGATCCTTTAGTTTATAATTCACTTAGAATTGTTGAAATTATTTTAAGCAGTGTTATTAAAAGCCTCAGCCAGCACAAAGTCCTCACAAGAGCCTATTTTTAAATTTACTTCTATTTTATCATTACTTATGGCTTCACAGAAACATTTGCCTCTGAATTTTTTCACTAGAAATAGAGATTTCCACAAATACCACACTGTACTTCTCTCTGGAAGTATTAATAGCTCAGACTGTCCCCTCTGTCTTTTCCTGTCACAAAGAGGAATAGAAATTAGAAATAAGGAACCAAGACAATAAAAAAAAGCCAAGCAGCCAAAGATCAATTGTCAACATGGTTAAAATTTGTAAGGTATGAAAAGATAGAGTGGAAAAAAACTGCTAAACCCCTGGATTTAGAAGTGGGAGTGGGATTCAGAAGCAACCTCCTAGCCAGCAAGCAGGACACTGGTTAGTAGGTGTCAGTGTGATTCCAGCATTTTCCAGGGCAGTGTGGCTTTGCTCTGGCTGTGTAAAGAGCTTCAAAATGGGGATAAACTTCATGGGCGTTTCCTGCAAAGGGCCTTTTCTGCAGCACAGGGTATTCCACAGCCCTTTTAAAAGGGCTTGTAAAAATCAAGGCAGCTTGTCTGGTGCCAGCTCAACATACCTGGATGCCCAGCTCCGTGCTCCCCAGGACCAGAGCACGAGGCAAGTTTATATTTAATGCCCGAATCCTGACGACAAACTGGGCAGGAGCACAGGGATGACAGAGGTGGGATGTGATTGAGCTCCAGACTGACTCCAGAGCAGCCACCACAGGGCCAGGAGGGAAGGCAAGGACCAAAATCTACTTGAGCTTCAGAAAATCTGCAAATATTAAGGAAGCTAATACATCCTGCCCTCGGTGCCACCCCAAGAACTGCTGCCTGGCAGGATCCAAATCATCCACCAGGCACAGGGTCTCCGTAGACATTTTTCACAACACCTGATCCAAAACTCCGAGCACACAGATCGTTGATGGGGAAGCAGATGGGTGACAGCCCTACAGGTGACAGCCCACAGGTGACAGCCCTACAGGCGACAGCTGCCATCACTAGAGCTGTAAAGGATGAAAATGATGTTTAGCATCACCACAGTAGTGAGGGATAGACACGAGAGAGACTGGGCTCACCCCTCTGCCCTCCCTCCCTCCCTCCTAGCATCCTGTGCTGCGGAGAACGTCACCGTGGTGTATGGGATGGAGGGGGGCACCATTTCTGTCAACTGCTCCTATGACCCCCAGCAGCAGTGGTGGAGAGAGAAGAGCTGGTGCAGGCAGGTGGATGAGATCAAGTGCCAGCACGTGGTGAGTGCCCGATCCTTCTGGCTGCCATTCCCAAGGGGCAGGAAAAGCACCACCTCCATCAGGGACAACGTGCACGACGGGGTCCTGACGGTCACCATGAGGCAGCTCAGGAAGGAGGATGCTGGTCTGTACCAGTGCAGAACTGATTTCCTGGGGGACATAAAGAGCCTGAGGAAGGTGAAAGTGGAAGTTCTGAGAGGTACGTCCTGGGGTTTGAGTTTCACGAGTTCTTACTTGAATTTCAGGGGTGCCTGCAGATGCCAAGGCCTCACTTCAGTAAACATCTATTGCTGTCTTACACTGAGGAGGTTTTGTGTTTCACTGCCTCTTTTTATTCCTGATGCACAGCACTGTGACCTCACTGGTACTGGACGTCCAGCATGCCATCCCCTTCTTGCTGCCCAGACTGATCTCCTGGCACACAGCCCCATGCCCCACCTCACCTTGTTTACTTGCCCAGCTGGGGCACTGGTGCTGATGACACCAATGAACATCACCAGAGACATCTGCAGACTAAACTGCTCTGTTTCTATCAGCAGCTGTCCTGGAGACCCAAGTGCCAGAGGAGCCTAGAGCTGTGCAGAGCATCTCCAGGTGAGCCTAAAACTTGGGCTGGGATCTCCAGTCTTTCCAGGACTAAGGCAGTACTACAAGAGTTTTTTAAAGGTTTGAACCATCTTGCTCATGGTTGTATTTCTGGTTCCCCACAGTTCCCCTTCTGAAGATTTCACTGTTTTCTACATCCTTGCTGGGCTCCTGGTTACCAAGTTCATGGTGGCTGTTCTGATCTGTATTGTTGGCATCAGCAGGAAGAACAGAGGAAGAGAGCAGAACCCAAGCCTGAGTGAGCAGCACGTCCTCCCCTTCACTGCTGACCTTGGACACAATGGAATTGGCCCCTCCTGGGAGAGCACTGCATGAGCTGAGCCTAAGGGAGCCCGTGGAAAGGAACATCAGGCACTTGCAAGCAAAGCTTTGCCACCTGCTGTAAGAAAAGGATCACTACTAAACACAGGTGTGGATGAACCTGTCACTCTGGAGAGGGAATGTCACCACCTCTTCTCATTGGCATCACACCCCCAGGCAGAGTTATTCCAGATACCATCCACCATATCATTCCACCACAGTCTGAACTGAGACCCATCAATATCCTGTCATCTCAGGGCAGTGCCAGGTGACAGATTCTGTCTTCACAAGGTGAGGAAGACTAATTACCCAAAGTTGCTTTGGACAGTGTGGATCCTTGGAGGAAGTCCCCATGGAAAGGCATAAGGAACTGCAGGACAGCCTGGAAAGGGATGTGGTCTCCTTGCAGCTCCAAGCCTGCTTCCTCATTTCTGAAAGGACTTGCTGAGCAAACGAGCTGTCTCTCTGTAGTTCTTCCTGTATTTTCTCCCCACTCAAGGGAATGTTACAAACACGTGATGGTTGTTCGCCTCTCCCCACAGTGAGGCTGCATTTAGCCCTCCCAGGCAGGCCCCAAACCCAGGGGCATTCACACTTCTTTTTCCTGCAGTACTAAATAAAATAAAACTGATTCTCTGACTTAGGATGGATTCATGTAATGGGCTGCAGGACACCAGGTCACAGTCATCCCCCAAAGAAGAAGTGACACCTGGAACGTGCTGGTGTGTTTACAACGCTCTGAGCCACCGGGACAGGCTGGCAGGTCCAGCCACTCCACTCAGTGCCACACGGGAGCACAGCTCAAGGCCCAACATCTCTCGTTATCCAGAGGAGCTGTGGCTGCCCCATCCCTGGAAGTGTCCAAGGCCAGGTGGGACAGGGCTTGGAGCAACCTGGGATAGTGGCAGGTGTCCCTGCCCATGGCAAGGGGGGGGGTGAGATCAGCTCTAAGGTCCCTTCAACCCAAACCATTCCATGATTCCATGTAAGTGCAAAGTAGCACACGGATGAACGTTCCCAGCTGAAGGCTGCTCTGGGATTCAGAGCAGCACCAGAGACCAAAAATGCCCATTTCTTGTCCAGCCCCACTCCCTGGTTGCTAAATATGGCTATCATAGAGTACTGAAAGGGGAAGAGCAGCCAGTGAGCATCATGCAGCCTTCCCTCCCAAGAAATAACTCAGAGATTGTGGTTAGAAGATACCCTCAGCAATTCCCAAGTGGCATCACCACTCGGGGCAGCAGACTCTGCAGTGGTAGAGCGAGTTTGCTTCCTCTGCAGCAGGGAGCTGCACAGGGATACAGAAGCTCCGGGAGATGTTTTCTCCCTTGGTGCCCTAAACCACTTTCTGCTCCAGGATGGAAGGTTTTCCAGCCCTGCTGCTCTTGCTGGCACTACCAGGTAAGGCTCAGAGAGGCCACGTCAGAGTGTCTGTGCACAGAGGGAGAGTCCTCCAGAACCAACAAGAAGAGATGGCGGTGCAAGGGGCTGTCAGGAAAGTGCTGTCCAGTCTTTGCCTCGAGTTTCCCTGTGAAAGAAAGGATTAACCTTTTCCACACCCTGCACTGCTCGGGTGACTGATGGATGCTGGACATAGCTGGTTTTCAGGGATCAGAGCAGCACTTCCAAGAGGGAATCTGGCCCTCAGCTGTGGGCCAGGATATCTGCAGAATATTCTTCTGCAGGGAATACAGATGGTGGTTTCACCTGAGGGTGAGCTCTGAGGTCAACAGTGGGAGACAGCCAAAATAAATCAAGAATGATGTGTCATTCCCATTTTTGTTTCACAGCTAAAGATGTTGTATTGGGACACAAAGATCCCACCAGAGGTTATACAGGGCAGGGCAAAACTCTATTACATAGTTCAACATAGAACCATGACAGGTACCTGTGTGTATCAAGAGGCAGAAGTGGCCAAGAAATTATTTTTGCTATATTAAATAAAATGTCTCAAAGGAGAAAAAAAGGAAAATAATCAATAATTTACTGGTGACCATCAAAAACAATGAATGCAATGTTGTAGGATTGTATTAATCAAAACCAAATGGGTTTGGGACAGAATATATCACAGACTCACAGAATGGTTTGGGTGGGAAGGGACATTAAGGACTGTGCTGACCTTGGCTCTGCCCCTGTGCTGCGGGACATGGATCTGTGCAAGACAACACCAGGAAACTCCAACGTTGTATTTGGTGCAAAATGGTGTCCCAAATTCAAGGTAACTCTGATCAAAGTCTCCTTAAAGCAGGAGGGACTGGAATGATGAATGAGTTCTCCTGGAAAATGATTAGAGTGCGGCTGAGAAAGCTCCAACTTAATGACTCAGGAGAATATCAACGCGAGACCTATTTCCAGGGGAGAAACAAACCACGGAACAGCATCAAGCTGGAAGTTTTGGGTGAGTTAATCAAAGAATTAATGATCTTCCAGAAGTCAGCAATTTTTTACCACTTGACAAGAAAGATTTCAGGTCAATGTTAAAGAGCTCTCTTTGGGGCCTGGAAATTTCCTGAGACGCAGGTAATTCCTGAATTTCTTTTTTTTTTAAAGTATTTTTGATACGTACTAATGGGATAAACAAATTGGAGCCAACTGGTGTGAGGTGGGCCTGGCTTGCCTTCATTGATTAATGAAATCTTACATTTACATCAGCAGATGGAACAGGCTCTAAGCAATCCAAATCTTTGCTGGAGAAAAAGTCACCAATTTTTTAGCAGGAGAAAGAGTCCCCAGGGATGGATTGACATGGGAAAATCACCTGCTCATTGTTTGGTTTTTTTTCAAGAGGAATATAGGTCTTTGGATACAGATTCTGACCCCATTGCATTTCCCACTGAGAAGGGGGACGTTGCCACAGATGACACCAATAAGAAGCAGAGGTAAAACCAACGACTCCCAGACTGGGTGCACAGCAGGATTTGAGGAGCAGTGTTACACACACACACACACACACAGAGGCTTCCCCTTCTCCCTACAATTTGTTCCAACCTCCCCAGTCCCATGAGAAGCTCTAGAAGGTTCCTATCAGATTCAGGAGCAGTGTGAGGCTTCTGCTGAGGATGCTCAGTTTGACCATGTCCTGGCTTTCTAACTGGTTAAAAAAGGGACACAAATATGGGCCAGGCAATGCCACAATGACTCTGCCATGGTACCAGCAGCCCAGCCCAAGATCCACGCAGCCAAACCCACAGCATGTCAGACCAGAGCTATTCCCTGACCAAAAGTGACGCCATTAATGATCCTGATCAAAGACAGACCCTGAGAAGGGCTACTGAATCCTGGTGAGGGATTCCTTGAACCCTGGTAGCACTGCAGATGACTGCAGGAAGGGAATCCAAGCTCCTGAGTCTTCCCCAGGCTTGCCAAGTGCCAAGGAAAACACAGCTGGTGAGATGGATCCTCTTTGGCTGTGGATCAGTCCTGACCTCACAGAACCACACTTGTTTAGAGACAGCAAGGGTGGTATCTGGGTGCTGAGTTTTTATCCTGGAAACATAATTCCTTGTAAAACACACAAAATCCCCTCCCACATTAAACCTCATCACCTCTGATGCTGTAAATATCCCGGTTTTCCCTGCAGCAGTCTCCATGCCCTTGTGGTGCTGAGCTCCTTCCTCCCCACCACTGCTCTGGTTGCTGCTGTTCTCTTCCTCCTCACCACCTACATCAGAATGAAAAGAGCAGGTAAAGATCCCAAATCCTCCTGTCTGGTTTTCCTGCCCCTCACCTTGTCATCCCACCTCCCTGGGCGTAGGGAAGGTGTGTCCACAGCAATCCTTGTCCATGAGGCAGGGATGAGCTGGGAGCAAATGCAAGGTGTGAGCTGAATCCAGGAAGGGACGGGAGGGAGAGTCAGGTTTAAAATGAACAGGTAAAGGTGTTGTTTCACACTCAAATGGGTTTCTGTCATTCTTGGCAGGAAAAGAGATGGACACTGGCAAACATCCTGCTTTCAGACAGAGAGCACTGCAGGTAAGACACCAGCAGCACATTCCTGGTGCTTTGGTTGACCCCTGTGCAGACACTGCCTCTGTGTCACCACACAGCAGTTCCATCCATCCTGCAGTGGGTGAGGGGCATCCTCTCGAGCTCCCAGACTAAAGCTGCCTGCACTTTTTGGTTGTCTGACATGTTCTTGCCAAGCAACCACAACCTACCTTGGTTATTTGAGGAAATCCCAGTCCTTCTGCTTAATTTTGCTTATAGTACTCAGAAAAATAAATGTAATAACAAATACACAATGTTGATAATTTACTGGCCTTGAATCTGCAGTAATATCACCAAAGCTTCTTATCAAAGGAAAACTTTGATTTCATCCTAAATATTCATTGTGTTGATTGTGGCTGCACCTTTCTACCCCGGTCCCTTCAATCTCAGGAAGCTGAGTTTCTGTAGAAGTTTCCTAAACTTCTCTGAGCACACATTCGCTTTTGCCACACATCCCCTCCCCTTTTTCCCAATCTCGTGAGACAAAAAGGAAATATTTGTGGCTGTAGATGAACTAAGGCTAACGTTCAGAAGCCAAAAATGCTGAATCTCTCTTTAACTTCTCGTTCTTTGTGGTTTCTCAGCTCAGAGGACACAAAGGGAGTGGGATGGCAGAAGGGGAACTGAGCAGAAGCACAGTGTACGCTGTGATCAGGCCCCAGCCGCAGCCCAGGCCCGAGGATGTTCTGTATGTCAACGTACAGCCTGCTCCGAGGGTTGGCTTCCACGGGCAGGAACCGCCGGGACGTTCGGCCTCCTCAGGGCCTGTGGAGTACGCGACTGTTGTCTTCAGAACCACAGCTCCACATCCTGACACTGCAACAGAGAAAAGCAGGTTCACCTAAAGAAAGCAGCACAAAGCCTTGGGCTTGTTCGCTGAATTTTGCAGAACTGCACTTAAAGCAACCCGTTTGTACCCCGCTGCTGAAGGCGGGTGAGGGGGTGGGGGGCAGAAGCGACTGAAAGGACACACGTGGGTGCACAAACCCTCCCTGGAAAACAGCTGCACTTTCCTAACAGCACAGCATCACACCCAACTCTTGCTGGGCAAATCCAGAAGAAAGCTGTGGTATGTTTGCTTTTCCAAATTGCTCTATTTTTAAATGACAGAGAACTATAAACCCAAATACAGGAAACTGGTCTGTCTGGCAGCAGCTGATACAGCACACGAGGGGTTGGGAGATACGGGAGATGCTTCCTTTGGACTTTCTTCAACAACTCACTTGAATACTCACAGATAAAGTGTTAATTACTGCCCACCCTGATAAGATCCAAGTCAGCAAAGTGGTAAAAATCCGCTTTATTTGAAACATACGAGGTGTTTCCTGGGCTTCAGAGAGACAGACAATGCACTTGACATGTTTTAGTAAACCAGGGGCTTGTTGGAAAATATTTGTCTACTTCATAATGTAAACTGTCATCAGCTTGAACATGCGAGGGTGGAATTTACATTCAAAATTATTGATTTGTTTTACAAAGAAATAACTTCGTATTTCTCTGTTTGTTATTCATTAACACACACCCATGCTCCAGGATAAACCTCGCTTGACTTCATTATAAATTGTTGATCAAACTACAGAACCCTCATATCATGGTGATATAATCAAACATCCCTCAGGGATTATGGATAAATCCCCAAATTCAGCTGAGATTTTCATCTTAATTCTGTGAGCTGGAGCTTGAGGATGCTGAATCAGACACAAAAATAGGTTTAAATTTTTGATCCTAAGATTGCAAGAAAACTGCAGCCTGGGCAGCGGGTGGCAAAGGAGGGAAGGAAGGGGGAAAAGCAGGGAATACATCCATGGACTGTACAAACTCTGTGAGTTAATATCTGCCTGTGAGTGCTTGTGCAATTCTGAGGGTGAGAGACAGGAGTAAATTCTGTTGACTGCTCTGATATGGCTAAACAGGGTCAGGCTTTTTATCATCTGAGATCATTTTGTTACTCTATTGCAAATTGCATGAAAACTAAGCTAGAAAATTACATCGTAATAGTTAAAGAAACCTATTTCTGGCTTCCCAAACAGCCTTGCGTGATTGTTCTCTTCCTGTCCCAGCTTCCCATTCGCTGTTCTTACAGACTGTTACTTCCTTTTTTCTTTGTTTTTTTTAATGATCATCACTGTATTGACCAATTCTGGAAAGAACTAACGACACTCACCCTTGTGCTTTGGGGCATTTTGAGATGGCAGAAGTGTTGGTGTGGGGTCGATACCATTAAGCATTTCCAATACTGCAGAGAATGTGGCGTTCCAATCCTGCGGAGAACTCTGGAGCGGCACTCATGGAAGAGCAGCATGTCCAGAGGGATCACAGACAGACATGGAAACTGCCTCCTGAAGCACCAAGGTGGCAGGGTCAGACTGAGGGGAGATGGATGCCAAGATGGCAGGATGAGGCTGAGGGGACATGGACGCCAAGATGGCGGCATGGGGCTGAGGGGAAACGTATGCCAAGATGGTGGCATGGGGCTGAGGGGACACGTACGCCAAGATGGTGGCATGGGGCTGAGGGGACACGTACGCCAAGATGGCGGCATGGGGCTGAGGGGACATGTACGCCAAGATGGCGGCATGGGGCTGAGGGGAAACGTATGCCAAGATGGTGGGATGGGGCTGAGGGGAGACGGACGCCAAGACGGTGGCACGGGGCTGAGGGGACACGTACACCAAGATGGTGGGATGGGGCTGAGGGGAGACGGACGCCAAGATGGCGGGATGGGGCTGAGGGGGGGATGGACACCAAGATAGCTGTGCCATCCCCAGAGTGGGGCCAAAGCCATCCCCTGCCCTCGCAGCTGCCACGTCACTCACAACGTCCAAGTACAGGGAAAAAGTTTCCCGGTTTATAAATTTTATTAGCTGGAGAGTGTACACAGTACTTACAATTGCATCTATTAAAGACCAAAATACACTTGAAAAAATGCATCATATAAAAAAAACTATAAACTTTTTTAACTATATACAGATTTTGCTTGACATTACTTTAACCTCAGGATCCTCCCCTGTCCATTCACAAAGAAAAGTTTATTTTTCCCTTCTTTTTAACATGCAGGGCCTTAAACTCATCTAGCATCACTTGAGAACCATTTTTTTCCCAAATCCCATTCTTTACACTCATATAAATCTGTTTTTTGAGGGGTTTGCTGCTTCGGTGCTCTGGGTCAAATGACCACATTTCTCCCCGAGCCTTTTATCCTCACCCTTTTACTCTCCCCTGAAGTTTCTGATGAAGTGTAGCCAATAAACAAAGAATTCTCATTTAATTACTAGACAGGTCTCTAATTTAACAGATTTCCCCCGGAAAAGAAAACAGACATTTTTGGTACCGTGGTGTTGACTGGTGACTCCAGTCTCACCAAGTAAATAATACTTTCAGCAGTGACACACATAACCCAAAACAAACAAAAATCTGACCGGAGCACTCAGGCTGTCACATCACTATTTAAAGTATCAACAGTAAGACTTCCTATAACACAAATCCATGTCTTCACACACATTCTACAACAATGGACCAGAGAACCTAGATATGAAGGACTTTTTGGGAAACAAGTTCTACCTGTTTAAAAGAAGCTTACAAGCTCTTTAAGAAAAGTAATTACTCATGAAAAAAAAACAAAACAAAACAAAAAAAACTGTGTCAGAGCAATAACCTTGCTTCCCAAATTTCCAGC
This sequence comes from Oxyruncus cristatus, assembly GCA_013399855.1. Lineage (NCBI taxonomy): Eukaryota > Metazoa > Chordata > Aves > Passeriformes > Cotingidae > Oxyruncus > Oxyruncus cristatus. The sequence goes on along the minus strand of VXAY01006930.1, from coordinate 823,869 downwards.
TCTCAGAGGGGCTCCCTCATGACAGAGATTAACCATCAGCTAAAAAAAAAAAAAAAAAAGCTGAAGCATCATGGAGAGGCTCTTACTCCAGCACTATAATATTCCACCAACAAAATGTACAGATGCTCTAAAAAATATTTACAATGCTACTGCAAACCCAACTAAAGCACATGTTATTCCCTAAGAGAGCTGCGTGTTCTTGAAACGGGGGAGCTCCCAGGAAATGCTGTGTGAGGGTTTCAGGTGCCAACTGAGGAAAATCAGCACCACGCTGGAATTGGGCAAGAATTTAAGGCAGAAGCAACCCAAGGCCCCGACAATGCCATCAACACCATGGGGAGGGTACGGACACAGAGCTAAGAATGCAGAAAAAGGAACTGGAATCCTTTAGAGCATCCAGCTGCCCAGTTATGAACACCCACCTGCATTTCCTCCTCATTCTTCCACTGGCCACCTGCTTCCATAGGTGGAGTCATCCCTAGTACCCGGACAGGCATCCTCTTCCTCCAGGACTGCCTGCAGACAACGTAGAATCCAGCATTTCTCCACATTTCTGCTCCCTCCTCTTGCACTCCCTCACTTCTCATACTCTTAGGTTTAGTACTTTTCTTTTACACAAAGTAAATAGAATTTTCAAGGCTCTGTCTTTTGTATGCACAACTTGCTAATTTGTCCTCCACTTTGCCTTTAGTCATAAGCTTCCAGTAACTGGGAAAACATGGGCAGGGAGGGGGAAGAAATAACATGGGGTTTATTTTTCAAGCTGCATTTACTTCTTCTGTCACTTGAAAACAACGTTCACTGAATTTCCCCCAGTCTCAGCCATCCTTGGCTGCTTCGCTCAAAAACCCCAAAACCCCTCACTCTGCAGCTTCACCTGTCCAGGTTCATATTCACCTGGCAATATTCCCAATCCCAGGTTTCACTGCTGTGATCCAGTCTTAACCACAGAACACAAAAACTGCAAGATCTGGGACTCCAGCAGGCACATGATACACAGAGCAGCTTTAAACTCATTAAGGTGGGAGGGGACAGGCATGGAATGATATGAGATCACCTGTTAACTGCTTTTGGCTACTGCTCCCATCACCAAATTTCAAAGCAGTAAGAATGGAGCAGGCTGAGAACCTGGAATGAGCTACAGAATTAAAGATAAATCTGTTTTGTGGAGTTGCTCAGCCCGAAGCCAGCTGTAGGTCATGGAGAAGTCCCTTTTTTTAAAACGAAGCACTCCTCTTTCATTAAGTGCCACTTCTTTTTTTTTTTTAAAGAGAATAACCTATAATAAAGCCTGAAAGGTTCTTCAGTACCTGCCTTCATTTGTTAACAGTCCTTCAGGTATCTCAGGAAGGGATGAGCTGCCCCAGCTGCTGCTGTAATGGAACATCCCTCACTCTGTAAACCTGTAGAGTTGATCTGGGCATCAAGAAATACCATCATGAAGCTGATCAAGTGCCAACACTCCGAGACTGAGGATTTGATGTCTTCTGGAGGAACCCTGCACTCGACTGGCAGGTGAGAGGGAAGATTTAAAACAAAAAATCCTTTGGAAGAGACTCACTTCAAAGTTCAAATCGCTTTTATACTCGTATCCAGTTTTCTTCCAAAGCAACAACTACTGGCAATAAACATACAAAACCCCCCCAGAGATTGCTTTTACTAATGAAATCCTTCTCCCCACATCACCCTCTCCCACCTTAGTTCTTGGAACAGACACACAATATGCCAAGTCCTGCAGTAATCTTGAGTATTTCTATCATTGACTGGATGGCTGAACCTTTCCCCAGAAGAGCTTGTTGTTTACACATTTACAAGGTGGAATTGAAAAGAATCCCCTTCAGTTTCTGCCAGGTCCAGAAGTGCAACAACAGGGACCAGTTTGGGCAAACGAAGTCCAAAGGTGTGAGGAGTGGATGGAAATACGTCTCTGCTGGGCAAACACAGTCCTGTGGTGCAGCTGATGAGCAGTCAGACTCCAAATGCCCTGTGCTGGATCAGGAGAGCGCACCAAGGAAGTCTGAAGTTTCTGTTTGTTAAAATCTCCACCACGCCCTGAACATGTGGTGCTTGTTCTGTAGAAAAGGACAGGCTGTGAGACGGTGATTGTCCCACTCCGAGACTCGCTGGACACACACTGGACAGGCAGGACAGACTGGCAGGAGGGCTGGGAATTCCATCCAGGTGGTTTCTCCTGGAAGCAGTGGTTAGGAGACTCTGATCATCTGTGTCATCGCTTCTTCATTGGTCTGAGTGGGATCCTGCAGACACAAAACACATCCTGGGTTGGAACTCGGACCTTTTTCCACGAAGCAGAGAGAAGCACACCCAGCTACCAGGAGCAGACACTCCTGCCCTTCCCTTCACACTGACGTGTTTCCTATAGCTCCTGGGTTTTACAGGCCAGTGGAAGAGACTGGGACACAAAAATCCTAACAGTTCCCAGGAAGGTGCTGTTTCTGCTAATCAGGAAGACCTATTACTGGCTTGGTATTTGGGTAGGATTCTACTTCAGAATAAGAAATATTCCCCACAGCCACAGGACTGCTCTAAAGAACTGATCAACAACAGAGTCTGCTAATTCTACTCCATTGTGTCCCTTCCTTTGAAACCTGCCTTGCACTTCCTATGCAAATCAATATGCAGCTAAGAATCAGATATTCACGTGTTTTAATTTTCCACGAGATGTAAGATAAGGTGTCTCTACCTTTAATTCATGTCCTAAAAGAACAGTGCTGGTACCCAGCCAGAAAGGCTGTTTTACAAACACAGAACGTTTCTGTGAGTTTGCCCTAAGAAATACAAAGTGAATACACTTCTGTCCACATTACTGTAATTAAATTCCTCAAGGCAACCACCACTTGCTCTCTACAAGCAGCGAGACAGGAGGGTTTTTTCCAATGCCTGAAACATAAATTCAAAGGCAGGGAGGGACACGGGTCAGCAGCCTCCAAAAAACCCCAACAAACCAGTACAACACCTGTGAAGAGTAACATGAGGAACAGAAAGGAGCAGCTGTCCAACACCCAGACAAAACCCCACTGACCTGCATGTGAGGGCTGTCCTTTTCCTTGGGGGAGAAGAAGCGTCCCCCCTCTCCCCGTTTCCTGGCCATGGCGTGCCGGTGCCGGGACTCATGCAGGTATTTCTGCAGCAAAGGGAAGGGGGACGTGAGAGGGCAGCCACGATTTCCAGGTCAGCGCTTCCTTCAGGGAAATTCCCAACGGCTGGAAAAGCCAGCTCCGCCCTCACCCATCCCCCTGCCCACAGACAACGTGTGTAGAGTCAACACCCACTTGCAGCACAGCTCCAAAGACACCCCAAAGCATCCAAAGGAAGGATTGTCCCCAAAGGACTTAAAAAATTTGCTCTGATGTAGCTTATGAAAAACAACAACAACAACATTAAAAAACACCAAGATTCCAGTCCTCATTTTCCAGTCTGGGTGGATTTCTGTTCCTTTCTCAGAGAGCAACCCTGTGTTAGATCTGAGTTTTATTCTCACCCTTCTTTCCTTGGGAATTTTTCCCTCTGCTTCCAGCTTAGCCCGTGCCTGCCTCCTCTTGAGGATGCGGTGGTACTGCTTGGCATTCACATAGAGGGGCTCCTCTTCCAGCATCTCTGCCCCAGGCAAAGGGATTCTCTGGATGGCTGGGACTGACCCAGCTCCAGGCACCATCTGTACGGAGAAGGAGGGTTTAGTACTTGCAGCTCACAACACAAAGTGAACACTAAAAATAATTTAAAAAATCAAAACATTAAAATGGAAAGTGTTTGGGTTTTGCTCAGATGATGCAGCTACTTAAATTAAAAGTAGCGATAAAGCTCTTCACAAACTGCAGAATAAAGTGACTGACTTGTTTAAATTATCATCCTACTTGCTTTTTTTTCCCTGGTAAAAGCAAAATTTCAATAAATTATACAATTCCATGACCACGTTGCCGCTTCTTGCACAGTTAAACAGGACATACCAAGTCTTCCCTTTTTGGGGGTTCTCTCTTATTTGAATTACATGTAATTTCAGAGCATTTCTAAGCAAACATTGCAGAGCTGCTGACATCTAGTGGAGAGCAACAAAATTCCAGGTAAAGGGCCTCACAGTACAAAAGAAATAGGAGCTGGCTGGAAAAACCTCTGTGAACCAGAGACTCAAATCCTAAGGGACCCTCAAGAAAATCAATGGTTGACTCAAACTATTTAAGCCTTAGGGCCATTCCTCCCTATCACTTCACACCTCTGTGAAAATCCAGGTAGATCTGTGTACAGGCATCTTAAACCTCAGCCCTTAAAGACACCAGTGGGAAGTTTCACACCTACCATGACCATTCCCCCTGAATTGACAACGTTTCCAGCCACTGGCAGTGTCACTGTGACTGTCCCTTGGCCACTGCTGGTGGTGTTGGTGTTGGCTCCTGTCTGGACAATCTGTGCCCCAGCCAGGCTGGCTGCTGGAATGGTGATCATGCCTGTAACAGGGACTGTAACTTTAAGGAAGTAAAACACAAAAGAAAAAAAAAAAAGAAAAAAAAAAGAAAAACGAAACAAAAACACGCACACAAAAAGAAGGGAACACCATTAGTCCCACTTCTGTCTTTGACTCATTCATCCTTCCATAACATCCAGAGATTCAGGGAGCATGGAAGCGAGTAACTGAATTCCATCAGAATTCCGGGTTTTTGCATTTGTACCTGCACAGTAACCCCAGGGTGATGTAACAGACCAAGTTTGAGGTGTTAACAGCAAAATTAAGAGTTTCTATTCTAACAGGCCTTGCCAAAGACAAGGCCCAATTTTTACGGTTCCGGGGAAGGAACCTCGGAGTGAATTCCTGCAGGACACAAACATCTCCTCGCACATTCACACACCAACAGCTTGGTCCCAGCACTGCAGCTCGGTGATTTCTTTGACAATAATCACAGGGCACTAAACAACACCCCACCCAGGAGCCACTGCTCCCCCTGCCTCTCTACCTTGCTGCAGGATGGTGCCGTCGGCGTTCACGGGCTGGTACACGATGGTCTGGCCCTCAGCAGCCTGGGCGACCTGCTGGCCTTGCACTGCTATCTGTTGCTGGGTCTAAACAAAACAAACAATGCAGGAACTTTACAGATTGCTTATTTTTTTCACGTTCTACAATTCCTGAATTAATACATGGTGCTTGAGGTGTTCCAGGAACCTATTTCTGTTGCCTCGTTACCAGCATCAAGAAATAGGCTGGAGCACAAACCAAATAAGTGGAGATAAAACACCTGAAGCACTTGCGAGATACTTTTTCTAACAGTGCAGTGTTCAATATTGAAAGAACAAATTCTAGGGTTCCTGACTCACTATGAATACGCGAAAGAAGAACTATTCTGCTCCAAAATTTAATTTTGCTCCTAACCAAAAGCATCAGCAAAAACCCCAGGTGTGACTGGACTACTCCACAAAATGGCCCAAGTATGGAATTAGCAATGCTTCATGTTTTCAAAATTCAACAAATAGACAAAAACAACCACGAACCAATAAAATACAGAGACACAATGGATAAAAACATGCAATCTAGTTATTCTGCCCCAGAGTTATGCATGAAAACACTACAAAAACATGACATTTATTCTCAATTTCTCCTCAACATTAATAATTCTTTTTTTTTTTTTTTTTTTTTTTTTTTTTCTTTTTTTCCCTACTTTACTTAATCACATCTTAAGTCATTTGGCAAGTTTTTCTTCCTGTTCCTCTCCAGAAAAGCCTTTCATGCTGGTGCAGTTACCTGTGTCTGGCCAGCAGTAACTGCAGTCTGGGGCTGCTGTATAATGATCTGCTGGGTCTGGCCCTGCTGCCCCTGTACCTGCACAGCCTGCCCACCTTGAATCTGAATCTGACCTGGCTGGACCAACTGAATCTGTGGAAGAAAGAGTCAGAAAGGAACATTAACTATGCCTCTGATTTCTCCCTCCTTGGCCTCAGCATGACCAAGTCATCTCTGAGGATGATTTACTGTTGCACAGAAAAAGAAAGCACCGAGTCTTCTCTTTTTCCATTTTAAAATGAAGAGTTTTAATGGATTCCTCCCTGTGACACATCACCACAGCCACACAGCAGAGGGACCAACATGCTGTGTCACTGTGCTCCAGCAGTTCTCCACTGCTTACACAATAAATCAGTCAGACGAAATAAATTATTCACATGAAACTGGTAATAATAACAGTCAGGTGAAAGAAGAAGAGGACTAAGATTTAAGACATCTGTGGAGTGTTAATTATCCAGCATACAGAAGTACTCCTGGTATATATAAAGTTGTCCTTAGCTTTGTAAAGTCTTTCCACCACCATGAAACATTCTTAGATTAAAAAAGGGAACTGGGATATGGTTTGAAGCTTGTGCTTAAAAACCCAGTTATTGATTTTCCTCCAACAACCAGACTGGAAAAAAACCTCACACAAAATATAATGCTTTTCAACAAAAGAAATTTTAAATTAACCTCTCAAAATATCAAGACATCATTTGCCTTCCTGGACTGTGCTGAACTGGGTTCCTAAATCCCATTCTAAATCACCAGGACACTTCCACTATGCCATGGTTACAGTTCTTCCCTCTGCTTCACAAACAAACACACTTCAACCACCTCTTTAAATTTACAAGTATTTCCAGATAATTGTTTCCAAAAAAATCCACCTTCTGTACCTTCTACAGTATTGCCTTCTGTGCAATGGGGATGTTAAACTCCCCTTCAGCCATCACGTATCAGACGAGCTCGAGCACAGGAGGCATTTTCCAGAGCCTTTCTTCACTTTTTTTTTCAAAATCCTCTTTCTGAGCCATAAATTGAGCAGGCACCAGATCCCCAAGTACACTGCAAGGGCCAGGTAAAACGAAAAAAAAAAAATATCCCAGCAAACAAAAAACCTGGACTAGTGGAAGGTGCCCATGCCCATGGCAGGGGTGGAACAGAAAGGGCTTTAAGGTCCTTTCCAACCCAAACCATTCCACGACCGTACAAAAAAACCCCAAACCAACCCAGCTGCATTTTAGTGCAGTTGACCCAAGAGGTTTGCCCCAAGCCATAAAGCACAAAAGCCGAGTTCACAACGGCCTTTCCTGGCCCTCGCTCGGTGCCAGAGCCGCAGCACAGCCCCGCGTGCCCAGAGCGGGCACGGCCCAGGGCGGCACAGCCCCGCGGCCGGGGAGCACCCACCGCGTCCCTGCGAGCTGGGACCAGCCCTGGCTGTTTGTCTCACCTGCTGCAGCCCCTGCGTGCCGGACACCGGGACCTGCATGATGGTCTGGCCCTGCCCGCCGGGCACGGCCTGCACCATGATGGGCTGCCCGGTGGAGGTGATGAGCTGCCCGCCGCTCACCTGGACCATCAGCGGCTGCCCCTGCACCTGCAAACAACCACAGACAGAGCCACAATGAAAAACCCCGGCACAGCCACCCGGCAGCTCCCGGGGCTTACCCACGCTGGCGTGCTGGGCCCAGAAACCGAGCAACAGGCACTGACCTGCGTCCAGAACGGCCTGGGTTTCTAAAGCTTCCTCCAGGACGTGCTACTGGGTTTAGTAAATTATCTGTTTCTCTCGCGGGCTAATTGCTATAAAGCATGAGAAGCATTACTAGATTTTCGAGCCACGGTAACTACCTTCATGCACAGCCCAAGAGCAACGTGGAATAAAAGAAACTCCCTTCTCCACATCACAATTTCTGATCTTTAATTGGGGTTCCTGCTGAGAGAGCTCTGGATAAGCTGCTCTTACAGGGAGACTCTGGGGTGGCTTCAGCTCTCTCCAATTTCATGCCTACAACATTTCCATTTCCTGACTGACACAGCATGTGATGAGAAACTCTTCGTGGTTATTAAGTGAAATTGTAACTGGAGCAACACAAAATGTAGTTCAGTGAGGAAAAGTGAAAGCAGACGAACAGCAGCCACTTCCGAGCCCAGCAAGGCTTAGAGTGGATTTATAAACATAAATATATATATAAGGGTGGGGAGGCCCTCACACAAGTCACCCAGAGAAGCTGTGGCTGCCCCATCCCTGGAAGTGTCCAAGGCCAGGTCGGACGGGCCTTGGAGCAACCTGGGCTAGTGGAAGGTGTCCCTCCCATGGCAGGGGGTGGCACTGGCTGGGCTTTAAGGTCCCTTCCAACACAAACCAGTCTGGGATTCTATGGTAAGTTCAGCATGAAAGTCTCTGGTCACTGGGAAAAAGGCCCATGAAAAGAAAAAGAAGGGGAAAACCTCTCTGTTTAAACATCCTCACCTGCCAAATCCCTGAGTTCCCCAAATATGTCTTGGAAAACGCTCTCCTCCACAGCTTAAATGTGAAGCGAGTTATGAAATGGGAAATCACTCACAAGCTGAGTCGTTTAGGAACAAGAGCAACATAACATGGTAAGAAGTCATTGAGTTCCCTGTTTCTCCTTGTGATTCCCTCGGAGCTGTGGGAGCTGGGACAGTCAGGACACTCTGGGATCCCTGAACAGAGGGAACCTTGCAGGGTGCACACACCTCAGCTGTGAGGTCCCAACACGTGCAGGGAGCAACCAGCTGTACCTCTGAGATGAGTCCTACCCCGGACCTGGTGACTTCTCAGGTCACCTCCGAGCTGTGCCACTGCTGCCCCTGAGCCTGCACAGGTCACATCCACGTCCCTCCACACATCAGCAGTACTTGGTCTGGGTTACAGGGAGGAGCATGCTCATGTCAGCCACAGAGAAGCACAGGCAGCAGCACAATATCCAAGAAGCAGAAAGGAAAACGACACATTCCAGGGCTTTTGTTAATGAATTAGAGCAAGACAAAATGAAAAAAGGGTGGGGAATATAACAACAACCAGAGGCCACAGTGACCCAAGCAATCCAAGTCAGCCAGCAATTCAGATTTTAACTCTGAACATAAAAAATGCTGTGTTCACTTTGCACCTGGCAAGACCATTCCAACCCCTTGGAACTCTCCTGCTCTGAAAAATTCAAAACCAAATGAAACCAAAAAAACTGAGAGCAAAGTGCAGTGCTAAATGCTGTGGCTGCCCAGGGTCTGTCAGCTGCTTTAAAGAGGGTTTGTGAGCCCCTGTAAAGCCTGTGTGAGGGAAGGAAATGGGGTCTGCAGACAGAAAATACTTCACACTGAAACAAATCATTTCTTTCCATCTGTGATGTATTTACTGCTCGGATTCCCACTGCTCCTGGGTTGCCCTGTCTAAGAGATTGGATCACTCCATCCCAGAGAGGCCAATATTGTCCCCAGGAGCCCTTTCTATCACAGGAAAAGGTTTTACTCTTCAAGCTCAGGGCTCACCCACCATCTCTGCCTGTCATGCAGTGAAGAACTACAGAACTCCTCACAGGGGAGATCAGAAAATTCATCTCCTTGGAACTACAGGAAATCTCTGGGGTTTATCTCCACTGTCACTTCCTCATCTGGATGTTTTTTCCTTTGAAGCCCCACTTAACTATTCCCTTTCAGAATCACAGCAGTAGGAATTCCTGAATGCAGCAGGGGTTCTGGGAGAGCCCAGCCAAGCTCCAAGGCCACGGAAAACCCCACAGCCCTGCAGCATCCAGCACAGGTACTGCTGTTCCAAATCCTCCTGTCCCTGCTGCAACCCTGGAACAAACACAGCATTAGATATGCGGCGTGGGGAGGGTCATGCAGTGCTCAGAAACACAATTAGAGAGATCACCACTACCTGGAGGGTCTGGACTTGCTGGCCTGAGGCCGATGCCACCTGGGCCTCAGTCTGCAGCTGGACAGCAGTGACACCTCCCTGCTGCTGGGAACAGGAACAGGGAGAGCTTGAAACAGGGAAACGCACAGCTCTGGCACGAGAACACGACGAGGGTGAGCGTAAAATTCATACACACTGCTCTGGGAACACGAGGAATGTGAACGTTTAGCAAACCCACGGATGGAATTCCAACAGAACTGCACGTGACGCTGACAGGCTTCAATATCCCAACTAAATTCACCTACAAAGGACAGGAGGAATTGTCTGGCAGAGTTTGAAACCTCAGTTTCAGGGTTTTATGCTGCTCAATGCTCCTTTCACTGCCCAGGTTTCTCACTGTGAAGGGCTGCAGGGGTTGGTCACGCTGGTTTGTCACAACAAAGGCCACAAAGCCCTTCCTGCAGCACAGCTGGAGCTTCATCTCTGCCCTCTCTGTGCCAGTCTCTGCCCACCGCTGACCTTGAAGGACAATCTGGAGAGGCTGCAAGAGCAGTTAGAGCTAAAAGCCTTCTCTATCTTTAGCCTCCTTGGTAAGAGTCCCAAAATAATCTGTGTAACTGTGTTAGCTCTGGGGAGATGAAGGACAGCTCTCTCCTAAGAGCTCTACTGCAACAGCCTGCTAAAACAGCTTATTTTAGAAAAGCATCTCATGTCAAACACAGGCTTTAAGAGCATGTACTGACAGTGAAAGTGCCAATAAAACCAAATAGATCTTTGGTTATCTGCTGGAAGCAGGTATTTGTGAGAAAATCTAACGTAAAATTTCTTAACATCAACTGCAATCTTGTTCTGACTGAAGTTAACTAAATTCAGTGGAAGAAGCTGGTCCTTGCTGAAGCCAAAGCGAAGCAGATCCTCACTGAGAACATGATCCAGTGGCTCATTCCTTTGCACGACAAACTACCAAGCAGAAGATGCAACAAAAATTCAGCAGCAGCACAACTGATCTGAAAATACATCACTAAATCTGAATGGGGAAAGTTTAACAGTAAAAATCAATAAGGCCTTAAAAACCCAGCCCTGCTCATCTGCACATTGTAACATGAACTAGGAACTTCTTTCTGGAAGGGATCAGTTCATCCCAAGGTACGTGGTTTGTTTAATTCCTGTATGGTGTGTTTGTTTTGACCCACCTGTAGTTCTAAAATGAAGAATCTCAATAAAGATTTCTTTTGAGGAAGCTTGGAGAAAGCCTCTGTGGGCTTGAACAAAACCTGTTTCAGTTTGGAGGGGAACCTACACTGTTCCTGTGGACAATTGCCTGTTTCTGTCCATAATCCGTTTCCTCCATTTTCAGAGATTTGTTCCTCTCCTCACGTGCCCAAGTCTGCCAACTCCCTGCTGCACTGAAATCTGGCAACTTGTACACCTGCAATCGAACTTTATAATTAGTGTGTTTTAAAACCCACATTTCCTCTGACCTTCAGCCAAGTCACATCCCTGAGCAGGTGCCACAACTCAGGTTGAACACGTGTCCAGGCAGGATCACGAAGCCCCTCAGTGCTCCTGTGACCCTCTGGGGACACACAGGGCGTGTCAGTGAGCACTGGCCCCCCCAGCCCCCCTTGCCCACCTTCCCTACCTGCTGCTGGATCTGCCCGGCCTGCACCACGATCTGCTCCGTGGAGCTGTTGCTGTTGGCCGTGTACTGCTCCATGGCCTCGGCTCCCCCAGCACAGACACCCAGGCTGGTCCTGGAGAGAGGGAGAGAGCAGCTCATTACTGTCCCGGGGTGGAAGATCTGTGTTCTCTCACAGGGGCTGCAGAGCAACGCATCTGCTGCCCCCAGGGCAGGATCTCACGGGCAGCTGCTGCTCCCGAGGGACCCACCTCCTTCACAGCGCTCAGGAAGAAACCAGAGGGGTCAAGTCAAGCACATCTACCCTGACGGAGGGGCAGAAAGTATCTCAGTTCTGCCCTGATCTTCAGTGCCTCAAACAGCAGCCCTGAACCTGTTCCTCTTGGAGTCTGCATGTCCTGGGCTACAGACACCTGGCTGTGGGGGGCGTTTCCCTGCTAAAGAACCTCCCAAAATGCAACGTCTGGGTGTAAAACCAAACTACATTTCAAGGATTCAGCGGATCTAAGTGAAGCTCTCTCCCCACCACATACCATTCCTTGCATCTCTTCCCTCTCCTCCAGCTTTCACAGAATCATGGAATGGGTTGGGTTGGGAGAGACCTTAAAGCCCACCCAGTTCCACCCACTCCAAACCCCGTCCAACCCGGCCTCGAACACTTCCAGGGACGGGGCAGCTTCACGACCCTCACAGGGCTTCATTTCTCCCATAAAGAATTTATATATGTCAACATACTCCTCGTGTATTTTGGGAACCACCAGCAGATTTCCAGCACCTCCACCCTCTTGCTGCCGCTCGTTCCTTGGCCCTTTCCCCACACACATGAACACAGTGAAATAAAGCATCAGCTCCATCACCTCCCTTTCCCTCACGCTGCTTCTCACAGGCTCAACACGGGAGGAGTTCTTACTGTTACTGTAACAAGGTCTTTGATTCATGTCATGACTGAACAAGTATCTGCTACATTGGAGAAAGAAAACACAGCCTGGAACTTTAATTTTCAAAGCCTAAAGCAACAAACCCCCTCAGGCTCCCTCAGTTTTCCAAGGAATGCTGACAGAATTTAGTCCCAGACTCCCTGGAACAGTTGCTGTGGTTACTGTTGCCATTTCAGCTCCATCCTTTGCCCATTTACTAACAGCTTCTCACAGCCTGCCAAAATAAAAGGTAAATATTCTTCCTGAAGATGCTGGTGTCTGTCACGGGTCTCAGTTCAGTCTTGCACTGGATACTTCATTTCTGCCCCAAATGCCTGTGGGCCTGCCAGAGAGCGGCTCCCACGTTTTCCAGGAAGGTGTTTCAATATCCAGCACAGGATGACAGGACACTGTATTGGCCAAGAGTTCTCTGTCTTCCTTCACGCCACAACCAATGATCAAGCTACAAGCAAACCTCTACTTGGGAATGCTTCATCCCAGTCCCCCGGATCAAGCCTGTCTTGTTTAATTAAAATAGCAGCAGCACTGTAATCCTAATGCTCTGCACCAGCCGTGGCCAAAGTTACAGACCAGATTTTCCACGTGCTGGCTCGTCATCCTCCAAGGGATTACCTCATGCCCTGCATTAAACACAGAGCAGCCAAGTTAAATTTTAAAGATCGGGGATCCATCAATGGCAGGATGGAGCTCCTCCCCCAGTGAGCTCACAGGCAGCTCCTCCTCACTGGGAACACACGGGGAATGACTGAGGGTTGCAGCTCCAGGAGGAGATACTCAGATACACACTATAAATAAATATATATATATATATAAAAATATATATATATCTCACTGAATACCCTAAGTTGGAAGGGACCTGATGGGATCATCAAAGTCCAACTCCTGGCCCTGCACATCAAGAATATATATTTATTTATATACACACACATATATATGAGGGCATAGAAGCTGCATCAGTGAGTCTCCTCAGCCGACAGCCCACTCTCAAGGCAAACCCGTGCGATGCCCAGCCCGCTGGACGGGCGGGAGTTCCCAGGGCAGAGCTGTGACCCCTCCAAGGGCATCGGCGAAGGGCAGACGGGGTTTCACCACCGCACCTTTATCTGCGCTGCCCGGCAGGGAACACAAGCACAGCGCGGGGCCCGGGCTGCGCTTCTCAGTCCGGGAGGGACCCGGGGTGCCGTTGTGCTGCCGGCCCGCGGCTCTCCGGGAGGGCCGGGCAGGTCCACCCCCGGCTGCCCGAGGAGCCGGGTCTGCTCCCGGAGCCCCCGTGACCGGACACCTCCGGCGGCACCGACCGCAGCCGCGAACCGGGCGGGCAGGGCAAGTGGGGGGGCGGCCCGGGCCCATCTGCCGCCGGGGATGCTCCGGGAGGCCCCGGGGAGGGCGGGGCGCTGTGGGCTCCGGGCGCCGCCGGGAGAGGACGAGCCACCGACTGCCCTGCCCGGCGCCGGAACAGCCGGGCCCCNGCCCAATCAGCGCCCGCACTCGCCCGCCGCGCAAAATGGCGCCCAACCGCGGACAAAGGGGGCGAGGGGCGGTGCCCCGCCGCCCAACCCGCGCCCGGGCCCCGCCCGCGGGCTCTGCGCCTGCGCTGGAGCAGCGCTGCGCAGGCGCAGGGGGTGCCCCTCCCATTCTCGCGCGTCGGGGGCGGGCGCGACAGGCCCCGCCCTCCGGCGCGGAATGTTCTGGGCCGGTACCATAGAGACGGGTCCGCCCGCCTGCCCAGAGCGGCGCGGCCGCCATGCTGTGTGGGGCGGGATCCGCCATGCTGTGTGGGGCGGTAGAGCCCGTCGCCGTTAAGCGGCTCTGGTTCAGTGTCGGCTGAGGCTGCACCGCCATGTCCCCGTGAGGCGGGACCGCAGGGTTGGCTGAGGCGGTGTCGCCGTGTTGTGTGAGGCGGAGCCGCCATGTTGTGTGAGGCGGTACCGGCAATGCCCACATGAGGCGGTACCGCCAGTGTCCCTGTGAGGCGGGGCCGCCCTTGCGGAGCGGCTGGAGCGATGTGGGCGGTGCTGGGCAGGCTCGGCGTGGCGCAGGCCGCGGCCCCGGCCCGGCGGATCGCTGTGCTCACCGCGGGTGTGGTGGCGGAGGGGCCCTGAGGGGCGGGAGGAGGAGGAGGAGGGCGGTAGCAGCAGCCTGGCGGTGCCCGCTGTGCGGTGACCCACGGCCGGTTACCCCCCTCGGGCGGAGCTGTGGGCGCAGCGGGCCCTGCACAGGCCTGCCCGGGTGTACCGGCCTCCCCTTGGGCTGTTTCAGATACATCAGCTTAGCCTCGCACCCTCTACACTAGCCTGCTGCCAACCTTGGAGTTCCTAACAACTGTTTTTCTCTCATCTTTCCAGCCGCAGGAGCCTTCTCCATCCCCCACGTTACCATGGCCACCCACTTCTCCAAGGATCAGGAGGAGAGAGTGCGTAGGAAATGGGTTGCGTGGGATATTGCTGTGACACGTGTCTCTGCAAAGAGGCCTTCCCGCGATTACAGGGCACTGGCTGCATCCTGCAGCTTTGGGGAGCAAAGTGGCCGCTAGTGCAGAATTTCATGTGCTTTTGTGCTTCTGTCAGTGGTGCAGATGCTGCACAACAGCGCAGAGCTCACCTTGCTGCCCGAACACCCAGCACTGACACACTGGTGGTGCCGGGGGGCTGTGCACTGATCCCGCTGTGCTCTATCACAGAATTTTCCTTTTAAGCTTTGATTTTGTAAAATTAACTGCTGGGCTGGCACGTGATACTCGTAAGTGATCTTTTAGTACAGATAGTTAGCTGTGTAGTGGTTAGTAATTATGTGTATGGGTTTGTAAATCTGTATATGGGGCTTGTCATTCTGTATCTGGAGTTTAAAATTCCCTGTGTGGGGTCTGTAATCTGCGCCAGCTCATCTGTTTGTGAAGCGCATCCCAAAGCCTCGCGCTCTTGCCTGTCCAGGCTGGGCACGTTCCCTGTCCCCAGGGCATTCTGTGCCCAGCTGTGCTCTCTTCTCCTCCCTTTGCTGACCGTGGGGGGTGTCCAGCTGCGGGAGGTGAAGGGGGACCTGTTCTCGTGCCCGCCGTCGGACGCGCTGGCGCACTGCATCAGCGAGGACTGCCGCATGGGCGCCGGCATCGCCGTGCTCTTCAAGAAGAAGTTCGGGGGCGTCCAGGAGCTGCTGGATCAGCGTGAGTGCTACCTGCAGGAGCTGCAGGGAGGGATGGTGCTCCAAGCTACTCGGGGCTTATGGAGTGGATGTGGGTGTTTTAAAAATACCTTGATTTCTGCTCACAGACAAGAAGACGGGGGAGGTGGCTGTTCTGCAGAGAGATGAGAGATACATTTACTACCTGGTAAGAGTTGGGATTTCACGGGGGTACCTCTGTGTAGATAAACTGTAGTATCCAGTATCATAAAGTCTTTAATATCTGTGGGGTTTTTGGTCATGTTTGTGGAATCACGGAATCCTGGAATAGTTTGGGTTGGAAAGGACTGTAAAGTTCATCGAGTCCTACCACCTGCCATGTGCAGGGACACCTTCCACTAGCCCAGATTGCTCCAAGCCCTGTCCAGCCTGGACTTGAACACTTCCAGGGATGGGGCAGCCACAGCTTTCCTGAGCAACCTGTGAACTTTTTCACAATCTAACCCTGCCCTCTGCCAGTGTGAAGCCATTCCCCCTTGTCCTGTCACTCCAGGCCCTTGTAAAAAATTTCTCTCCATCTTTTTTTGTGGGCTCCCTTCAGACACAGGAAGGGAGTTTCTGCAAAGGTTGGCTCAGCAAGAGGTATGAGATGTGTTACTCAAACCTTGCTGGTTGAGGAGCAGCCAGGCTGCTCCTGTGCATGGACATTTACACTTTTCATGGACAGCACTGGCTGCTGAATTAGAGTGTTTTAAGCTGTGAACGTAGTGCTTTGTTCAAGTCTTTCCACAGTAGCAAATCCGGGTGGGGATCTTGGGAATGTCATGGAATATGGTTTATAACACACAGTGGTTTGCAGTGGTCGTGCCAAAGGCACAGCTGACCTTTTCCATTGTGACACAGATTACAAAGCAGAAGGTTTCCCACAAACCCACGTACGAGACCATGCGGAAGAGTTTGGAAGCCATGAAAGCTCACTGCCTGCACAACGGAGTCACGGACATCTCCATGCCCAGGTGAGGGAACCAGGGACTGGGATGTCACTGCTTGGGTGTTCCATGCCTAGAAGGATGTTTGAGGGAGGAGCCCCTGCTGTGAAAGAAGAATTCAAGTATCCACCCCTATCCAACTCCTCTGTTCAACTGGGCAAATGACATTTGCATTTCCCAGTGCACTTCAGTAACACCAAAACAAATTCGAGTTGTTGCCTTGTTCTCACTGCGTTCTGTTGGTTTATGGGGAGCTGAGCTGGGCCCACTTCAAACTGCAGCTGCTCCAAGGGCTGGTTGGGCACAGCATGAGGCCATTCCAGCTCACTGGATGTCTTATCTTCCAGGATTGGATGTGGACTTGATGGCCTGGAGTGGGATAAAGTTTCAGCAATCCTTGGGGAAGTGTTTGAGAACACTGACATCAAGATCACAGTTTACAGCCTGTGAGCAGAAGAATCAAAGAGCCCTTTTCCCCCCGATTTTGGGAGTGGAACCTGTGAACTGCCAAGGGGGACCTGCCTGGGGAGCACGTTCTGGTTCCAGGGTCACTCACTCGTGTGACAGTGACAGAGGCTTCCAGCAGCAACACGCTCCAGAGGAGTTAATTTGGGTGTTAATTAGAAGGCGGCAGTGGTGTTGTGGAAACGCTCGGGATGTTCCCAGTCTGTCCCAGCAGCCACCAGGTGTCACTGGGCCTCCGCGCAGCTCCTGCGGCTCCTGGGGAGCGGAACAGCCGCGGCCGCTGGGGGAGTTGTTTGCTTTCTCGTTCGGGTCGATACTGATGAGCTGCCACAGGGAGCCCTGTCACTGCTGTTCAAGTTTTGCAATGTCCTACCTGGCACTCGTTCACTTCACCTGTATTACAGGTGTAACAGTTTAATTTCTCCCTTCTAGCACAAATAGGCTTTGGTGATTTTGTTCTCACTCAGGATAATGTTGTGATGTTAAATAAATAGTGCCCTGCTGTTGGATCAGAGCTCATCCCTGTGGCTGTTCTGGAGGAAAGCTGGGATTGGAGGGGAAGCTGGGAGTGTGTAAATGCACCTTGGGGGTGTGTTTTCTACAGTGTCTGTATAATTTATAGTCTGCAGAGCTGAGTTTCCTGAGAATCCGAACGTGGGAATGACTCGCGCTCTGAAAAACGGTCAGTGTGGAGTTTGAAGTTGGGTTTTCACATTTCTTTGTTCACTGCATTTGTAGTTCAGGTGTTACATGTAGGCTGGAGTTGGTCACCCATAGCAAAAGCAAATCAGTAACAGCTGGTGGTTGGAAAACACCTGATTTTGGTAACTTTGGTTCCAGAACTGGGCAACTGTCACAGATTCTGCATTTCCTTCATATTATCATATTTGGTTTCCCACCCTCCCACAATAACAAATCTTTTTCACTTCTCATACTGAATGCCCAGAAAAGTGCCAGGTGTGTGAATAAACCCTAAAAATGGGACATAACAGTTGGGAAGTTTGTGGCACAACAGGATTCTGATTGGATTTCCCTGGGAATAGAGTGGGTGGAGTGTTCTCCGGTCTCAGCACTGGGGGGTTAGTTCTGTGGGGTTTTTTGCTGCTGCAAATCCTGTTTGTGTCTAAGGGCTCCCTATCCTTCCTCTCTTGCTCCCTGCCCATCCTTGGTAAACTGGTGTTTGGTGGGGAATTGCTGTAGCTGAATGCACAGCTGGGAGAAGTAAACTTGGACAAAGAGGAACTTGGAGCACTGAGCTGATCTGAGCAGACATGGAGGCTCCTCACAGGTTTTCTCCTTACACTTACCTGTGTCTGGCTTTTAACTGTAGTGACAAAGTTCCTTAGCTGGTTGCATCCCTGGGAGTCTGGCTTGGGCTGGGCCTTGTTTTACAGGGAAAGTGATCCTGGTCTCCAGTGCTTGTGTGTACTCTGGAAGTTTTTTTGGCATATGGTTCTACCTTCTCAGCTACGAAATATTCCCTGTGTGGCTGTCCCGGGCTGTCCTGTCCCACTTGTCAGGTTCAATTTAGGACCTCTTGCAAGTAGAGAAGAAGGAATAAACAGTGCTTTGGCTTTTGCAGTGACTTCCCATTTTATTTCACTTTGCTTTTCCCAGTTTTATATCCCAAATATCATTGCACAGGGGGAGAAGGTGTTCGATGTGTTTGAAATCAAATTCTTGGGCTCCATCACAATTTAAAGCAGAGCTGTTGGCCCTGACTTAAATCACAGCTCTGACTGTTGAGAAGAACAGAGGGAGAAAACCTCTTTTTCACCTTGAATCTCCCATTTATGAAGTACAGACTTTCTAATGTATTTATCTAACAGCATCTCTGTTCTAAGATCTTTTCCCATGAAGTATTCCCAGGATGTGATCCCACAGCCTGTCCTGTAGGTCACTGCCATCCCTTTCACCACAGCATGGGTTTGGTTGGGGCAGGGAGGGGGAGGAACAAAATACACCCAAAAAAAATCCCAAACACCAAAGATCTGTGTTGTCTGTTGTGTCCATAGTCCCACAGGGCTTTGTCTTCCAGAAGCTGGTTCTCGATCCTGCTGGAATCAAAGCTTTGGGAAGTGGAGTGTCCCAGGTGTCCAGGTCTGTCATTTCTCTTCATAGATCTCTGCATAGGTCCTGGATGAAGAGACACAGAAGCTTTAAGTGCTTTGTGTTTCGTGGCTTAAATAGATGACTCTTTAGTACCCCATCAAGAAACCCAGGGAATTTTGCAATTACAGTTGTGATTTCCTTTAATGGTGTTTTTTTAGGGGGTTAGACTTCATGGGGTGAGGAAAATCCCCTTTTCTCTACATTCTTCTCCCTGTTTCCACCTGTGTCCCGAATATCATCCATGTGGGGAAAACCAGGTATTGTGGTGGCACCTTATGACTCAAATACCTTTGAATTCTTTATTCCTGGAGGTGTTTGCTCAGGGGAGAAAAAAGAAAAGCTCTAAATCCCTTGGGAATCTGCTGGGGGGAGCTCCTGACACGCTCCCGGCCTGAAAGGGGGAAAGTTACTGCCTGGGATTATTCTCAGTGTTCAGGTGCAGGTAACCCCAGCCAGGTACATCTGAGTGACTGAAATTGGCTCTGGGTTGTGGCTTAACGGCCTGAACTAAAAGAGGAGAGTTAATTTACCACGGGAGATGAGTGACCACGTGGGAATCCTCACTCACGTGAGCCTCAGTGCAGGATCTCAGCCAGCTTCTCCTCGTAGTACTGGAAGTTCTCCTGAATGTCCTCCCACGGCACGAACGACTTCACTTCCTCCCCTTCCTCCTGCTCCACAAAGTTCTGCCAGACATACTCAAAGTCTTGAGGCTTCATGATCCTCAGCTTGCAGCCGGCCGCCTTCAAGGCGCGGAGGGCGGCCTGCACGTCGGGCTGGTCCCACATGAAGAGCCGGCCCACCATGATGGTGAGGCGCAGGGCCGCGTTGCGGCGCAGGGTGTCGGCGATGCGCTCGGCGCAGCCCACGCAGGGGCTGGACGACACGTACCACGTCACGGTGCAGCGCGCGCCGGGCTCGCAGCGGGGCAGGATGGTGTTGAGAAAGGCCATCTCGGCGTGGGCGGCCGCGTGCTCGTCCTCCAGGTAACCCCGGGACGTCACCGGCTCCTTGCCCTGCGTCTCTATCACGTAGCACAGGAAGGTTTTGTTCCTGCCAGAGCTGTATTCCACGTTCCTGAACTGGAATTTGAAAAATATGGCTGGGAGGCGTTCCCTGGGGAGAGGGCAGAGGAGAGAAGCGTCTCAGAGGCGGGTTTAGGGCAGGGTTGGAGCAGTGGGTCGGTTCCTGGGGGGACACGAGTCACTGCATCTCCCTGTGTTTGTGTGTCAAAAGGTCTGTGTTGTGACTCTTGTCTACTAAAATATCCGAGATCGAATCCAACCTTGCTATGGACGGGTGTGTTTCCTGCTTTGTGTCCTGGACAATGAGCGGTGCTTTGGTTGACGATTCTTTAATTGGTGATTGAAGGCCAGCTGTGGTGACTGAC
The DNA here is from genome assembly GCA_013399855.1 of Oxyruncus cristatus. Taxonomy (NCBI): domain Eukaryota; kingdom Metazoa; phylum Chordata; class Aves; order Passeriformes; family Cotingidae; genus Oxyruncus; species Oxyruncus cristatus. The sequence goes on along the minus strand of VXAY01006930.1, from coordinate 803,572 downwards.
GTTAGCCACCCATTGCCTTGTTCCAGAGCAAACTCTGTAAGGCCACAACAAGTGGGTTTACAGTAACATCATGTATTTAAATACATCCGAGTCACATGGAGCTTCATGCCTGATTTAACTCTCTGACAGCAAAGGGGTTACAGCACTGAGGGGGTTGGGTCTGGGGTTTGATGAGCACTTGAAGCAGCAGCAACTGCTCTGGGATGGATTGTCTTGGAGATGGATTTAGTCAGCCCTTCCAGATGGATTTTATTGCTTATCTCGGTGTGTGTCTGAGATTATCTGGGATGTTCACCTCAATCTGTGTTCCCAGCAGCATGGAATGTACATCACTCCAATAAATAACTTTCCAATAGAGAAAATAAACAACACCAAGGCAGCCCCTTCCAATGCCTGACAACCCTTTCCTCGAAGAAATTCCTCCTAATGTCCAACATGACCCTCCCCTGGCACAGCTGGAGGCTGTTCCCTCTCCTCCTGTCCCTTGTTCCCTGGGAGCAGAGCCCGATCCTCCCCCGGCTGCCCCCTCCTGTCAGGGAGTTGTAGAGACCAAAAATGTCTTTGGAAAGTTTCTTTTAAAAATTGTTTGCAGGCACTGAACTCCCACAATACTCTTAATATAAATCACCTGCTGTGACACAACTCACCTGAGGGGATAGGAAGGTAAAAGCTCACACCTTCATTCTCCAACTGCTCTGAAAAGCATCATTAAATGATGATTTTTAGGAATTTCTAAATGCTTAAACCTAATTCATCAACGTTTTCCCTGACTGGCAGTGTTTTGTCACCTGTTAGATCATATTAAGACAAAAAAGATTGAAACTTCGAGGCAGAACCCTCAGTCTGTGAGAATCTCACTGGCCTGGCCAAATAATGTGATTTAAGTTGCTGAAATCAGGTGGGCTGAGGGAAAGAGCAGCTGCCCAATGTGATCCTGGCACTGTGTGTTGGGCAGGAGAGGGGAAGGAGAACTTCTAATGAGGGGATTGAAAGGGGGATTGTCTCAACGGTGCTGTAAATGAGAAACAGGAGCCAGGGGGTTATTTATCACTGCTGCAAGGAGCCTCATTTACACCTGGGGGAAGTGTAAACAATGGGTCAAACGTCAGGAAATGCTCACAGATTGGGATTACAGTCAACCAGGTCTGTGTTCAGCCGAATACTGACACAAAAAAAAAAAAAGGGTTAATATTCTTAAAGCGAGTAATTGGCTTCCCAGTGCTTCCCTGTAAGCTGGGCTCCTCTGAGCTGTGAGAGCAGCCTGAGAACTTGGCTGTGAGTCATGAGATGCCCCTAATCCCAGGGCTAAAGCTGAAAGGCAACGTAATTGGGTTTAAGTGCTTCCATGGCTGCAGTTGTGTGTGTTTCCTCATCATTCACATAACTGCTTTGATTGGCTGAAAATTTGTAAATCGCCAGAAAAACCCACGGAGAGATCGCAGGCCAAGGCCTGTTCTGAGCTCTCAGTGTCCCTAAAATGAAAGTAAAAATCACTGGGGTTTCTGTACCTCTTTCAGCGATTTCTGCTTTGCTTCCTCACTCTCACCTTTCCAGGGCAGAAAATCCTGTCAAATCCTCTAGCACTCGTAGCATTGCAACAAATAATTTAGTTGCAAGATGATGATGAGAAAGTGTTTTTCAGCCATGATTAACACAGATCCTTGGGGTTAGCAAGGAAGCTTGAAGATGCTACTCAGTTTCTCGGCATTTCTGGTTGTAAATTGGGTGCTCTAAGGCTGAAAAATCCGATGTCCTCAGTGATATTCATTTTAGTACGTGTTTCAAGTGTTCAGAAGTTGGTCCAATGGCTTATATCCACAATTTTTGGTGCCTTAGCCCCATTCCTAGCAGAGCGATGTGCTTTTCTTAAAAGCCACTGCTTTGCAGACATCGTTATTTCTATGACTGTGTGTGACCCCAAGAAGGGATCTGTTCAGAGCAGACACATTTTGAGAAGAAAATGGAGGGGTTTTTCACCCCTGTACAGGAATGTAACCCAGTTTTGTGACAGCCAGAGGTGCTGTCCTGCCTCACTCATCCTTGTCAGAACACCAGCCAAATTCTACCTGCAGAATCTTCCTCACCAGTGCCCGTGGCACAGGCAGGAGGATCCCGAGGGGGGTTTTAGAGCCTGGCCTGAGCTTTATGTTCCAGCAGCTGGAAGAAATCATGGCTTTGGTTTATTTGCTGAGACCTGCCTTGGTGACTGATAAGGCGAGAGTGAGAGGAGCATCTTGCTGCTACTGCAGTGAGCGTTTAAACTTGGAGAGAGCAGAGACTGGGGGGTTGTCCTACTTGTGGCTGTCGGTTGTGGCTGAGGGTTCAGCTCCCACCAGATCTCGGTGGTACCTGCCCTTCCCAAAGGCCAGGCTCGCTGCTGCTCCGCTGCTTTGAAAACTGCCTCTTGTTTTGGAGCCTTTCTGCAAGCTGGGCTTTTCATGACAGTCAGGTTCCAGCTGTGGCTGTGGAGCCCTTGAAACTCTGGACCTTCAGGTCTCTTGAAATATCTGTCCCTCGGGCCCATCAAGCAAATCAGCCATAGCAGGGGTGTTTTTCCTAATCTGCAGGTAGAGAAACTCTCGGACAAGAGCCATTGATCACAGCTAGAAATCAATATTCAGCTCTCACCAAGGCCAGTCCCCCCATCCTAATACCATCAGGCAGCAATCCCAGGACTGCCTGCCCTGGGAGGGAACCAGCACTACAGAAACAGCCCTGTTGATATAAAACCAGTGGGTTTGTGTGCCTGCCTGGTGTGAATCCACCTTTTACAGCTCAGCAAAACTTTTAACAAAATCCCCCAGTAAACTTGAACCATATTCAGAAATGCACTGGCAGAAGATGCTGCTTTAATTGCCCACCATAAGAGCTGAGGCAGAACCCTTTGAACATCCGTCCTTCACTCCCACCCCCATATTTAAGTCCAAATCTCCTACCCTGTCACGATTTCAAACGGTGGCAGGTCTTCCCTCTTCACCTTCTTCTTCTTGCCCTCACCCTCCTCTGCGTTGTCGGGTTCCCCGTTCTGGGCGTTGCTGGGCTCCTCCTGCTTCTCTGCCATCTTCTGCAGTACACTGGGGTCGACTTACGGCCACTGGGAGAGAGAAAGAGCAATTTCTGAGAGTTCTGGGAGTGCAGAGAGGAGGGAAAACAGAGCTGGGAGTTCCTGCCCCAGGCACAGTTGTCAGGAACTAAATATGGAACAAAGCAGCAGCGACAGAGGCTGGTTGGGGTAGGGTGACCCAGGGCTCTCGGGTGTCACCTCCTTCCCTTGCTTGTCCGAGCTCCTTTCAACAATCCCTCCTGCTCCCCTTTTAATTTCAAATTAAGTGACAACTTCGCTGTGGGCGGGATAAGCAATGGGTGGGAAATCCTGGAAGCACAAGTGTGTATTTATCCGTTCCTGTGACAGACACCTGGCACAGGGAGACCTGGAGCTTCTCCATCTCCTTCCTCTGCCAGCTGATCCTCTTGCTGACCTTGAAGGACCACTGGTTTGGCTCAGGCACAAGGGGAAAGGTTTGCTGAAAAACACCTGGTTTTGGTAGATTTGGCCTCATGGAGCATCCCAGCAGTGCCCAGAGGAGCAGACCTGTGGTTCCTCCCACCCTGCCCAGGGCACTGAACACAGGAGCTGCACAGGGTGAAATCTCACTGTTGGAGCTGCTGTCAGATCCTGCTGCTGCAAATGCAAGTCAGAACCTTTTCCCAAATATCTGAAAGTCAGACTGGAATTCACAGTGGGCAGCAGTGCTGGTTCTGCCCCTTGTTCTGTGCTTTCCCTCCCCGTTTCCTGAGTGTTCCATCAGTTCCCAGTGTCCTGGGGTATCTCTGGGCTAGGGGAGGTTCTCCCTCTTTTTTTTCCTTTGGCATTATAAGAAATTCTTCCAGTTTCTCACTCTAAATTTTAATCATTTAAACTTAGTATTAATCCCATGTGAGCCAAGCTTAAGGCAAACCTGGGTGAGGTTTTTCCCAGAGACTGATCCTACCATGCCACCAGGCAAAGGAGTGGGAAGTGTGTGGCTGTGCAGGAGTCGTGTTGGAATCAAAGCACATTGGGAATCAAATCTTCCATACTGTGGGCTCTGCACTTAGCTCAGAACCCACCACCATCAAGATTTGGATTCATATGAAATATGCAGCTGTATTTGATTGAGTATTCAGTCAGTACTTAGTGGAAACACCACTCTTAGTTTGGGGAGGATAAACTGTATTCCACAGAGATCAAGTAGGTGGGAATACCTGCCTTGGGGCCAAAGTCAGCCTCTGTGATCCTGTTATAGTCAGCTTTTTAGAGGCTTTGGAGGAGCCTGCATTATCACAAAGTGGAATAAATTTATGCAATTGGGCAGATCATTTATTATCATAGGAAATTAATAATACATTATAATAGCTAAGTTATAATATATAATAAATTATTATAACAGGTAGTTCTGCTATCTCCTCCAGCCCCCTTGCTGTCAGCCTGCCTTCCTGTGCTGAATATCCTTTGGAGCTTTTCCTCAATGACATCATTACTGCAGTTTTTGGGATGACTTTTCCCTCTGTTTGCTGGTGATGAGGGTTGTTTATGTGGTGACTGACACAGCACGGGGAGTTCTGTGACAACAGCTCGATTTGACAAGTTCCAAGGATTTGACAAGTTCCAAGACATCCTATCCATGGAACATATATCTTTCGTGGTGCAGAGTTTTATTTATTTTCAAGCTTAAAATACTTTCCTGGAGGGCAGGTGAAGTGTTCTGCCTCCTGCGTGGTAACTACGCTCAAATTCCGGCTCCCCTGTCCCTTACTGTCACCTCTGACATTTCAGGCGGTGCCTTTGGGAGGGGAATCCTCTCTCAGTGAGTGACAGCTTGTTTCCTTCTAATCCTTACGCTCTAAAGCAGCATTCCAGCCCCTCTTCAGTCCCTCTGACCCACTTTGCTTTATTTTTGGAAGCTCTTGATGGCCGGGGTCCCAACTTTCCTGCAGCCTTTAGCTTTCACCAGCCCGGCCCCTCTGCAGGGTCCAGGGCTGAGCTCTAATCTAATCTGGGGAATGTGGCACCGAGACTCTCCCTCTCTCCAGCCTTTCCCAGCTGCTTCCCAGCTCCTTGTAGGGCAGTGCATGGAACAGCCATGATCCTCCCCCTGCAGTGTCTGCCTGCACCAGAATTATAAAAGGGCAGCCCGGAGCCGCTGTCAATCCGGCGGTGCAGCCGGAGCATGGGGGGGCTTTGGTCACTCCTGCTGGGTGTTTCTGAGTGACCCCAGTTCCCCTGACCTGTGCATGTGTGTCCAGGGCTGTGTGAGCTTGGGATTAGTGGCTGAGGCCAGCCAGGGAAGGTTTTTTCCATCAGCTTGTTCTGGGCCAGACCAAGGGCATGGAGTGCCGAGAGGGGCCAGGGCTCACGGAGGGGCCTCCCAGCAGACTCAGGTTACCCCAAATCATGCACTTGCCAGCAGCATTTTTATCAAGGTTTCCCTCCACCTGCCTCACTCCCCAGTGATTTAATATTTTACTTCGTTGGCTCTGAATTTGTTCACAGAATCACTGGGGATGGAAAATCCTTCCAGGATTGAGTCCACCCTGTGCCCCATCCCCACCTTGTCCCCCAGCCCAGAGCACTGAGTGCCATGGCCAGGCCTTCCCTTGGACACCTCCAGGGGTGGGGACTCCAAACCTCCCTGGGCAGCCCCTTCCAGTGCCCGACCACCCTTTCCATGGAGAAATTCCTCCTGATGTCCAACTTGAGCCTCCCCTGGCCCAGCTGGAGGCTGTTCCCTCTGCTCCTATCCCTTGTTCCCTGGGAGCAGAGTCCGACCCTCCCCTGGCTCCCCTCTCCTGTCCTGCAACCAGGGAGTTGCAGAGAGCGAGGAGGTTCCCCCTGAGCCTCCTCTTCTCCAGGCTGAGCCCCCTCCCAGCAGGAGTTCCCGAAGTTAACCCAGCTGTTCCCTGTCCTGAGCACACACCTGCCTGGCAAAGGCTTTGCCAGGAGAAGGTGGCTTTTGTGGCATTCTCGGGCTGGTGGAACATTTTTGGATGGGTGGGAGAGTGAAATCAGAGCCTGGGTGTGTGAGTCATGGCTCAGCCGTGCTCTCTATTCCGAGGGGACAGCTGGTGGCACTAACAAAACGTCTCCTGGAGACATTGTCTGGCAGCAATCCCCCTCCTGCTTTTTCCAGCTGTAACTACCGCTACGTGATAAATAAATAAACACTGACAGTGATGTGCAGGGGCAGCTTTCGCTCCTTCCTTCCTTCCTTCCTGGAAGGAAGCCCCTGGGGGCTCTCAGCTGTCCCTCTCCTCCCGCTGCAGGACCACAAAGCCAAGGTTTAAAGGAAGGGGCTGGAAACGCTCGTGTCCCATGGGTTTGACCCTAGGGCTGGTGGAAGGTGCTACCCTGGGCTGAGGTGAGCCCTGGGGCAGGGCCGAGTGGTGCTCTCAGCTCTGTACCTGCCTTATCTTCACAGCCAAACCCGGGTTCTCCGTCCCCAGCGCTCACAGCCCCGTGACACGAGGAGCCTTGGCAGGCGCTGCCGCCTCCCCAATTAATTCAAAGCCCAACTGGGAGTTCCTGACAGCTCCGGGCAGCACAGCCTCCTCCCTGCCCGGCTCCTGCTGCAGGGCTCCTGGGAGCAGCTCGGCACGGTCAGCGCCAGCCTCGCTGCGGGTGCTCAGAGCACAGGAATTTATGTCCTGCAGCACCCGCGGAGGGAGGGCCAGGGGAGGGCAGCTGCTTCACCTGCACACGGCAGCAAACCCTCACTGGCATCGACTGGATGTTTTAACACGGCTCCAGACATCAGCAAATCAATTAAAGTCCCGTCCTGCTGCAGCCAGAGTGTTTTCAGGAACAGCTGGTGAATTATTGAATGAGACAGGGCTTGGGAAATGAGGCTGGGCTGAAAGGCAGAAAGGTGTTGTTTATGCACGATCTTGTGGATGCAGCAGCAAGGGAGGTGATCACTGAGATCAGGTGTAACCCTCAGTTTATTGTCAAATTGTCTTTCTGGAAAGAGTGGCTGAAGTTTGAAGGGAGGGTCATCACCAGAAAAGGTGACCTGAGATGTGGCTCTTGGCTCCAGATGCCACGACCCCAGATTGCTTGGAGCAACCTGGGCTAGTGGAAGGTGTCCCTGCCCATGGCAGGGGGTGGGACTGGATGGTCTTCAAGGTCCCTTCCAGCCCAAAGCATTCCATGATCACGGTCCTGTGACAGCAGGGCCCCTCGAGGCCCACCAGGGCAGGGGCTGGTTTGGGTCTGCGCTGCACAGTCTGCCTAAGAAATTCTCCAGATGACTTTGAAATGTCATTAAAGTTATTTTTATGCAAAGGGGTTTAGCGTAGCTGTTTAAACAGCAAACACACCAAACGATGCTTTAAATATTAATACAACAGGGTGTTCCACTGAATTTAATTTTGCCAATTGATTTCAAGCTCTTCTGGCTATCACATGGAGGAGCATTTGCTATTTTTGCTGCCTGCAAGAAAAGGCAAGAGGCGAAGAGAGGCTCCTGCTGCATGTACAGGTGGGGTGGGAGCGGGAGGAGGAACTGGAATGAAAACAAGAACAAGTCAGCCAGTCCCAGCAGCTGGGAAAATGGGGAGGGGAAACATGGGAAAAATCCATTAATCTTAATTCCAGTTTTCCATTACCCGCAGAAAAAACATGGGAAGAAGGGGGAATAGGATTAATTTATGAAAGCTGATCAAATATGAGTCCATCTATTTAAGTGGAAATGTTATTAAAATGCTACAGGTCTGAACCAGATCTAGAGTCACCGATTTAAATGTGATTTAAATAATTCTCTTCCCTTTCCCAAAGCAGATAAAGGCTCGTTTAATCCCTCACTAGGTGGCCCTGCTCCTCCCTGTTCCTCTGGCTGGGCTGTGCTCCCTGGGAAGGGACGGGCAGAGCGCCCTTAAATCAGCCTTAACTCCAGGGAATCGAAGCTGCAGCCCCACAGCAGCTTCCTCGGGGGACAAATCCTCTGTTTGCCTGTCCTTTGCCATGGGGCTCTCTGCAAGACACAGACACTGTGAGTAAGTGCAGAGGAACTGTACGGGGAGAGAAAGCCCTGAAATATGGAGGGTTGCTTTTTCCTTTCCTTTTTTTTCGGTAGCCTTTGATCTCCCCAGTCCTGCTGGCAGTGCTTGTGCTTTAGGGTCCTGCCCCTGCTCACGCCCTCAGCTGTGCCACGGCCTGCTCTCGTGCAGCTTTTACTGGGGAGATCACAGCCCTGTGCTTGCAGCAGCCCTGGGTAAAGGCCAGAAGGGAAAACTAATGAATGGGATCAAAATAAAAGAACTGCATTTATTTATTCTCCAAAAAGTAGTGGCTTGGTTTTATTCAAAGCAAATACAATTTATGTTACAGCCCCAGCTAAGCCCTTCCACCCCCCGCCCTGCAGGTGCCCCCACGCACCCCAATCTACAGCCAGCTGCCAGGCAGATCCTCGTGCCCCTTCCCTTCACACATTGTGCTTTTAGCAATCAAAAATAGTAATAAATACTCTCTGCAGACAGCGAGAGCTCAGGGTCAGGTCTGCCAAGGGCCAGGATAAGGGATGGACAGGGCAAGTCCATGCAGCCCTTGTGCCTGACTCTGTCATGGCTTGGTCCCATTGCTCTGGAAATCCTTGTGTTTTAACCTTCTCTGATCAATAATATTCAGGAGGGGAAAGACTCCAGGATGAGACACTTGCTCTGCACCTGACAGACTCTTTGCCAATTATGTAGTTACAACCATCGAGGCAGTGGGAGCAAGTTCCTGAATTTGACAGACTTTTGTGTCTCTGTACTTAAAAAAATTAAGTATTTTTTCAAAGGCACTGATGTTAGTTTTTCTGTTCTGATGAGGAATGGCACACAGAGGTGGAAGAGAGGAATTTCCTCTGGGGAGAAGCATTTGCATTCTAATCATTGCTGCTTTATCTTGGAGCATGAGCTGAAGGAGTGTGATACTCCCCAAATAGAAGTCAGAGCCCCGTCTCCTTGCACCAGCAGAACAAGACAGATCCCTGCTCGCTTGGCAGGGATAAAAACAGATAAAAAGTTAAAAGTATAAAGCCCAAACCAGGTGATACATGAACATGAAGCAACAGCACAAATAGCAAAACATCAAGTGAGTTCTTAAAAATGGGTGTGCACAAGGGAAGGGCATTTTTGTTTGGTCCCAGGAGTGGAGACAGGATTTACCTCGTGTGTGACCAAGCTCTGCTCTCGGGGGGTGGTGGCAGTGTCGAGGGGCTCTGGGGTTGCTGCCCTGAATTATGCTGGATCACGAGATCCCAGTTTGGCTGGTGGAATTTGACCTGGTGGCATTAAGGATAGGGTACAGCTGTAGCCCCCAAACCTCAACAGTGCTGGAGAAAACAGGTCCCAGGTTAAGGATGCCCAGTTACTTTAGAGGAGCCCGTGGGTGCACCGTGCAAACCTCGTACACAGCCACGACGGAGGCGGGAGGAGGAGCAGGACACTCGTCCCAAAATGGACCCCCCAAATTATATAGATCTTGGTTCACATCAGCATCGCTTAGTTACACAAAATGCCTTCACTTATTCACTCTTCCCTGTCTTGTGCTCGGGGTTGTCCCTCCAGATGTGGATGGTGAGACAGGTGGCCATGGCCAGCCAGCCCAGGTACGGCACCAGCAGCAGCGCCGCCACCTTGTTGATGCGGTACCAGGAGCACAGGGTGCCTATGGCCAGCCCGTCCAGGCACAGGATGTCGATCAGGGCCTGCAGCAGAGACAACACAGTCACTGCAGGCACGAGTATAAACCTCCCAGCACGAGCATAAACCATCCTGGAACAGGTGGAGAGGGGGAACAGCAGTGGGGCACCTTCAGCACTGAGGAGTCACTTGGAGTGATCCTGAAGCCCGGGAGCCTGGTCCTGAGCTCTAATCAGTGAGTCCTGAGTGTGTCACACCAGGAGCCAAGGCTAATTAATGTTCACTTCTTTGCTCATTATCGAATTCCACAGATTAGCCCCCAGTTTATAGTGATCAGTGTCCCCTTCTGCTGATAACAGAGAGAGAACATGTTTGTTGGGATACCATGGCCATGGTCACTGACCAAACTTTCTAACTGCACCTCTCACCCCCAGAGTGACAAAATCAGGTGGAAACATAAATCCCTGTGTGTGTTTCCATCAGCTCCAGGCCTTGGCACCCGAGGCCCAGAGCGGGTGTGGCTGTGCCAGCAGTGCCTCACTCTGCACTGCACATTGTGTGTGCTTGATAAGCCCTTTGCAGCTGCTCCCCTCCAGGACGGTGTTGTGGCACAGGGTGTGACCCCCCCAAAGGACTTATCTCTCCCCGTGGACCCTTAACTGGGAGGTGCAGCCCCGGCTGATCTCCCGCCCTGCTCTGCCCACCCCACCTATCACAGGAGCAGATCGAGGGTGGGAGCACTGATACCAACCATTGTCTGGGGCCAGGAGCAGCAGGAGCTGTGTCTGAGCAAAGGCCCTTCTGGCAGCTCCGTGCAGCTACACCATGTTAGTCAGAAGACCCCCAGCCACCCCAAACCCACGGGCAGGAGCCCAGCAGAGGAGCCCCGGGGGGTGATGGGGGCTGGGGGAGTTACCATGTTCAGGTTTTGGGCACCAAAGAAGAAGGGGGGCCAGGCCCAGTTCAGGGCCAGCTGAGCCCCGTAGAGCCCCAGCGGGACGATGGCTTTGCTGCTGCAGCCGCCCAGGTCGCTCCACACCAAGTAGGAGGCGTAGCTGTGGGGAGGGACACGGGTTAGTGTTTGCAGCGAGTGGATCCCTGAGGGAGACAAAGTCTCTCATGCAGGAGTGTTTCCCAGCAGGGATTGACAGGACAGTTGTGTTTGCAGAGCGGCAGCACCCACGTCAGGCCCTGAGCTCTGCTCTGTGAGCAGGGACAGGACCCAGGGAAGGGCTGGAGCTGGGCCAGGGCAGGGTCAGGTTGGATCTCAGGACAAGGTCCTTCCCCCAGAGGGTGGTTGGCACTGACCAGGCTCCCCAGGGCAGTGGGCACAGCCCCAAGGCTGCCAGAGCTCCAGGAGGGTTTGGACAACGCTCTGAGGGACAGGGGGGGATTGTTGGGGAACAGGCACACCTGACATGCCCTGCTGGCTCAGGCACAGGGGACGCCCCGGGAGCCACAGCGGGGTCTGGGAGGGCTGTCCTGGGTGTGCCAGGGGCAGCACAGGGGCAGCAGCCACAGAACTTACCCCATGCCCGTGTACAGGACGGTCCAGGCAACAGGGAACACTTTGCGGGACGGACACCAGGAAGGTTTTTTCAGCTTCTCGTACCAGGCAGGTATTTCCTTTCGATTAAGGAACCAGCCAAGGAAACCCCCGACGTGGGGCAGGACAGTGAACCCAACAGTGTAAGCCCACATCCTTCCTCAGTGGCTCCGAGTTGCCTTGAGGCTGCTGTAAGTTAAAAACAAAAATAGAGTATCACTTTTAAATGCCATTTTTTCCTACTTTTATTCTGTGATTGTCCATATTCCACTTCAGCCCCTAGGGCAGAAGGGAAGCATTAAATGTTGTGTTCAGCTCTGCTGCTGGCCCCCTGCAAGCAGGTGAGTTGAGGCACAGGGGTAGTTTCTTAATTTGCTCTCGGGTTTCCTCTTGTATAAAAGGAAGGGAAATTTGCTTTAATAATTACACAATGCTGCTTCACAAGACAGGATAACACAAGGATACATCCAGCATTCCTTCTCTGTCCCGTACCTTCCCCTGCCTTTAATCTTTACTGAGCTCTGAACCTGCCACTCTTCAGTCCTACTTCCTTTGCTCTCAATATTCACCTTCCCTCCGGATCCATTAAGGAATTAAACCCAAATTAGCATTCATCAGGGATAACACACAGGATTCACCAGGAGCACAGCAGGTTTGTGCTGTCAGCACAAGTACAAAATGCACCTGGGAAGGTTTGGGGTTTAGCAATGCAGGAGGAGAGGAGCAAGCACAGAGAATTCCCTCAGCCGGGGAAATGTCCTGGATCCCTGGGCACTGCAGAGGAGAGGAGTGACCTGCACAGACAGCTCTGTTTGGGATTTCAGCTCTCAATTAGCACTCTGCTGCACCCCGAGCTAATTGTTATTATTATCATCATGCTACAACACGTTTAGGAACAGTACAAGCCAGTTCACCCCTCACTAAGGAATAAATACCCCAGACACCAGCTCTAACCAACAATTCCTTGACCAAACAATTTATATGGCTATAAAAGTACCTACAGAACCAGGAAATAATTGAAAACTGAGAAAAATTATAATGTAGTTCTGCTTTAAAGTGTGAACCAGCACTGCTGGGTTCTGGTTCCTCCAAACGCTGCAGAAAAGGAAAATGAGAAAAGTGGATTTTTCCGAAGTTCTTTGTAGCATCCACCCAAACCCTCCAGGTTCTGGAGGTAAAGGAGGGTTGAAAATGACCCAACACTGTTATAAAACCTTATTTTCCCTCCCACCTGATGTACCTGAAGGTGCGGGAGCTGCCCGAGCCTCACCGTGTGTCGCTGCCTGGCCCAGCGAAGGGGTTGGACATCCAGGACCAGCCCCGTCCCCGCTGCTGGTGCTGCCCCAAGTGAAGGAACTGGCAGCTCAGTTTTACCCAAACAGCAGAAAACAGGGGGTGTGTGTGTGTGTTTGAGCTGGGGTGGGTCAGATTACACCGGGCAGCCCAGATCGGGCAGAATTCCCGCGGATTTGGGGCGGTTCAGCCACCGAGGCAGGGCAGGGCTGGGGCTGGGGCTGACCCCACAGGGATGGGACATCGCAGGCTCTTGGCTTGGCTGGGGGCCCTGCCGGTCAGGGGGTGGCTGGAGGGGATGGTGGGGCACCTTTAGTCTGTCCGGGGGTGTGAAAGTACAAATGAAAGTGTGTGAGGTGCGCAGGGTGTGTGAGGTGACTGCACGGGAGCGTGTGCAGGAGGGATCGGGGCACTGGGAATGTTGGGCCTGTTACCTGGATTCACACCTGCTGGTTTACCCCCTCCCCGAGGACCCATCCCAGGGAGCGGTGTGGGCACAGGGCAGGCGCTGCTGCACGTGTGGGGTGTCCCTGTACAGGGGTCCCTGCCACACTCTCGGGGTGCCCCAGCCACCCTGGACCCCCAGACCTGGTTAACACAGCAGTGATTCACCAGGTGCTTTCAGGGGCCACCTGTGCACTGGCCTTTGGCTAAAATTCCCTGGAATCTAAAATAAAGATGTTACACAAGCATGTTAAATGGAAAAGAAAAAAGCTAGAAATCAATTTCCATTAGGGAGCTGTCGGCAAGGGCTGGGAAATGAAACACTAATTCAGTGCAGTTCTGGGTCATTACCTGGATTTCATGGCCAGAGGCAGCAGGGCTGGCTCCTCACGGGAGGGGATGTTGCTGGTATAACATGAACCAGGGAAAGCTTCTCTTTTATTGGGCTCACAAGGAAATTAATTTTTGTGGGAGGAGAAAGAAAGGAAAAAATCTGTGTAAAGAGCCAGATTTTCAGCAGGAATAAATCCTGCCCTGCCATTGCAGGTCTGGGTTTGTGCAGGGTAATTACCACTCCAGTGACAGATGCAGCACTCATTAATCACGCCACAGCCACCTGCATATTCTTCCAGAGTTTGTTGCTATTTGTGATTGGAAATGTGTGTCATGGAATGATGCAGTGACTATAAGTGCCCAAATGGTTTCCACTGGAGTCAGGCACTGCTCTGCTGCAGAGCTCAGCACACGCTGCCCCCACCACCCTCTGGCAACTCTGTCAAAAAGCACAAAATTCAACGATTTTTGGCTGGTAATATTTCTTCCCCTGGGCATGAGCCCAAACCCATGACTGCTGGTTGGCTTGGCAGACAGCAGTTATGTGCCCAGGCTGGTTTAGAGTCTAATGGGCTGGAAGAACGAGAAACTAAGGGTCAAATCACAAGGATCTGGTAAATTCTGGGACGCTGGGAATGCTGCTGCATCATGGGGGAATAGCAAATGGGAAGAGGGAGAAAACAGCAGAGGCAATTTCAGGACAAAAAGTCGTGTATTGGTCCAACTGGTGCTTTAGAGCAAAGAGAGGGGTCAGTGAGTCATAGAATCATGGAATGGTTTGGGCTGGAAGGATCACCCAGTTCCACGCCCTGCCACGGGCAGGGACACCTTCCACTATTCCAGTGCCGGCTTTCCTTGGATTTATGTCTCGGTATTTCTGGTCTGAACCATTTTACAGCAGCACAGGATGGGGCAATGCTGCCTCAGAGCAGAACCACCTCCGTGCCGTGCCTTGGGGCGCCACGATCTTTGCGGCCCTGTCTCCGCCGGGCGCGGGAGCCGCGGCTGCCCCGAGTGGGACACGGCAGCGCTGGGTTACACAACAGTGTTTGTTTGCTCTTCTTAGCAACCTCCGCACGTTGTCCCGAGGGCTTCTCGGCCCACGCAAGATTAATTGCTCAAATATAAAAGCCCTGTTAACCTGAATATATTATTGAAAACCAGCATATTTCAATCTGCCCTAGATTTGAAAATAGAGTTGCCGGGTCAGCTCCTGGCATAAATCTGCAGAGCTCCTGCGAGCCGGCGGAGCTTCCCTGATTTACATCGGCAATAAAGGCGTCCTGCCTCGGCTGCCAGGACAGGATTGGGAGCGGGAGCTCACCCGGCTGCCACCAAGGACACGACACGGGCCGAGGAGGGACCTCGTGGGAACCACTGCCCTCTGGGCCCCTCGGACCTGCCAGCCCGGCACTGCCGCATCAAACACTGCATTTTACTGTGTGAAAGGCTTTTAACACCCTGCCCCTCAAAAAAAAACCCCACTACCATGCTTTTGTTTCTAATTTTTTTTTTTTTAAAGCATTCTTTAAAAATTTGCAGTGAGGTTGAAGGAAAAATTCTGGATAGTATGGAATGATGTAGGAATTTCCAGTGGGTCACTTGGGTTTTTTTCTGTGTGGGCTCAGGTGGATCTGGGCTGGCCAGTGCAGGAGCCCACAGCTTCTCAAAACTTCAGAGTGCATTGTCCTTCTGCCACAAGGGAGGAGCAGGAACGCTCCAGTTCTGCCTCCCACAGGACTGCTCATGGCCGGCTGGAAGCTGAGAGCTCAGGCTGAGTTTGAGGGAAAATTTGGGTATTTGGGCTTCTCCTGGCAGTGCCTGTGGCTGCAGGGGCTGGCCGGGGCTGTGTGAGGAGCTGCCACGTGTGATAACGTCGGGGCACGGGCTCGCTCTTATCTGCCCCCAGAAGTTGCACCTCTGTGGCCAGAAGAGTAAATTCTAACGGCCAGAGCTCATCCCCGTCCCTGCTGCCAGGAGAGCTCAGAGCGGGCCAGGCACAGGACTGCAAGCAACCAAGTTCTGCAGCTGAACACATTACCACTCTCTAGCTGAGCCTCCTTAATTAGGTGACCCCACGCACAGGCCCAGCCCAGCACTGCTGTGACATGAAATATTTTGCTTTCTGCCGTTTGCTGGAGTGCTGGGAGCACTGGTGGTGACCTGGAGCAGCCGAGCCAGGGGGAGCTCAGAATCCTGGCAGCCTGGCCAGGCTGTGCCATGGGTTGCTGGGCACTGCCAGGGTGCTGTGTGGGCACAGTCCCAGAGGACTCAGCCCTTCCCTCGGGATAAAACGCCGAGGGAGTGGAAGTCCCTGGAGGGTGTTGTACGGCAGGATCTGTTCCCGCCGCTCAGCGGCTCAGCTCTGCACAGCCACAGCCCTTGTATCAGTGCCAGGCTGGGGAGCGGGGCTGAAGTGAGCCAGAATAAATAGTGTTCACAAAGGACTTTATGGGGCCTTAATGGAGCAGTTTAAGCTGCCTTTCAAGGTCTTTCCTACACGCAGAGTTAATTGAGAAAAGCTATTGCAGTGTCAAGTGATGCACTCACTTAAATCAAGCACTTTTGTGAGCTGGTGTGCCCTAAATTACACCGGGATGCATTTGCAGCCAGGAAATGCTTTGGAGGGAGGGCGTGCTGTCCACCAGGTATGAAATACTGGGGAGGGGGCTTGCCTGGGTACTCCCAGAGGAGAACCAGAAGCCGAGGGGCAGCACTTCCCTCCCTGGGGTCTTAAAAAAGCAGCAGAAAACCTCTGGACCCTGAGCTGGGTTTTCTGCATCTGTAGGAAAAGGGGAACATTACCCTAAACCTGCCTTTCGGTTCATCCCAAGATTCAATTGGCTGAGACACTTAAATCAAAATATTTTTGTTGTTCTTTTAAAGGAAATGCCCACTTTACTGGGAGAGTAAACTTCCTTCCTGGCTGCCTCTCCTTGGTCTAAATATTTATGCTGAGAACCAAGAAACTGTCAAAATGCATCAAAACAATGCTTGGAGAAGGTTTTCTTTGGAGAAAAACTGTGGGGGGTGGTGTGTTTCTTCAGTCTTAGCAGAAATGGAAAGTGAAAAGGTGAAAGAACGCTGGGACCAGAGGGAATTCTGGGAAAGGGAAATCGAGGTGAAGATTCTGCAGAAAACCGGGGGCTTATTAAAGGAAGAAAAACCACAGCATTGGAAGATATTATGATTTTTTCTTTTCTTCATTTATTTCTGCCCCTCCTCAGGCTGTGCCAGGGGAGGTTCAGGTTGGACACCAGGAGGAATTTCTCCCTGGAAAGGGTGGTGAGGCATTGGCAGGGGCTGCCCAGGGAGGTTTGGAGTCCCCAGCCCTGGAGGTGCCCAAGGAAGGCCTGGCCATGGCACTCAGTGCTCTGGGCTGGGGGACAAGGTGGGGATGGGGCACAGGGGGGATCCATGGGCTGGGAGGGATTTTCCAGCCTCAGTGCCTCTGGGATTCTGTGATCCCTTTCTGGAGAGAGCAGCTCCAGCCTTGCTGTTATTCCCAGTTAGGAGCTGCACTGGGCTTTGGGAGGGAAGCAGTACCGGCCTGTTTTTTTCCTTTATTTCCTTTTTTCCCCCAGAGGTGGAGATGTGTGAGCACAGCGACCATCAGCTCCTGCAGCCCCTCTGCAGAGCTGCAGCCAGCTGTGAAGGAGAGCAGCAGCAGCAGCTGGATGAGGGAATAGCAAAGGTGGGGATGCAGCAGGAACGCTGCTGCCAGTAACAAAATGAGCAGCTCTGGCTTTTTTAAAAGACAAGGCTCAGAGTCTGAACAAGCTGGAGAATGCCAGGATTTCTCTGTCTGTCTGAGTCTGCCTTTCCCTCCTCACATGTGCCAAGTGCTAAAATGACTCATTTCTCCTTAGAAAGCTGCCTGCTCCCTTGGCACAGCCCTGCTGCCTTGGCACAGCCCTGCTGCCTTGGCACAGCCCTGCTGCCTGCTGCCCTCGTGGTGGGATTGCTTCATTTTTAAGGAAACGCAGCTGATCCCTGGTTGTCCCACCCCTGGTCATGGTGTAGCTGCAGATTTTTGCAAGAAGATCCCAAGGCAGAAGGGGCTGTGCAACACCTTGTCCCCTGAGCTGGGCTCATCCTTTCCAAGCTTTGATCCTGGCTCTGCAGGGTGAGTGTAGAACAAATCCCACCTCAGCTGGGTGGGAATCCCCCCACGAGCACAGGGTAAATGCCAGGGCCCTTCCTCGGCTGTTCCCGTGGGACAGTGGATGGGCAGGGACACGGCCCAAGCAAATGGGAGGATTATTTTGGAGAGAGGGAGTTCTGGATTAGGAATGTGACTTGTGTAAGGGCAGCATTATGGTTTGGGCTCTTTCAAGGGCTGGTGTAAGTAGAAAACTGGATTTATTGCTTTCTTTGTGCTGAATCAGGACTAACTTTGAGAGCAGGGGATTTGCCTTTACCACTGATCCATCCAAGGGCATTGAGTTACCAAGGACTCCCCGGAGAGAGGTGTGTAAAATGGTGTGTGGAGACATGGAACTGCTCTGCCAGAGCTCTGGATACCTGGACATGCTCCAGCCTGGATCCCTGCACGGCTGCCAGCAGAGCAGAGCAGAGCAGAGCCCAGCACAGCTCCACACGTGGGACAACAGCCCCGTGTCAGAGCAGCCCTGGGTGCTGGGACAGGCTCCTCGCCCGTGTCCGACCCACGGAGGAACCTCCAGGGTTTTCTCCTCCTGACTTTGCCCAGACCACTGTGATCCATGGAGTTGCTCAGGGAAAGTCAGGATGATCTGGGAGCAAGGAATAACTTGCAGAACACTCTGCCTCCCTGGCTGCCAAGTCCCAGGGTGGAAAAACGCACTGGCTCCGGGAAGAGCTTGCTGGAATCTGTTCTCAGAGGCCGCTCCAAAGGCCCTGCTGCTGCTGGAGGGGCTGGTGCCAGCCCCTGCCAGTCAGGGGCTTGTACTGCAGCTCCTGTTCCCCTTCAGCCAGGAGAGCAAGGTCTGTGCCCTTCAGTTCCCCTGTGCCAGTGCAGCAGGTCCCAGGTGGATTCCCAGATATGAGGGACAGAAATGATGTGTGAGGTGGATGAATGGATGGGAACAAAGCCTGGGAACGGAGCAGATCCTGCCGTGGCAGTGGGCTGGATCCCAGCCAGGGGCCGAGCATCTCCAGGCACGTGCCTAATGAGGGAAACCTGCCTGGCAGGGAGGGATACCTGATTAAAAAATGAGGGTGATAAAAACAGGTGTGTTTTCCCAGCTCCTGCCCACTCTCATTCACTTCATGTCCTGGAAATTATCTAGAAAAAAACTTTATTTCCACAAAACTCGGGGGTTCTGGAGTCTGACCCAGTTCTGGAGATAAGGCACTTGACTCAAATACCAGCTCTAGATCTAAATTGCCACCAGATCTTGGATTCTGGTTTAGGGTCAGTTCCAATTGAATGGCCAAAGGCAAATGCTGCAAAAATATTGTGGCCTTAATTATTTTTTTGGTAATTTAATTAGGAGCTTGATCTGGGTTTGGGGCAGGACACAAAGTGGATTAGGGGAGCAGCTGGCTCTTTAATTAGGGCCATTTCTCTTTCCTTAAAGTTCACCCTTTGCTTGCCCAGAGGCAGTGGGGCAGCCCCAGCCTGGGCTCAGTGGGGGGCTGAGCAGGGCTGGGCACGGAGGGTACTGGGAATACTCCCCCCTTGCTGGAATCCCACTGCAGAGATCCCAAAGTACCAACTGGGAATGGTGACATGTGGCTATTTATGGGGGCCAGGGACTGGGGTAAATATTTATTTAGATTCCAGTGCTTAATCTTGGACTGTGTGGAAACACTGAGCCCATGCTCCTCCTGCAGCAATTTATATCCAGAGCCTCCATCTCCTCTCCTTCCAGCACTCCAAACACATTCCCCAGGATTAATCCTGCAGGGAATGGGCATGGCCTGGGTTCAGACCCCGCGGCACCGCCTGGCCCCAACCACCCGGGCAGGCATCCTGCCCCGTCTCGTTTTATCTGAGTGGCTTTCAGAAACCCAACCCCAGGGACCCGGGGGATGGCCCGGGGCTGCCACTGCCCTGTGGGACAGACAGGCCCCTGTGGGGACCCGGGATGGAGCCGGGGGGTCACTGGGATCCATCCCGGAGCCGTGGCAGCTGAGCTGTCCTGCCTGGGGACAGCAGGGCCACCCCGCTGTGCAGCCACCTCTGTCACACCACAGGGTCCCACAGCCACCCCAGACTCTGCCCTGGTCTCCATCCACCAGCACAGATCCGCACTGAGGGTGGGGAGTGGAAGGCTCTGGAAGGATCCCCCGTATTCACCAGTAGGATGGATGGACACCCTCCTCCCCTGCCCTGGCTCCGTGCCTCCCACCACAACCAGTCACCAGCACTCTGGGCTCCACTGGGAGGTCCCCCCAGCCCCAAAGCTGGGCTGTGGTGCTGCAGGGGGGGCAGGTTGGGGCGATGGGGCAGGGCTGGGGGGGCTCAGTGACAAGGGCCCAGCTGTGCCAGCCCAGGCAGAGCGGCCAAAGCACCAGCCCTCAAGAGCCACCTGGAGCAAGGGGCACAGCTCCTGGAATCCTCTGCAAGAAAAGCCTCCACACGGCCAGGAGATGAGTGTGCACTCAAGGTACCATTTTTATTTTGACATATATACATTGTATAATTTAAAATACAGACTATTTGTGAGAGAAATGTTTTGTTTTTCAGATAAAAGCAACCCACCGTGTCCTCCACAGCCCCTTTGCTGCCCTTTAAAGGTGACCTGCAGACAGCTCCTTCCCCATCTCCCTGCTGCTACTGGGAAAACCTGTCTGCCTCTCCTCTCCCCCTGGAAAAAGAAGGTGTATGTACCTGTCCTTCCCCTCCAGAGCCAGTGCCAAGTGTCCTTTACTGTCACACCCTGTCCCCTCCTGCAGGGCTGGGGAAGGAGCTGTGGGGTCACTGGGAACACGGTGAGGAGGAACCAGAGCTGGCAGGGACAGTGTGGTTTCCAACACTGCTGTAAAATCTCCTGGGGTGGGGAAGGGCTGGAGGGAGAGGAGGTTCTGACCAGCAGCTTGGGCAGATCCCTCCACCCAGAAGGAAGGAGCTGGAAGATGGTGAGGTTAAAAAAGGCTCAGTAAATGAGACCCTCCCTTTGGCAGAGAGGCACCAGGAGTCACGGGGCACCTGGGGCTGTGGCCATGCAGTGACAGGACACAGCACCACACACCAGTCACACACAGTCCCAGTTCAAGCTTTTTTCCACTGGTTAACCAGTGCTGGGAAGGCCGGGAGAGGTGAGAGCAGAGGGAGGTGATGCACTGAGGTCCTGAGACAATCCTCCCTGCAAATCCCCTGAGAAAACACATGAAATGGGAACTTCTCTTTGCACAGCACCTAGTTAAAAGTTCTCTGTCCTGGTATCCCAGACTTCACTAAGGCTCAATCCTCTACCATAAATATGAAAAATATTCTTTACTTGAAGCCTGCTGGCCATACAGCTGCATTTGGTTTGCAAGGGGAAACACTTTATCTGGGAAAGGAGAATAAATTATGAGCAGCAAAAGCTCTCCCCAGCCTGTTAGAGTTCCAGGAGTGTGTCTGAAGTAGTGAATAAAAACTGATGTGCTGGGTTATTTTCCTAGGACGTCCAAAAAGTCCTTCTGGAGACACAACCCAAGCAGAGAACGAGCCTGGAGGACGATGATTTGCCAACAGAGTGGCTGATTAAGAGAAAAGGGAAATAACGATTAGTAGTTCCTTTTGATCGTGGCAAAAAGGCTCCATCTGGTGGTGTTTGCACCCAAAAAGGAGGTAAGGAGGAGGATGGAAACTGCAGATCATACGGGTTAGGCTGGTTCACAGCAGAGAAGAGTCTTGAACTTGAGGAAATCTTAAGCTGGGAGAAGGGGTGGCACGATGGGAAATGAAGTTGTGTGTGGATAAGCACAAAGAAACGCACTTGCAAGGGGACAGATGAGCCCAGTGGGCCCAGGTGAGCCAGGCTGGGCTGCTCAGAGTTGGCACTGACAGGCCACGGGGGAGCTGTGCTGGCCTGCCCAGGACAGCCATCAAACCAGAGAGAGATGAAGAGGAATAACAGAGTAAATATTTTAATGCCTTTCTATTAAGCACAGTCCAGAGCATTCCACCAGGGACAGGAATACTGCAGGAATAGGAGCAAAATGATGAGCTCAGAAGGACCTTGATATGGAAACAGGTTAAAAAGAGGCAGGAACAGGAGGGATGTGAGTGTTAAAAAATTAAGCCTGGGCCTGCTAAGCCTGGGCAGCTGCGAGGGGAGAGGAGGGAGCTGTCAGGGACAGGAGGGAGGTGTCCTGCCTCTGAGCTCAGGCTCATGGAGTAACCAGCTTAAACTCCCTGTTCTGCAAAAGTCAGGAAGCTTTGGGGATGGGAGAGTGGAGCTTCCCTCCCTCCCCCAAAAAGCCCACTCAAGCATCACCAGGAATGGAAAGGGTCAAGTCAGTGCCCTGTCCTGGGGGCAGCCAGGGGTGGGATGCAGCGCCAGGGCCCCCCACTGACAGCCAGGGAGGACAACTGGTCACAACTGGGCTGCTCCTTTGCCACCGTCTGCTGAGTGGGCCCCAGCAGAACTGGTGGGTGGGCAGGGAAAACCTGCCTGTGTCCCCCACAGAGCACCCACGGGGGTTTAGTGTTTGGGAACCTGCTGGTGCTTCCCAGGTGAGCCGGCACAGAGCCCCTGAGCTCGTGGGGGGCTGTGGGGCTGCACCCTGTGAGCCCTGGGGAGCTGCAGGGGTCCATCCAGGGAAGACCTGCAAGAGGAGGGGCAGGAGGAGTGTTCCTATAAAAAGGGGTCGGGATGTCTGTTAAAAAGCAGGAGAAGGCTCAAGTACTGGGCTCAGGAGCAGAGGGAAGGTGAAGCAGCCCCACGTGGGCTTACAGACAACAACTGTAGCAGCCAGGGCTCAAACACAGGGAGGGGCCGTCAGCAATGGGGGGGTCTCTGCACCTGCCCGAGGGGTGCACAAGACCCTACACACACACACACACACACAGAGGCATTGCCATCACACCTCTGTTCCTCCTGAGGACATGGGGGTCCCAGCAATGCCCCATCACAGTCAGGCCCCATCCTCAGCAGCTTGTTGAGGCATCGAAAAGACAACAAAGCGGAGCCCCCCATCCCCTCCTTCTCTCCGTGGCTCCTGGGGATGCAGAGACCCCGGGCCCTGTGGTGGGAGGGGGTCCAAGCCACGCTCTCTCTCAGAGGCTTCTCGAGTCCCCCTCCCCTGGGAGACGTCCCCGCAGAGCAGAGAACTGAGGGAGCGCTTGGCCGGACCCCCCAGCCCCGGCCCCCGTCAGAGCCTGAAGAAGCGTCGTACCACCAAGTGCCCCACCACGATCAGGGCCACCACCAGCATGTACTTCATGTAAACATTGTCCAGGTCCAGCGCAGCCACCTGGCGGGGAGCAGACACCGGAGTCAGCCCTGCTGGAGCCGGGCCACTGTGCTGCCTGAGCCCCAGGGACCACCCCAGGGACACGCCA
>VXAY01006930.1:756069-780599 GCA_013399855.1 Oxyruncus cristatus | reverse complement strand
GGGACCCTCCCAGGGACACCCCCGGGACACCCCCAGGGACACCCCAGGGACCGTCCCAGGGACACCCCCAGGGACACCCCAGGGACCCCCCCAGGGACACCCACGCCCCCCAGGACAGCCCCGCTGCCCCGGGCCCCCCGGCAGCCCCCGGCCGGCTCACCCATCCTCCCTGCTGGGCGATCCAGCGGGCGATGCGGTGCTGCACCATGAACTCCACCACGTAGCGGGCGATGCGGCGCAGGAAGCCGGGGAGGCCGTGCTGGAAGACGTGCATGGCCATGCGGTAGCCGAAGCTCAGCAGAGCGATCACTCGGCCCCAGTTGATGCCGCTCTCGAACAAGCTGGAAGGGAGCGGGGGAGCCGCTGAGTCCCCGCCCGGAGCTCCCGGCTCGGCATCGCGGAGCCGCCCAGGACAGGAGGACACGGCCCCGGAGCTGCACCGGGGGAGGTTCAGGCTGGATATTAGGGAGCATTTTTTCACTGAAAGGGTTGTCCAGCCCCGGCACGGGGCAGCGGTGGAGTCACCGTCCCTGGACAGATTTAAAAGCCGCGTGGATGTGGCACCTGGGGACACGGTTTAGTGGTGGGTTTGGCAGCGCTGGGGGAAGAGCTGGACTTGATGATCTGAGAGGGCTTTTCCAACCCAAACAGTTCCGTGATTCTGTGGTTGCAGGGCTGGGGGTGCTGCAACAGTCCCTGAGGCTCATCCCAGCCACACAGACATGGGGATTTCGTGGCTGGAAGAGGCTCCCAAATGCGTCTACCCCAGGGTTTGGCTGCTGAGGGCAGGTTTGGCACTGATTTATCTAGACCGGTTTTTGAAGGTGTTTTTCCTGGTTTCCAGCAAAGCAAGCGAGAAGGGAAAAAAGGGAATAAAAAATAAAAAAGAGAGTAGACTGAGGCCCTGTGTTTCAACCTGCTGCCCTGTGCTGGTGGTGCCTGCACTGCTCCCTGCAGAGCCTTGGCACAGGTATGGAGGGAAGGGGAGTTAGAGCCCTGGAGGGAGCAGAGAACAGGAGCACTGGGAGAGGGACAGGGGTTAATTTACCTGAGTGTGTAACCGCCTCAGCCAGCGTGGCTTCCCGGACAGGGGAGCAGGAAAAGGACAGAAGAGAAGCAGTTAGACACAAACACTGAGAGGAGGGCTCAGGGAACAGGCTGTGCAGAGCCAGGGGTGCTCAGAAGAGCCTCTGTCTGTGCCTTCTGCACGGCCCTGGGCAAAGCACTGAATGTGCAGAGTGTCCTGGTGTCCCTGCAGCCAGACGGGGTGAGCACTGAAGCCCTGGATGCCACCTCAGTCGGAGCTGTACCACATCCTGTGGCTGCATTTGTGCCTCTGACAGCCAGACTCCTCGGGATGCCCCAGCCTGGAGCAAGCAGCAGCAGGACCAGCAGCAGCTCTGCCTTGCCCAGGGCTGGCTGTGCCCCCGAAGGGGCACCGGGGCATTCACCTGGCTACGGATGCACAGGCACATCCCCCAGACTTTCTGACCCCAGTCAGCTCCTGCAAGGGCTGAGGTGCCTGTCAGGGGAAGACTGTCCTAGCAAGGCACAGGAGGAGAAGCAGACAGGCAGGAAACACACGAAGAGTCAGGGTGAGCTCACTGGGAACTCAGCCCAGGGACAGCGGGTGAAGCTTGAATGGACAAAGCTTGTGTGCTGGGACACACTCTGTGTGCTGGGACACTCTCTGTGTGCTGGGACAGTCCCTGTGTGCCGGGACACTCTCTGTGTGCTGGGACACTCTCTGTGTGCTGGGACACTCTCTGTGTGCTGGGACAGTCCCTGTGTGCTGGGACAGTCCCTGTGTGCCGGGACACTCTCTGTGTGCTGGGACACTCTCTGTGTGCTGGGACACTCTACACTCTCTGTGTGCCGGGACAGCCCCTGTGTGCTGGGGCAGAGCCGGGGAGGGGGAGAGGGTTTGACGGACAGCACCGCACCCGTCTGAGCTGCCCTTCCCTGCTCTGCTCCAGGAGAAGGCTCCCAGCCCGCCAAGGGCCTTACCTGGAGGCGATCTTGGTGAAGTGCTCGTAGGCGTTGCCCGCCGTGGGCTGCAGCGTGTCCAGCATGGTGCGGAACTCGGCGTCGTAGCGCCTGTAGATGTCGTCGCCGATGATGGCCAAGCGCTGCCCCACCTGGCTCCCGGTGCTGCCGGAGGGAGGACGGAGTCAGGGCTGCTGAGCAGGGCTGAGGTGTCCTGCTGAGTGTACAGGGTTGGTACCACGGATTTACCTCTCCAGGTCCTGCTGGATTTGCTCGATCTCGGGGTCCGTGGGCACCTCCGCCCCTCTCTCCTCCCTCTCCTGCCGGTAGCGGTAGAAGGCATAGCTCCGAAACACCTCCTCTGCCTCCGCTGCCACTCGGGCTTCTGGAGACACAGGAGGGAGAAAAGTCAAGGGAGAAGCTCATCTTCCCCCCCTCCCAAGTTGGAGAGAGACCATTCCCCCATTTTCAACCTAAATTTGTGCCATTTATATTAGGACCAGCCTTCTGCAGTAAACCCAAAAAAGGCACAACATAAATTAGGCCTCAGAAAACTAATTCTGAAGCCAGTCACGCTCCTGGGGGCACAGCCCACCTTTGGAATCCAGTTTTGGCAAGAGGCAGCCCTGGGACTGTCGAACACAAACCAGATGTTCGAGCACTTGGCAGCTGTCCCCCCTCTCGATAAGGACATTGCTCAGCACAAACAATTCAGGAATCTCAGATCCCAACTCAGACTGGAGGCAAAGCTCAGGCCAGTGCTGCCCATCAGCCCTCAGCAAACAATCTTGGTTTTCAGCGTCACCGAGGGCTGTGCCCTTGTGTAGCACCAGCAGTGACATGATGAGCAAAGAACTGGGCATTTTATCTAATTCAATCCCGTGGCTGGTCTCACGTTCACCCATCAGTGATGCCAGGGCAGGGATTGCCACTTCTGCAGGGACTGCTGGCCGGAGCAGAAGGGAGATTCGGGATAACTTGGAAACTGTAGCCTGGAGAGGGGACTCCCCACCTTTGACAGCAGGTAAAGAGGCAGGTGATGGAGTGACCTGAAGTCCTGCTGTGAGAAATCTCCAAAGCCCCTCTCTGCTCTCAAACACCAGTGGGATCTGTCAGCTGGGAGGGCCAGGGCTGCTGGGGGAGCTGGGTTTGGGAGCCACAGCTCCTTCCCCTGCTCCTGTAAACACGCAGGGCTCGGCAGGCCAGACATTCCGGGTTCATTGCAGGAATGTGCCCGTCGGGAACGTCACCCTGCCCTGACACCACGTCACCCTGCCCTGACACCATGTCACCCTGCCCTGACACCACGTCACCCGGCCCTGACACCACGTCACCCTGCCCTGACACCACGTCACCCTGCCCTGACACCACGTCACCCATCCCTGACACCACGTCACCCGGCCCTGACGGCTCTGGGCAGGCAGGAGGGGAGGCAGAACAACTGGTGTCCACCCATGTGCCCCTGCCTGGGATGGCTCCGGACCCACACGTGTCCCTGTGCCCAAACAACCTTCTCCAGACCCACACGTGTCCCTGTGCCCTCACTGCTCAGGGACGTGCCCAGGACCTGCCCCTCTGGAGCAGGGAGCCCCTGGCGAGGCGTTTCAGCCCCACGGTGACCGATACCTTATCACACACGTTACATGGCTCTGGGGAAATTCCCTGCTCTGTCACGGGATGTCTTGGATTAGAGCTCAGTTTCGGTGACTCCAGAAGCCCTGTGGGCTGGGGCAGCAGCTCCCAAACAACTGCCAGCCTGTGGAGCCGCCCCCATGCTCAGGGAGCTGGCCCTGAGGGAGCAGTAACACTGTTCTCCCCAGTTTCTTTTCCAGCATAAAAACTTGTAGGGAACAGGAGTGGTGGGGCCGGATCAGAGCATCAGGCTCAGGGTGGAGAGTCAGAGACACAACGGGGGTGCAAAGCCAGGCCAAGAAGCTACCTGAGGGAAGGTCCAGAGTGGAGGATCCTGCAGGACTGTGGTTTTGGGGGATTGTCCTGCCAGGCTGGTGACAGCAGGTCCAGCAGTGCTGCTCACTGCAGCCAACCCAGCTAAAACCCCATCCCAGTATATCCAGGCTGGCCAAGCAGCTCTGCAGCAACTGGAATCTGCATTTCCACTCTGAGGTGTTCCTGCCTGAGCAGTGTCCCGGGGCTGGGAAGTGAGACCTGGCCTGCTGGACACAGCTGTCCTGGCAATGCTGCCCCACAAACCCCGTACCCAGGTCCCCAAAACACACCAAACCCCTGAAGGGTTTTTCTGGCTGGTCCCATCTGTGGGCCCCAGATGGGGTGTGGGGATGGGACAGGGCCTGTCGTGCTCAGGTTACACCGAGCCCAGGTTGGGTCAGCAGAGGGGAAGGGAAGTGACAAACCCCGTCGCTGTGTTTTCAGGGGGTTGTTTTTGTTTTGCAGAAACGGGTTTATTTGGTGGCAAACAAATCTCACCTTCTGCGAACCAGAGGAGCCCGGGAAGGCTCCCCAGAGAAAACGAAACCAACTGACTCAGAGTTTCAGGGAGAGGAGAGCAAACACACGGCCAGACAGAAGAGGAAATTGGGGCACCAAAAACTCCCTGCTTTAATTACCCCAGGTGCTATTTTTAGCAACACAAGGACACGAGAACAGACAAGGGCTCACAATCATGCCCAAGCAAATCCTTGAGCAGCAGATAAATCTCTTCTGCATCCGAAGATAAGCAAACAGAACCCCAAATGAAACCCAGGCTCAACCCCTGTGACAGAAGCCTCCTTCCACCCCACCATCCCACAGCACGTGCTGCATGTTCCTGCTTCCACTGGAGCCAACAAGGCTCCTGCCTCAGAGGCATTCAGGGTTCCTCTGGAATCCTCCAAACTCCAGAGGAACCTCCTGAGTTTTGGGAGGCAGAGGGATGTCAGGGTGGCCAGTAAGTGCCTGCAAGCAAACAAGAACTGTGACTGTGACCCAGCATGGTCAGAGCTCAGGGCCTGACCCTCTCACTGGTTTTCACTTCAGTGTCTCATTGGCCTCCACAGGAAACCAGCACATGCAAATAATGCTCCCGTCTGTATTTTCATACCTCCTGGACTTTGGCATGGCGAAGGATGGGGTATTTTTCCTTCCAGATGTGGCACAAATGGGGCTCTGAGATGGGCAGGAGACCAGGCAATACCAGAGCATCAAGAGCACTGCCAGGTACCCAAAGGGTTCGGTGCAGCTGCCAGTCCCTGGAACTGGCAGAGCTGACTCAGCTGATTTACATCTCACCTGCACAGCAGGTCAAGGAGTCACTGTGTTCCACAGCAGCGTTTTATCATTTGGGGATGAAATGGGAGCTGAGGGTTTTCCCGGGTTCCTTTTGGCCCCATTCCCGGTTTTTCACACCCATCAGTGAGAAATGTCGTGGCACAGTGTGCTGGGCTGGGCTCACACACAGACAGACCGACCCACTCCTGGTGAGCTGCAACTCATCCCCACAGCTCTGCCCAGGCCCGCGAGACCCGGCGTGACCCGCAGGGACAGACACTGAGAGCGAGTGCCCGAGATCAAGGTGTGCCTCCCTCTGGGATTTAAACACCAGGCACCTCCCGCTCTCCAAGACTTAGGGAAGGGAAAGTAAACAACACCCCCAGGCACCAGCACATCCTGCCCAGCAGCTCCCTGCACACTGTTCTCTCCATGCCCTGCGATCCCACCTTGCTGCCACCATGCTAATCCAATGCCAAGCACAGAATCCTTGACTGGTTTGGGTGGGAAGGGACCTTAAAGCTCACCCAGTTCCAACCCCCTGCCATGGACAGGGACACCTTCCACCAGACCAGTTTGCTCCAAGCCCTGCCCAGCCTGGCATCTCCCAAAAGCACCGAGCACGTGCTCTTGCAGTTCAATTCAGCAAGGCATTACAGGTCTGTTACCCCAGACTTGCAAAGGGCCCTGGAGGAAGGAAATCCCATCTTAGCAAAGCAACACAGCAGGGAATAAAAAAAACAAATAAAGGGTTTAAACTGCTTCCTCCCCTGCACGTCCCAGCAGCTCCTTACCTGGGTTGAGCTCCTGGGACAAGCTGTGCCTGTTGCTGCCCCAGCGTCCGTGGGGCCGTGGTGGGTCACCATCATTCCCTGAGGCCATTGCAGAGGGATGCTTGGGAATGTCAGCCTCACCTGGAACACGATGGTGGGAGTCGGTGAGTGACCTGAGCAGCCAGCAGGACCCCTGCAGTCCTGCGGGCCCTTGGCCCCTCACAGCCTGGTGAAGGAAGCCCCGGTGGCCAAGCCGAGTGCTCGGAGGAGCGGGAATGCTGCCGTTACCTCTGCCAGGCTCCTCCCTGCCTGGCACACTCATTCCTCATTCTACCTGCAAAAGACTTCTGCTTACTCCTTTGACTGCACTGGATTTTTCCTCTTTACCACTGATGTCATTTGCCAAAAAAGGACAACTCCCCACCACACTTCCTCCCGGTTTTGCCGGAAACAGGTTCCTTCCCTCTCTGCAAGTGGCGTGGGCTGCAGCAGCTCTCTCTGCCCTGAAACGAGTGCAGCACCACACTTCCTCAGCCCAGACCACAGTGCACCTGCAGGGCTTCACCCAGGGCTGAAAGGACATTTAATGAGAACCCAACACGCGGCTCCTCCTGCCCCTGAGGTTCACAGGTATCCTAAACCCAGGCCTGCAGTTCAGGGCTTATGGCAGCTCCTTCAGCCTTAGCCCCAGGGTTTGCAGGGAAGGGAGAGAGGCCACACAGTTTCTGTCAGGATTAACAGGGATCACAGCAGCTCCTTGCCTGCACTCTGACACGCCAGTGGGTGTTCCCAGGCCAGATTTCTGCAGGGCTGAACTGGTGAGTTTCCTGATTTGCAGCAGCTCTGAACTAATGAATAGGATAAAATTCATGACATTGACACCCAGAAATTTAATTAAAGAAAGTGCTGGGTATGGATAAATAACCACCTACATCAACGTTTTGAGTGCAACACATGGGTCAAGCTCACAACCTCACACTGAAGATTGCTCAGAAGAAAAAAGAAATGGAGACTGTTGGCAGTAATGAGAAGTAGAACCTGCACTCCAGTGGGATGGGGGCTGGAATCACAGACCTTGGGAGCCTGAGCTGTGCTGACACACGATGGAGATGATGTTTTTTCCTACGTGCTTCTGAGGACAGGGGGACAGGATTTCCCTTTTCCTCCCCAAGCTCAAACATCCCCATCCAAGGATGGATGTAAAAATGATGAAAAAATGATGAGGATCATCAGCTGAGACCAAGAGTAGATCTTTGGAGAGACCCAGGCTCCAGAGCTGCCTCTCTCCTTGCTCTTAGAATCATAGACTCACAGGATTCCCGGCTCTGGGATGATGCAGAGAGCTCGGGGAGTGCCTGGAGTGGATGCACGTGCCCATCCTCCCCTCCACTGAGGAAGCCTCCGGTGCTTCCTCCACTGCCACCTGAGTCCTCTGTGGGCCCAGCAAGGCTCTGGCTGAGCCCCCTGCCCCAGCAAGGCTCGGTGCTGCTCGGGGGGAGCAGGCTGGGAGCAGCTCTCTGGAGCTGTGGGTACCCGGAACAGTGGGAATTCCCACTGTTATCCCGCAGTGCCACGGCCCAGGTGGGATGGGATGCTGGGGAGGGCATGGGTGCATCCAACGAGCTCAGCTGCCTCTGGGGCTTCTACAGCTCGGTCTGTAGGACAGTGGGCTGTGTCTGCCATCGACCCAGACCTCACCACCAGTGACAGAGGCCTTTGGGTGCAGCCCTGCTCGCCGTGAGGGGCTGGCTGTCACAGGAGCCCAGCACCCAGATGCAGATGACTCATGATTTTCAGCTTGCATTTGGCCAACCCTTTGAACCCCGTGAGAACTTTCGTTTTCAGTTTCCTCCTGGGTTCTTGCAGCGCTCTCTTCTCTTCTCTTGTGACACAACCCTCGGCAGCCTTGAGCTCACACATGCCTGGGACCGGCAGCGCTGTCGGTCCCCAACCACTGCCCACACCAAACTCCCCCTGCTGCAAACCTGTGAACGGCCAGCACAGCTCACTGCCCGTCTCTGCTGGGGTCAAAGTGTCTCAGACCATGCCCTCCAGGATCCAGAGTGCTGCTGCTCCTCCTGCTTCCCAGCCCCCTTGATGTGCCCCATTCCCCCTTTGTTATGAGAACAAGGAGGAGAACGGGAAGGGTGTGAAGCAGGAAATGACACCCATAGACTGAGAGACAGCCCAAGGCTGCAGAAAATGGAAAACCCTCCAGGACTTGAGACAGGGCTCAAGGGAGGGTTTTGGGGAAGCTGCAGGTCACTGAGAGCAGGATCTGATCCACTCTACAAGGTGTTTTGGTCTTGTAGGAGGCTGCAAAGTGTTAAAAGCATCAGCCAGCACCTGAGGTGTGGGTTTTGCTGCACCTCCAAGGTGGCACAGGGCTCTTATCTTTATTAAAGAGCACATGCCATGCAAAGAATGAGCCTTCCCAGAACCGCCAGCCTTCCCCAATAAAACAAAGACCTTTGCCTCCAACTGTTTCTCATTTCACCCTCATCTCCTCTTCTTAAAGGCCTCTGGCACGTTTCCTGTGTGTCTTTACAGCACACCCACCACTTCATCCAGCTTTCCTCCAAAGGGAAGGTCCCGGGCCCCGGGTGCAGGGGAGGTGGAGGGATCAGCCCAGAGAGGGAGCACAACCCCTGTGGCCAAGCCCAGACAGGGGGCTCCGAAGTCACCCCCTGACGTGGTCTGAGGATCCTGTTCCAGAAAATGCACGGAGCAACCTCTGGGACGAGCCTTCCGCGGGTCTGGCCCTGAGCCACGGGAGAGATTCCATCACAGTGTGCAGGGCAGCGACCCCTCCCTGGGACAGAGACCCCGCGGGACTCTGTGCCCGCTGCCACCCCCGCACGGCCAGGCCCGCTCCTCCCGCCTGCCCGGCGCGGCAAACAGGTGAGTCCGCCCGCTTTGGTGTCCCCAGGGAGGGCAGAAGACCCCAGCAGAGGCAGCCACGGTCCCCCCACGCCCGAGCGCCCGTGTCCGGAGGTCCCCGCGGGGACAGCACAGCCACACGTGCCGCGCCCGAGGTCACGGCCCGGCGGGACGGGTGTCACCCCCTCCTCGGCGGGGCACAGCTCCCCCCCGATGTCCCCGCTGTCCCCTCGGCCCTGCGCGGGGATGCCGCGCACGGGGATGTCGGGCGTGGCTGTCACCGCCGCGGCCTCGCAGGGCGGGAAAAGAAAACCCAGCTGGAGAAAATACGTTTAAAAAAGGAGAATTTCCGTCTCTAGGGCAGCGATGGGCCCGGGGCGGGATCTCCAGCCCCGGCCCGGCCGTTGTCCGCACAGCCGCGGCTGCCGAGGTACCACCGCGCACTTTATCCTTGTGCCGGGCGGGGCGGGATGCGACCCCCGGCTCTGTCACCCCTCCCGCCCCCCGAAATCCCCCGCGGAATCCCTGCGGCTGCTGGGGCATCCCTGCCCATCCCGGCCGGGCCCGGAGAACAGAGATAACCCATCCCGGGGGAGACTGGGGAGGGGGCGCGGGGGTTCCCCGCGACTCACCGCGTCCCGGGGCGCTACCGCATCCCGGCCGGGAGCCGCTCCATCCCGCCGCCTCCCTTCCTGCCTCCTGCCCGGAGCGCGGCGCGGGGAAGGAAGCGAGCGGGGCCGGGGAGGAGGAGGGAAAAGAAGAAGAGGGAAGGGAAAAAAAAAAAAAAAAAAAAAAAAAAAAAAAAAAAAAAAAAAAAAAAAAAAAAAAGTAGAAACCCGGCCCCGGACCATAGACGCGGGCGGCTCCGGCTCAGCTCCCTCTAGAGGCACCA
Source organism: Oxyruncus cristatus (assembly GCA_013399855.1). Taxonomy (NCBI): domain Eukaryota; kingdom Metazoa; phylum Chordata; class Aves; order Passeriformes; family Cotingidae; genus Oxyruncus; species Oxyruncus cristatus. The sequence continues at coordinate 770,843 of VXAY01006930.1, read as the reverse complement.
ACCCCGGCGCGGGGCAGCGCCGAACGCCGGGGGGCTCCTCGGGGGGCTCCTCGGGGGCTCGGGGGAAGCTGAGGCACCGCCCGGCCGCGGGACGCTGCGCGGCTCAGGGACGTGCGGGGATGGGGGGGTCGCCCTGCGCTGCGGGGGTGGCACCGCACACCCCGTCCCACCCCGGCACTCTGCTTGTCGTGCTGCCCGGGGGGCTTCGGCGTCTCCCTGGGCTCTCCAGTGGTTTTCTGACCTTTTCCTTAAGGCTGCCCTCTGCCAGGTTCCCAAAGGAGCCCCGTTACAGTCCCTGCTGAAGCATTCCTGGTTTCTAGGAGGAAACTTGCGTTGATCCACCGGGAAAAAAGTCACCGGTGGCAGAGGTGGTTCACACCAAGTGCTTTAGGAAATTTGAAATCCACTGAAAAATCGCAGCAGCTGGAAAGAGGGGGTGCGATTCACAGAGAGGATAACTGCAGTGCTGAGGGTTCAGCCATCTGCCCCGGCTGCTTTTCCTCTCCTCGCTCCTTGGGACACTGCCAGGGGCACTACTGGGCTGGAAAGTGTCAGATAAGCAGAGGTTTGGGGCCGATACAGACGCCTGACTGCTGATTATCACACCTGCCTGTCCCATGGCAGGAGCTCTGTGTGTGCCCTGCGGGATGTTCCCTGCCCCAGGGTGGTGGCTGCACTGACACAGTGGAAAGCTGGATGGGGAGGGCGAAGCAAAGGACACTCACAGTGACTGTGGGAGGGAGGCGGCCTGGCCAGGGATGGCTTTCAGGGAGGTAAAACAGTCACAGAGCAGAGGAAGGCGAGGGATCAGCTAATGGGGACCGTCCCCACCAGCCTGGTACCAAGGGCTCTGCCTTCCTCCCAGGTGCCCCCACTGAGAAGCTCCTGGCCCTGGTGGGGGGTCAAGCTCCCACCACCAACCTCAATTCTTCATCGAGCTGTGGGTGGGTTTCAGAGGTAGATGTGGCTGTTTGGGTCTGATGTCCCTGACTCTGGGTGACTGATGTGTGCTGGTGGTGGTTGTTTTGTGCACATCTGGTGTGATGTGTGGCCAGGTTTAAGCTGTTCTACTGCTGCAGAACGAGTCCTGGGCTTCTCCCCACCACACCCACCTCAATCCAGGCTGTTCCTGAGCCCCACCACCATTTCAGATTTATCATCCCCCAGAATTACCTCATTAGGTGGCAGCTCTGGTGAGAACTTCTGCACTTGTGAATCTCCTCTAAAACCCTTCCTTTTGGCAAACCACTTCCCTTCCACCTCAGATACATTGCACAACACCTCTGTGGTCTGGCTGTAGAAAACCAGCTGGGAAAGTGGTGCAGGGCAGCCAACAGCAATTCCCAGATCCCTGAGGTGTGAACCGCCTCTGCCACTGGTGACTTTTTTCATGGTGCATCAACACAGAAATTTCCTATGAGGAACCAGAAATCTCCAATAACGGCTGTAGCAAATGCTCCTGCTGCTCACGTTGAGCAGTAAAAGATGTGGAAAACAAACTGTGCAGGACTGTTGGACAAATCTGTGCCTACAGCAAAAGCACAAGGAGCGTGTGGGGACTGAGTTCATGGGGACCGAGTTTGTGAGGACGTCCTGTGCTGTGTCCCCAAACAGCACTGGAGAGGGATGAAGGGAAATTAGTTTGTGAGGAGCATCTCTGTTAAGGGAATGGCCAGCATGGACCTCGAGAAATGATGGTGGGAAGATGGCTTGAGCAGTGGTGTAAATGCTGTGTGCAGCCAGCCTGTTGTGCTACTGCAGAGGCTTTGGGATGTGGAGGCAGCAATTCCCAGCTGGCTCTGCTGCCCTGGCTTTGTGATCGCTGATGCCAACGTGAAATGTTCCCAGCTCTCACCAGCTCCTCCTTTCAGCAGCTGCTTTTGCTGGTGGAAGTAAAGAGATATATTTGCTGGTGGAAACAAGAGATGCACAAGCTGGGGAGATGGAGCCTCTGCATTCAGGATTCTCATGGTGTTTTAGAAGGTAGTCTCACCGATGGTTGGTGTCTAAATCTGTGCTGCTGCTGGAAAAGGGGGCAGGAAAAGGGAGCTGTGCTGTGTGAGGCCTCCTCTGGGGCCAGCAGGAGCAAGGGGCTGAGGTGACAACACCCATCCTGGGGGAGGAGGGCTGTGGTCTGTGCCAGGTGATGGCAGAGGGAGAGAACAGGAAGGATGAGAGAATCTTGGATTTAACTAGTCATGATGTCATAGCACTTTTACATGATATTTTTTGAGGGTAAGAAAAGCCCCAGCCGAGCAGGGAATGGTCTTGGGGTGCTGCTGGTCAGCAGTGGGCAGTCCTGGCACTGCTGGCCTTAGTTTCCCATCCAGGCCAGGAGATGTCTGCTGAGCTGCACGAAGCACTCTGAGAGCTCTGAGTGATAAATTGGCACAGCAGGGATGGGGGGAGAGGTAGAGATTTTTCCAAGCTCAGCTGCTGGAATCAGTTACATCAGAATCGAGCTGTTGTACAGAGACACTTTGTCAGCACTGGCAGCATCTTTTTCCTATTTTTCCCCACTGCAGCCTCATGCCCTGGAAAGTGAGATGGAAAGGGAAGAGGAGTCTCTTCTGAGTGTGGCTGCTGATAGACCTGCAGACCCCTCTGATGTGGTGCTGGCCAAGAGGTGAGATCCTCCACTCCCTCCCGCCCGGGTGGGAGCAGAGCCCCCTTGGGCAGAGCCGTGGGAACCTGCTGGGGAGAGAAATAAACTGAAAGGGCAGGTTTAAACTGCCAGAGGGCAGGGTTAGGTGTGACACAGGAAGGAATTCTTGGCTGGGAGGGTGGGGAGGCCCTGGCACAGGTTGCCAGAGAAGCTGTGGCTGCCCCATCCCTGGAAGTGTCCAAGACCAGGTTGGACGGGGCTTGGAGCAACCTGGGATTGTGGAAGGTGCCCCTGCCCATGGAGGGGGTGGAACAAGATAAGCCTTAAGGACCCTCCCAACCCAAACCACAGGAGGAATCTGTGATTCCAAATCTCCTCGGAGCACCAGGTGGCACTGTCCGACTTCCAACCGAGCTGAGCCGAGCCGGGCCAAGCCCGCTGGGGGACCCGGACAGCGTTGGGTCGGGCTGCGGGGACAGCGGGGACAGCACGGTGCGGTGCTGCAAGGGCCCATCTCTGCACAGACCAAAGGGGTTTTCCGTCAGCCTGCAGGTTTGGCACCCCGGGCAGTGCCGATGTCGGGTGGGCAACACTTTAGAAAATCGGGTGCCTTCTGCAGACAAACCCAGCACGTTTCAGGTGAGGTTATTTATGAAATAAGCCCAGTTTTGAGTCTCCCCGGTGAGAAGGCTGGCTATGCACTCCCTGCCTCAGTTTCCCCCTTCCTATGAGGGATTCCATTCCAGCTCCTTCTCTCTAAAGCACCTCATGGGTCAGTGCCAGACTTCTAAATGTCTTTAATATTTGGACTGGCAAGGGCTTTGGGCAGTATCAGACCGCTGGCTATGGAAACCCTCCATCCCCGTGAGGAGTTTCCGAGCCTGGCTCTTGCTTCAGCTGCCCTCACTGTGAGTCGAGGGCAGCCGAGCGCCAGCACACTCCTCCCAAAGACAGGGACAGCCCGGGAGAGAGGAAAAAGCGACTTCCTTCCCCCCCTGCACAGGAGGAGCACGTCTGGAGGCGGGGAGCGGGTTCTGTGCCCTCACTGCCCGCCGGGCACGTGGGCAGGGGGTGCCCTCAGCATCCCGGCTTCCGGAAGGTGCCCCGGCCCGACGTGCCGGCGCGTCCTCGGGAGCTGTATGCGGGGGTGGGGGGGAAGCTCCCCAGTAACGCCGGGAAGCGGAGCGTGGGGGCGGGTTTTGTCTCGGCCGGGCGTTTCACCGAGTTGTTCTTCCTCCGTGCTCGGCTCCGCAGCGCGTGGGCAGGGCGGGCTTGGAGCGCCTTGGAACGCAGCCGGAGTTCCAGGAGATGCTTCTCCCTGTGAACCCTCTGCCGGGAGCTCCACGATCCCGGGGCCGCACAGAAGCTCCTTTCAGCCCCCGAGGGGGGTCTGTGAACAGATGCCGATTCATGAGCGCGGCTCCACGGCAGATAAAGGCAGGGACATTCCTGGCGCGGCTCCCGGAGCCGCAGCCCCTGGGAATTGCTGGTGTCCAGCTTCTGTGAGGCAGCGCCGGGGGCTGGAGGCCAGCGCGGTGCCAGCAGCTGCGGGGTGCCAGCTCAGCCTTGCTCCGCACCCCTGCTTGTGCCGGGGGGACGCGGGTCCAGCTCCCCAGCCGGGGGGGCCGGAGGTGCCCAGAGCCCCGTGCCCGCTGCAGGGCCCGGCCTGGGGCACGGGGCAGCCTCGGGAGCCCTGTCAGGGTGGGAACGGGCACCAGGGCAGGGAGGAGGTGGGGAGGGGGGTGGCGGTGCCACTCTGTGTCAGCCACTTCGGTCCCTGAGGTGCATCCTTCCCTCCCCAGATCCAGCTCCTGGGAGAGGCGAGAGCAGCTCCGGACGGACCAGCGCACACCGGCAGCCCCGCCTTGAGCACAGAGAGGTCAGCGCTGCTGCCTCACTCCCCATCCCGGTACTGGCCCAACGGCTCCTCAGCTCCAGCTCTTTCCTCTTCTTTTCCATCTGCTTAATGAAAATACCACGTTTTCCTTTTTGCTTTCCCCTTCCTGTTCCTCGGGAAGGACCCTTCAGTCTCACCCGCCCCACTGCCATGGCCTGGCTTCGGTTTGAAATTTTTTTTTAATTTTTTTTTCTTTTTTTTTAGATCAAGCATTTAGTGTGACTAAAATGTTCTCACTTCTCCCTCTGATTATTCACTTTCCCTTATTAAACTGTTCTGGGCTGAATTACTTTTCCTCCGTTCTCAACCCTTCCACCCTCCAGCTTTTTCATTATTTATTCTCTGTGGCTTTTAAGGTTTTTATTTATTAATTTCTGGGTAAGAAGAGGCCTCTGCCTCTGTTCCCCACACACTGTAACAGGACTGGTGGGATCAGTTTGGCTGGGGGTGATCTCCATCCCCGGGGGCTAAAGCCAACCTCTGACAGAGGTTTTGGAGGGGAGTTGGAGTTCTGTCCTTGTGGGCTGGAGAAGCTGTGGCTGCCCCATCCCTGGAAGTGTCCAGGTTGGACGGGGCTTGGAGCAGCCTGGGCTAGTGGAAGGTGTCCCTGTCCGTGGCAGGGGGTGGGATGAGATTGTTGTTAAGGTCCTTTCCAATCCAAACTATGAAGTGGCCCTTCATTTTCCCCTGGGTGCAGGGCAGAGACGTCCCAGTGCTGCCTCCTCAGCCCATCCCCTGCCCTGCCTGTGCTCTCAGCACCAGGCTCTCAGCACTGAGCCCGCGGTGGGTCCCAGCCCCCGTGTCACGGCCGGAGGAGCTGCTGGCAGCCCGACTCCTGCTAATCTGGGAATTGTATGCCAGGAAGCACACACCCAGCCGACCTGCCCGGGACAAAGCCGGCAGTGAACGCTGCAGCACTCCCAGGCTCCCCTCTGTGCTCCTCGGGCTGGGTCCGAGCGGTCCTGAGGCCTCGCTGGGTCCCTCCCCACACCCGCCCGGGGTCGGGCACCTGCTCCGGCTGCAGGGCAGGGTTTGGTTCTGCCATGAGTGGATGGAGCTCCTGGCACAGCGTGGGATGCTCTCACAGCCACCTCTTGCTCCTGCCCATCTCTGGGGCACATCACAAAATGGGGATGGAGCACCTGAACTGTGCTGCCAAACCTGGAACCAGGGCTGTGAGAGAGTTGCAGTCCCTGACTGTCTCTGGGGTGTTTATTTTGGACCTCAGCAACGGCAAAGGAACACGGGCATCATTTCTATCTTGCTAATGCAGAGCTGCCCTGGCAATAGACCCTGCCCATGATGCCTTCCTGGGTAACAAAACTGTGTCCTTGACACATCCTTACAAGCCTTGAGCTCCAAATAGACTTAACTTCTGTGCAAAACCGCCCGAGATTTCCCGAAGAAAAGGGCTATATAAAATGTGGGTATTATTAGCGCTCGGCCTCTGCCAGGGCAAGTGTCAAACACCACAGAGGTGTCGGGAGGAAGGGTTTGCCTCGCTGAGTCACTGCAGGGCAGCTCCTTTCAGGGTTATGTGCATCTCTGAGGGAAGCAGCTGCTGTCCTCTGCTAAACGGGGTCTGGCAGGGGCAGCCAGTCGTTTCCACAGCGTCCCTGGTCACCACAGTCCTTGTCCCTATGGTATATGGACACACTGCCCTGGGCTGGCCTTGGCAAGGTTGGGTCAGGCTGGCAGGGATGGGCTCGGGGAGCTGCTCTGGCCTCTGAGAGCACTTGTCACCCTGACAAGGTTCACGTGATGCTCCCACATCCTGCTCGCAGTATTTTAAGGTTGTTTACAAACACCGACGTGGTTCGAGAGCAGGGGAAGCTGCTCACAAATCGTGTGAGCTGAAAAGCCTCTGCCAACCTCACTGGCTTCCCCTACACTGATGGAAAATGAGGATCCAGAGCTGGAGTGCTCTGACTGTTCTGGCTCTTCCAGCTGCAGAGATGGATGGGCTGGTGGGACTGCTCCAGCACTGGGAGCTCAGTGCCATTTCCATCATCCTGCTCTTCACTGCAGCCTTGTCCTGAGACACAGGGGCTTGTTCTGCTCACTCTGCACCTTCAGCAGCACCATAAAGCCCCGGTCGTGGCCTCCTCTGTGCATGATGCTGCACCAACACAGAGAGAAATAGATGGCTGGGGCCTGGAATAATGTCCAGGCTGAGATTTCCAGGGCTCACGAAGCTGTTGTAAAGTTGCATTACAAATGTGAGCCACTTGGATATTCCAGTGATCTGAGCCAACAGAATAGAATATTTTAAATGAAATATTCATGGGGATCCTCAGCCTGTGGAAGCGATAGAGCTCTGCTGCTTTCTGTGGACTCACACTAATTTATTTTTTATTATGACCCATTTGTACGATGATGGGGCCGGGGAGGCTCCAGGCGATCGCCTCCAGCTCCAGATCCTGTTATTTCAGGTGCTCCAAAAGCACAGAACAGCTCCACGATCTGTGCCCCAAATTTGAAACCGCTAAGGATGTAGCCTGGTATTTTTGACACAACAAACCTGTTCTCTGACACAGGCGGCAGTTCCTCCCTGCCCTGGCAGCTTAGGCAGGACACAGGGTCCCCTCTCTGCCCCTGGCATCACCCTGGGGCTGTGGGGTCCCCCCTCTGCCCCTGGGATTGCTCCTCTGTGCCTCTGGCATCACCCTGGCTGAGGGAGGGATTGTCGCTGAACCAGCAAAGGGCACTCACAGCCCCGGCCCAGACAGCAGAAATATTTGCCAAACAAAGACTTTATTTTCAAGGAAATCCTCTGACTTCTGCATCGAAGAGAGAAACAATTCAAGCTCTGGTGCAGGCGGCCCTGGAGCTGTGGGGAGGAAATTCTCCTGTCACGGGCTGAGCGGTTCTGCTGCGGCCGCAGGGGGAACAAGGGCTGCTCTTCCAGGCAAATATCACTCCTGCTTTACCTTTGGGAATAATCTGAAACCCTTTGTGGGTGTGGGCTACAGACACACCTATTTCAACCCTGGAAGTGTTCAAGGCCAGGTTGGAGCAAACTGATCTAGTGGAAGGTGTCCCTGCCCATGGCAGAGCATGGAACTGGATGGGCTTTAAGGTCCATCCAACCTGAACCTGGCCAATCCAGGGATGGGGCATCCACAGCTGCTGCATCCGTGCAGCTGTCTCTGCTGCAGCACGGAAAACAGCTCTGGGCTCTGGTGGTGGGATATAAAATACGATATAATGTTACCTATAATTTTTAAAGCCAGCTCTGGCCCTACAAATAAAACACTTCTGTGGTTCCCTTTTTCTTTCCCAGCTGTAACCTCTGCCCAGCTCTGGCTCTTCCCTCCCAGCCTGTGACTGTCCTGGTTTATGGCATCGTCACCACCTCCGGACTGATTTACATGTCAAGTCAGTAAACAGTGGCTCCCACCCTCTCTGTCCCCTATCCCGGCGCTCGTGGCTCCGGGTGACTCAGCAGCGCGGAGCACAAACATGACTAACTCTTCCCTCTCCAACAGGCAGGATTTTGGGGCTTTGTTCAATGCGTTTCTCTGTGCTGGTGGAAGCTGCCGAAGAACCGCCCTGGCACAGGGGGTGACTCATCCCGAGGAGGTGATGTCCGGGTCCTCCAGCGCCGCTGCCGCTCCGATGCTGCTGCAGGAGCACGGGCTGGAGAGGAGCTGGAGCGGAGCACAGGGCCGAGCTGCGAGCAGGGGCAGCAGCTTCCTCCTGCCCTCCCCGAGCCCGGCACTCCCTCCATCGCACCCAGCCAGTTGTTCTCAGAACTGGATGCGGCCGGTCCCTTGAAATCAGATCCCAGGCTGGAGATTGCCCATCCTCCCGGTGCCGCCTGGGCTGTTTCCTCCCCAGCAGGATTTGGACTCGCTTTGGGGTTTGTTCACCGCTGCTGGGGTTCACATCCAGCCTCTCTTCACCCTCCTGCATAAAGGGATGGGAGGATGCCCCCAAGCCGAGAGGGACACCCCTCATCAGGAGGGTGGAAATGTGTCTGATGAGGGACTGTTACCTCACATCCCGTCATTCCTCAGTAAATTTTGGGCAGGAACAAACTGAGAGCCCAGATCTTTGGTCCAGCATCACCCAGGTGTGTGTGGGTAGGTAAACCCATCCTGGCCCCTTAATTGCAGTGGTGGGTGGAGGTTTAAAAGGGTCAGCTGGGGAGGGGGGAATGGTCATTTCCCAGGGGTGGTTTCCTCTCCACAGCTCTGGGGCCATGGGATCTTTGGAGCCTGACCCTGGTGAGTCCTGCACTGAGTGTTCACGCCTGGGGGGTCTTTGGTTGGCAGGTGGCATGTCTGGGGTTTGCTCTGGCTGTCTGCAGCCCCCTGGGTCGTGGCACACCCCGCTCCCTGCACTCACCTCCCAGCAGTCTGCATTGTACCTGGTCCCCAGTTTGAGGTGACAGAAAAAATATACACAGAAGGAATAATACAGAAGAAATTGTTCCCTGTGAGGGTGGGGAGGCCCTGGCACAGAGAAGCTGTGACTGCCCCATCTCTGGAAGTGTCCAAGGCCAGGTTGGATGGGGCTTGTGGGAGATGTCCTTGCCTGTGACAGGTGATAGGACTGGGTGGGCTTTAAGGTCCCTTCCAATCCAACCCATTCCATGATTCCATGACAGTGGGCTGTGCCGGGTGCCTGGGAGAGCCCTCGCTTCCCTTGCTGGGCTGAGGGTACAGCAGGGCATGGGATCCCCTCCCGTAGGGTGAACAGCACCATCCTGAGCGTCTCCTGTGACCTGGGAGCGGGAGCCCCTGTGCTGCAGCCCAGCTGCCCATTTCCTTCCATTCCGCACTGAGGGCCCCGTGACAGTGCTGGGGGCGTCTGCCCACTCCTGTGCCCCACACTCCGGGGGCAGCAGCGTCTGCCTGTCCCCCGTGCCTTGGGACATGACCAGAGCAGCAGAGGTGGTGGCCCGGCCTGGGAGGCAGCTGGTCCTGGCCCTGGGCCACAGGGTTACCCGGCCTGGCGCTCAGCACGAAGGCGTGTGGTTTGCTCAGCGAAGGCTGTAATTAGGTTGATTGGCACTAACTTACCTCAAAAAGCTGGGGAGGAGGGAGGAACTGCAGCTCAGCCATTTTATGTGGAACTTTACAGGGAAAAATGGAGCCAGGACGGGGCTGCAGTGGGACCCAGCTCCTCAGGCCCTTCTCTTTGTGACGTTCCTGCCTGACCCTGCGCCCTTCAGACCAGACCACCCCAAGAGGAGCTGGAACGGGGGCAGTTGTGTCCCCTGTTTTCAGTCAGCCTGGCAGTGTCCCCCCAGCCCCGCTCGAGGCAGGGGATGGAGCAGAGCCTGCCCTGGGGCCGGCAGTGCACAGTGGGCGCCGTGCCCAGCCCGGGCTGTGGCCGCAGAGCGTTTCCCGGCCGCGCTCCGATAAGATGTGCCGCTCATTCAGGGCTGTGTGCTGACCACAGGCCAGGACAGAGGGCCTGCCTGGCCCGCTGGGGAGCAGAGGAAACGCCACTTGGAGAGGCAATCCATCTCCAAAGAGCTATTGAGAGGACAGGCCGTGCCGCTGGCTCCTCTGGAGCTTCAGGGGCCGAGACACTTGGTGTGGTCTGATCCCAGCCACGCTCGGGTCACTCTGGAGCTGGTGGCTGCTCTGGAAAATCTGCCCATCAGTCACAGAAATCACAGTTTGGTTTGGGTTGGAAGGGAGCTTAAAGCTCATCCAGTTCCAGCCCCTGCCATAGGCAGGGGCACCTTCTGCTAATCCAGGTTGCTCCAAGCCCCATCCAACATTGATAATCTGGTCTGGGCCCTGCCCTGATGTGAAGAAGGGTTTGGGGGACTAACAGGAGGCTTTTCCTAGGATATAAATTGTGTGTGCCCTTTGTGGATGAGCCAGCAAAGACGTTAGTGATGGTCCCACTTGGGCATGACTATAGTGGGCAAAAATCAGCTGATCTGGAGCAAAACAGCTGCACAGCTGTGGAGGAGCTTGCAGGGTGGCTGCAGGTGACAGGTGAGGGGCAGGGCAGGGAGTGGTTGGTGAGCCAGGAGGGCTGGGAATGCAAAACCTCTTGCACGGAAGGGATGGGAGATGAGGAATGGGGCTCTTCCCTCATCTGTTCTGCCACCAGCTGCCATCCTGGCTCAGGGTGAGGGTACAGCTGGCAGCCCCAGCCCCCGCTCCACCTTCCAATTAACCCATGTTTGCTTATTAGGGAAGTTACAAGCCTGTGCAAACACTTCCATTTGCTTTTGATAAAGCAAAGGTAGGAAAAACTCCTGCCTGTGAGATGTGGCCAGGCCCGGCAGGCTGCTCTGGGTCTGGGTCGTGCCAGGTCCAGGCTGCTGAGGGCCACGTGCCAAGGACAAAGCATCCCTCCCTGTCCCACGTCACCCAGTGGCTGTCCCCAGCCCCGCTGCTCTCCAGACAACCACGGCGTTTGTCCCAAACTTGGCCCGGTGTCGCTAACGGCAACTGCTAATTGTTCTCTCTCTCTGTACTATATTTAATTCCCCACTATTATTTTTTCCCCTTTTAATCATAAAAAGCCTAAATTTCCCTCGGGGAAGGTTATTGGCTCAAGTGTGGAAATACACCTGCGCCTTGCACGGCGCTGAGCCACCGGGGCATTGGCTGTATTTTTAAATCCAAGTACAAAGTGTCTTCAACGCGAGCGTCGTTTAACCCTTCCCGGCAGGGAAGGTGGGAATGGGGGGTCCTTCCCCTCTTCTCGGCTCCTGCTGCTCACCCTCAGAGCAGAACGAACCCACCCATGGGCTTGGATGCGTGGATGGGAGCACGGGCAAGAAGCAGGTGTGGGAGTGGGGGAATTGCTCTGTTTTGTCCTATTTTCCTCTGGCATCCTCCTCTCTCTTGCCAGGGTGAGACCCGTGTGGGCATCGCCCTGCGCGTGGAGAGGTCAGGCTGAGCAGGACCACGTGTGCCCCAGCACTGTCCCCTTCCCAGGCCACCTCCTGTCACCCCCGTGGGGACGGAGGCTCAGGTGCTCCAAGGTAACCTGGAGCCTCAATACCTTTGAGGATGTGGGCCAAAGTCATCCAGTCTGGGAGCTATTTCGGGGGATCGTGGCTGCTCCCGGGAGGGTGTTGGCACCGCCACAGTCGGAGGCGCCGGGCGCGGGCGGAGGCACAGATGGGACAGGTAGGAGGGAACTGCTCCTGTCTCTGCCGTTAATGAAGTCACCCGAGGGGGCTCAGCCCTGCCCCCACAGACCTTGGGGCGCCTTTCAAATGGCTGCTGGGGGGAGGTTTGGGTTTGCAGCTGAAGCAAAGCAGACTTGGGGTCTAACCCTCATTGCTGCAGAGGTGTGTAGCACCTCCTGCACCAAAGGAGCAGTTCTGTTCAGTGGTAGCTGCTCTGGGCTCTGAAATCCTCACTCAGAAGGCGAAACAGGGTTGAAATAACCCTTTTTTTGGCAGCTGTATCTTGGGATCAGTCCTGCCCCAGTGCTGCTCCTCTCTGGGATGGGAGGACCAGGCAGCAGCATGAAAGGCTCCACACAGAGCCCAGGCAGCCTTTATGCTGGATCTGTGGGCAGCAGAAGGGTCAGGGAGCACCCAGAGCCAGCAGGATAAGGGGGAGAATTCTCCTCCTGGCCAAAGAATCCCCCTCCTCTGTGTGACCCTCAGCAGAGCTGTCGTGCTCCCTGCTCTGCTCAGCACAAGGGCCTGAGTGTCTCCCTTCCTCCTCCTCAAACAAAGGCAGCTACAGTTAGGCTTCTCTTTCTTCTTCCAAGTGGTTTCACCCTTCAGTTCCCGGCCTTGGTTTGGGATGCGAAAGCCAGAGGGGGCCCTGGCGGGGCACAGGGGTTCTGTGGGACACCACAGCCCACCTGCCTCCAGCCAGCAAAGCCGCTCCCCGTCCTCTCCATCTGCCATGGATCTGCTCCCAAAGCATCTGGACAAACTTGAGCTCCAGGTGGGCTCCTGTCCAGCCCCAGCGGGGCTACGATCCCACTGACCCCTTGGAGGGCTGTGCTGAGGCTGGGAACCAACACCACCCCCCAGCAGGCAGTGCTGGCTGCCAGGCCCCTCCAGGGAAGGGCGGGCAGGTAAGGGGAGCTTTGCCAAAGGAGCATCCTGTGGGGAGGGAGGGGGCCCTGCAGCTTGAACAGTTGCCTGCAAAGGAGCAATTTCAGCATGTGAAAGGAATGTGGCTCCAACACTGCCAGAGATGGAGGCTGTGCCTTAGGGATAGGGATGAGTGCTGCCGGCCTGACTCACCGGCTGCCTCCCGCAGCCGCTTCCTCTCCGGGAGGCAGAAACTCCCAATTTTTCTTTATCACGTGGCTTAAAGTAGGGGGTAAGGAAGGAAACGCTCTTATTTTTAACTCTTGTGTCTCCCCAGGGCCTGGGGCCGAGCACTGGCACCGTGAGGTGGCCCCCCTGTGATGTGCCATGAGCTCCACCAGGGCCAGGGCTCCCACTCACCTGAGCACTGCAGGCTGCTTGCAGCTCCCACAGTATTTTGGGGCCTGAGCCCATGCATAGAACATCTCTGAAGGTTGGGAGCAGCCAAGGGACCCCATGCAGAATGGGGACACACAGGGTGGGCAGTGGGATGGCTTGGTGTGGTCACAGATACATTGAGAGTGACTGAGCCACAGGGAAAATGCACTTTTTTCTTTCCTTGAAGCGACCTGCCTGTGCTGCTCTCTGTGTGTGGGTACCCCTGAAACATTTTGGGTTCCCCACCCTCAGCTGAGCTGGAACATTCAGCCCCAGCAAGAGCTGGACACTGTCACCACCCCAGTGTGGGGAGGGGCTGCCTCAGCCGTGGGAGGGATGGACACTTCAAGAGGCTTTGTCCTGCTGTTCCCAGTTCTCCTGGGTGGGAGAGGTGAGGCCAGGTGTCTGTTCAGTGTGATGGGGTTTCTTTGCATTTCTAGAGGACTTTTCTTGCCCAGCTGTGCCCAGTGAGGCTGGTGGGACTGGCGTGGCACAGCCATGGGCACGGCGAGGTGCCCTCGGCTGAGGCACCGCTCATATCTGGGATCAAAGCAGCTGATCTGGGCATGAAGTTTTGGTCTTTGGTTCCTTGGGGCTTTCCTTGAGCTCCTGTTGTGAAACCTTCATTTGCTTCTAACAGCAGCAAGTTGTGTTTTTTTTTTTTTCCTCATGATCTTCTCTTTTCCCCCTCTGTTACCCTGAGATAAAGGCTTCTAAATTTGTCCTGTGCTGAAAACGCAGCTAATCCTGATGGACCTGGATTCGCATCTCCCCCCAGAGGAATTGCACTAATTTTTTTCCCTTTGTTCTGCCAGGGGACCTGTCCGTTTCCTAGTGGAAAAAAAAAAAAAAATCACTATTTAGGGCAGGGTTTATATTCCCGAAAACCTGTGTTTGTTTGTGAGAAAAGAGGACAGGAGGGAGACAAATGAGAAAAGCATCATGTCTTTTTTTTTTTTTTTCCCCTTCCGATATTGTTTTTACAGCAGGCAAGTTTTAATTAAAGTGAGGAACTAGGTCGCCCGTGCTGTCCAGAAGATGCTCTGAGGACGTGGTCCTTTCCCACCAGTGTTACACTGGGAGCTGCTGGCCCAGCCTGGCAGTGATGGCTTGACTGTGGAAAAGCTCCTTACAGGCTGCAGGGACAGGGTGGGCTATGGAAGGGGAAGGGGGGTGTCTCCTTGCTGCCCACAGCTCCCGGTGGTAATGGGTGGGTTGGGTGTGGCATTTTGGGGTGCTGGATGAAGCCCGTGTCTGGCTGGGCAGGGCTGTGGTGTCAGCCCGGTGTAGGGACGCAGGGGGACAGAGCAGGTGAGCCCAGGAGGGGACGGTGAGAGGCAAAGCAGGTGTGAACTGGCCCTGCTGGGAGCCGAGAGCTCGCAGGAGCCGCCTGGGCTTCAGGAAGCCGCAAGTGCTCGCCTGGGGCAGAAAAATCCGGCGAGAGCCGCCTTGTCCTCACCTGGGGCTCTCCCGGCCCCGGGCGGTGCAGGAGCCGGTGCCGGCCCCGGGCTGGGAAGGCGCTGGACACAGGGACAGGGACAGGGACGGGCAGCTGCGGCTCCCGCCGCGAAGGGAGGACGAGGAGGAGGATGGAGCGAAGGGCGAGGGCAGGACCGGGGGAGGCGGGAGAGGGGGCTGGGGCAGTGGCCGCTGGCTTTTGCCGATGGGTGTGGGGGGTGACTGTGCCCACCGCTCCACGGCGGTGCGGGGGCACCCACCGCACCCCGGCGCTCCGCAGAAAGCGCCCGGTGCCGTTCCAAGCGGTGCAGCCCCGGCAGGACGGCACGACCCCCGAGCTGGGGGGCTCCGTCCCGGGTGCAGGGGCTGAGCACCCCGAGGGGGCGGCTGGGGGGCTC
>VXAY01006930.1:713979-755897 GCA_013399855.1 Oxyruncus cristatus | reverse complement strand
GAGCTGCCGGCGGGACTTCCTGATCCCGCTCCATTGGCCGCAGGTAGCGCAGCTGTGCGGGACGGGGCACGGACAGACGGACAGAGCCCATGCGGACCCCTAACTGAGCTTCATCCCCCGCCCCCTCCTCCTCCTCCCCTTCCTCCTCCTCCTCCTCCTCTCCCTGGCTCCCTTCCTGCCCAGCACATGTAAAAGTTGTGCGTGGGGCTCCGCTCCCGTCCCGCTCCCGGTGCTGCTGGCGGCAGGAGCCGGGCTGGGATCACCCCCTCGGCGGAGCAGGGACCCCCCCGGGTCCCCTCGCCCATGCTGGATTTCGGCCCGGGAAGGTGACTGCCGGAGGAAGCGGCGCCGCGCCGGGTCGGGGTAACCATGAATGAGATGTCGAGTTTCCTGCACATCGGGGACATCGTCTCCCTGTACGCCGAGGGCTCCGTCAATGGCTTCATCAGCACCCTGGGGTGAGTGAGGGGCTCCTGTGGCCGCCCGACGGGGACCCCGGGATGGACGGGACGGGACGAAGGTGCTGAGCCGGAGCACAGTGGGAAAAAGGGCCGGGGGGCTCCGGGTGCTGCAACAGGAGTCGGGAGAGATGGTGAGGAGGGGGACAGGGTGCTCCCGGGTTCGCTCCCGGCTCTGGCCGCTGTCAGGGGCAGGATGCAGCCCTGGAAGGACCCTCAGCCCACCCTCCCTATGGCCAGAAGCTGTTTCCTGCCCATTAGGGGCTGGGGGGGATGAAATGAAGCAGTGTGAGGGGTCGGTGGGGATGTGTGAGTGGGATGGCTCGTGCAGCCAGGATCCCTCCTGGGCACGATCATTCTGTGCTCCCAGCCCTGTCCAGTGTGGCTGGAGGCTGCAGGGTCACCAACACACGGCTGCCCATGGCCACCAAGTGCTGCTTGGGGCTGGGGGACCAGGGCACTGCCAGCTCCGGGCTGAGTCTGCTCCCTGGACATGGCAGCACTGGCAAGGGGAGCTCGCTGCCCAGTGTGGGGAGACAGAGTGGACACCTCGAGGTCCCTTGTCCCTCCCGTTTCCACGCAAGCCAGTGGTGCTGCAGCCAAGCCAGGCCAGGACCTCCGTGGTCCTCCATGCACAGGCCTGCTCCCGCTGGCTGGGGCGTGGGGACAGGCCGTGTCCCCTCGGTGGGGAGGGCTCTGGCAGGGCTGCCCTGGGGCACGGGTGGGTTTTTCCTCACCCCGAGGCAGGAACCCAAACTGCATCCGCAGCCCCGGGCGGGGGTCCGTGGGGCCGTGGCAGCGCGCCTGCCCCACGCCGCGTGTAGGAGAGGCTGAGCTCAGGCAGGAATGCTGACTTGGATGGGATTCCTGGGGCAGGAGCTGCCCGGCTCTATAATCTGTGATGAATGCACTTGCTCCCACATGCCTCTCTGTACGCACATACCTTCGCCTACACGTGTTCTCGCACCCACCGCTGGGCACGTGTGGCCTCTGGGTTTGTGCCCATCGGGGCTCCCTCCACCAGGCTGCCCAGAAATGGGGTGCAGTGGGGTGCACACCTGCCCAGGATCTCTGTGCAGGCAGCTCTACGGTGTCGGGCAGCAGGTCCTGCAGGTGCAGCCTGTCGGTGCCAGCGGGGCACATCCCCACGGCCCTTTTGGGAGAGGTGTCCCCGTAGCTGCCCTGCAGCCGCAGTGCCAGAGCCATCCCAAGGCCGGGCTGCAGCCTCGGCTGCTCTGTGCTGAGCACCCCTCCAGCCTCAGGGAAAGGGGCTTTGGAGGAGGCTCTGCTGGGACCCAGCACTGGTTGTTGGCTCCCACAGGGTGTCCCAGTGGCTCACTGGGAGCTCAGTTAGAGGTGTGTGGGCTCTGTGGCTCTGATCCCTTTCCAGCTCTTGCCCTCGCATCCCCCTTTCAGCCAAGTGTTTTTCCAGACTTCCTCAGAAGCCCCTGAAAAGCAGGACTTGTTTGGGGAGCCTCTTCTCCCAGGCCTCAGCATGGCTTCTGCTGGGCACCCCCACTTTCCCAGGGTTCTGCTTTCTCTGGGTTCTTTCCACCCCCCAAGTTTTCCCTTGTGCCCGGGGAGACCCAACCACACCTTAAATCACTCCTGTGATAAGGGACCGGGTGACTCACTGAGAGTGCTTCTCCTGGCCCTCCTGCCACAGGGACCTCATTTAGCTCATTTGCAAGGCAAACAGCTCTGCCAGCCCACGCTGGCCCAACATCCTTCCTTGTGGAGGGCCTGGTTTTGGCTGTGGGATCGGATCGTGGGGGGTCTGCAGTGGAATCTGTTTAGATGGGGTGATAGTGTGTCTCCAGGTGCTGCTCACCAGTGTCACCTGAAGGGATGGACACCAATGTACTGGTTCTGGGGTGGAGGTGGGGGAGCCCTGCAGCCCCTGACAGAGATCCCCTGCTCCCAGCCCCCCAAATGGCACTGTTGGGGGGCCCCTGGCACAAACCCTTCCCCAGGCCCCCTCTCTGCAGTGGATGTTTGCTCGTGAGCAGGAAAAACATCCCGGCAGGGGTGGGGACCTCCAGTGCTGGGCTAGGTGGGAACGCTGAGCCAAGATACCCAAACCAGCTACAGTGTCGATCAGCCCAAAGGAGGAGATCACCTCAGAAGTCCTGTGGGCAGAGAGAACTGGGCTAAGGGCGCCCACGCTGCTGGTCACAGCCCCTGGGAGTGACACGGTCCCTTGGGAGAGCAGGGGTGACAGCATGGTTGCATTGGAGAGGCCAGAAGTGGTTTTGGGAACATGGGAAGTTGCCCAGGAGGATTTTGTTTGCTGCCCCATCCCTGGGGGCTCCCAGGACCCGCTGGGGGCTCGGGACTGGCAGCGAGGGCTCACATGAGGAGGGGCCGGTGGCAAACCCACCTGGATGGCGAGTGGCTGTTTCGGGTGAAATAACACTTTTGGTAGCTGTACGTGTGGTTGCAGGTGGATTTCAGGGTGGAGCAGCTCAGGGAGATGCAGCTGGTTAAAGGGTAACTCCAACTCTGCCAGGTCAGGACGAACCCGTCTCTGCAGGAAGGAGGAGGAGGAGGAGGAGGAGGAGGAGTCCGAGTCCTCCCAGCACAGGGACAGGGGAAAATCTGCATTTTTATGGCTGCCCTGTGCTCACTCACTTGCTCTTATTCCTCCCTGGGGGCTTAAAGCCCCCCCTGCACCGCGAGGGTGCCAGCGGGGCTGACCTGACCCCATGCCCACCAAGGAGCTCTCCTGCTCCTCCTCTTCCTCACCTCCAGGGGTCAGTGGGCTTTGTAGGGGAATGCTCCTGCCTGATTTGTGTCTTCCCTTTTCCCAAAGCCCTTCGTCCCTGTGCACCCCTGGACCATGGAGTGCTGGAGCTCCTCTTGGCACCGTGTGTGCCGTGCCCTGGGAAGGCTCTTCCCCAGCCCGGGTTCCCGCTGCAGGAGCAGCAGCTCCATGTCAGCCCCAGCTGGCCCCTGTCCCCGGGGAGCTCCGGGGCTCTGACAGTGCTGGATTTTGGCAGTGCTGGACGAGCTGCTGCTCCCCTGACCTCGGGGAAGGCTCTGCCTCACACGAGGCCAAGCACGTTGGCCCCGGGCCAGGGAATCACTTTGTGCTCAGAGTTTGGAAGCACCAGAAAGCCCGTCTGGAACTGGTGAGGACTCCAGGGCCTGAAGCTGGCCAGATACTCACCTGTGCCTTGAGGCGATAACCAGTGCAGGGTCTGGCCCCTCCCGCTCCCTGGGGTAATTTGGGAAGGTGAAGTGTGACATTCCCAGGCTGCATCCAACCTCCTGCCCTGCACGGGATCCTCCTCCTGGTGTTGGGACACCGGACACCCACAGCCCCTTTTCTCCTGAACACCTGGGCCCTCGTGCCCGGCTCCCACACAGCCCCCATGCTCTGATGGCAGAGGGAGCTTCCATCACCCATCCTGCTGCGGGAATGCCGGTTGTTTTATTAGCAGGAGCGTGTCCTGGCTCCAGCCGCCTCCCAGGTGACTCATGTCCACCCTGTCAGAATCCTTTATTTTCAGCAATTTTTAACTGAGGAATGTTAGTCCAGAGTATCAGTTTAATAAAAAGAGCACTTTGCATTCCTGCAGAGAATGTAATCCTAGGATTAAAGATGCTGAAACTGCCTTGAGATCATTAACTAATTAAGACTTCCAGCCTGGCAGGTCACTGTCTCTAATCCTGCCTGGTGGAACGGTGATGCTGGGCATGGGGAAGGCAGGTGAGTGCTGTAGCACAGCCAGCACTGAAAATGAGCCTCCTGGGAGGCCTCCAGCTGTGACAGGGGAGGATTTTGGGATTTTAAAGTGCAGAGATGAATTGATCCTTCTGCCTCTGCGGGCACTGGTGGGAGCCAGGCACGTCCTGGGGTTCAGGGCTTCACTCCCTGAGCCCAACCTGTGGGTTGCTGGGTGCTCAGCTCTCGGTGGTCTTCACTCCCAGCTGCATCAAAGGGTTTTTTCTGCCCTGTCCCCATAAAAATAACAGTAATAGAAACCAAAACTGCCCACGGGTGGCCCTGGGGCTGGGCTGGGGCTTTGCATATGAGATGTGATGCAGCCTCTGCTCATGACTGCCTGTTTTTCCCTTTCCCTCTTTCCCTGCTCTCCCAAGGCTCCATGTCATGCAGGGAATGTGCCCAACTACTTCCCTGCTGTCACGACCCATGGATAAGGTGTTGTGTTTGGGCAGAGCCTGGTTGGGAGCCTAAAACCCACTTGCTGTCGACCACGGAGGTTTGCAGAGCCAAGGCAGCTCTGTCTGGCCACAGCTCACCGTGTGTTTGAAAACTCGTGGGCTTGGGGTTTTTCCAATCTTCCAGGTCTTTGCTAATTGTTTTTAAGCTTCTGCTGCCACCAGAAGCATTAGATAAATTGCCTTTCTCTCTTTGTTTGAAAGGTTGATCTCCCGAGCCCTGGGGAGCTGTGAGGAGCAGGCGGGGCAGGAGCGGTGCTGGGTGTCGGAGCACGGTGCCAGCCCACACCTCCACTGCCAAGGACACAGCAGTGCCGGGGTCCCTGGGGTCCCAATCCGTCAGCACCGAGGCCAAATTCCTCTCTGCGGAGCTATTGAAAGGAATTTCCCCCTCCTCCGGAGAGGGGCTGGGCTGAGGGAGGGAGCTGGATCTGCAGGCAGGATATCTGCCGTGTTTTCAGCCCTTTGCAGCTCAGTGTGTTCATCTCCACGCAGTTTGGGCTGCTGGGTTTGCTGGGGACAGTGGGAGTCCTTTGGGGGGCTGAGGGGACAGCGTGGGCTTTGCTGTGCCCTTGCTGCACCTCACTTCTCCAGGCCGTTCCTGCCCTCCTGTCCCTGATGGAGTTGCCCGTGATAGATTCTCCCTCTGTCCTCGCAGGCACATTCCTGTATCCTCCTGCACACTCACCCGCTGCCTGGCCTCAGCCCCCGCGGGTGGGGACACACTTCTCATTCATCTCCCGGGCAGGAGCAGAGTTCCTCCTGCTGCTTCGCTTCCCGGGGCTGGGAAAGCGGGTGAGCGGGTACAGCCTGTCTTGCTGGAGCACCCGGTTCCCCTGGGAGCCTCACACAGACGAGCTCGGGGTGTCCCAGCTCCAGCAGCCCCTGGGCGATGCTCGGCCCTCTGTGCTTTGGGCGCTGGGCAGATCCTCGTGTTGGGCCCTGCTTTACTGCTCTTGGTAACTTTGAAAAGCAACGTCCCTTCCATCCCAAAATCGGTCCCCAGCACCCAAGGCCAAGCCTGTGGGATTTTGCTGAACGCTGGGAAAACGGAGGTGGGCAGGGAGGAGACACAGAGGCCTGATCTGATGGGCAGAGCCTGCAGCTCTGATCAGATAATAATTAATAACTGGGTTTGGGGGGCCCCTGCCACCTCCATCCGTGGCACCTGCACCCACCGTGTCCCAGTGGGGCGAGTTCCTGGCTGGGGAAGGAGGACCTGTGAATGAAAGTTGAAGTCACCACATTTTTTCTGGATTAACAGTGCAATAACAGCAGCCAGCACACTATGCCTGGGGGGCATTGGGCTCAGCTGGCAGCTGGAGCTGGGCAAGGCAGGATCCCCTCGGCACAGGTCACTGAGCAAAGGGCCTGGAGTGGCTGACATGACCCATTGTGGTTCTTTACTGTGATCTGTATCAGCCTTGTGTGCCCTGAGGGTTGGGGGTGGAAAACACCCCTGGAGCAAGGGCTGTGGTGGGAAATGAGGGGCACCATGCTCGGAGCAGGCGCCCAAGAGTGGCTCCAGGAGCCAAGTGCTGATGTGCGAAAGATTTATGGAGTGCAAATGGGTGGGAAATGGGAGATCCAGATTTGGGTGCTGTTGCTTGGGCCAGGGCATGGTGGCACGATTGTGGTTTCAGGCACAGCCACTCCCGCTGTCATCCCGCTGTTCCTGACACTGCTCCTGCTGTTTGTCCCGTGCAGGCTGGTGGACGATCGGTGCGTGGTGGAACCGGCTGCCGGGGACCTGGACAACCCACCCAAGAAGTTCCGAGGTGAGCCTGGGGCAGCTCCATCTCTGCTGTGAATGGCCTTGGGGATGATGGTGGCCCTGAGCGTCCATGCTAGGGATGGGGACTGGGGGTCTGGGAAGTGCTGGCTTGTGCCTGCCCCAGGTGCTCGGGATGATCTAATCTCAGGGAAAGGGCTGTCTCCCAGTTGAGTTTCAGTGCCTGGGGCTTATAGCCAAGGAGTGTACAGGGAGCTGTGACATCTCCCCTGTCATCCCACTGTGGTGTTGGATTTGGGGTTGGTTTAGGGCAGCCATTCCTTACATCCCAGCTGCTGTCATTTCAGGTCCTATTTTCAAACAAGCTTTTTAAATATCCGTTCCCCCCTCTCCGCTGTGCCTCCACCTTGTTCCCGGGTGCATCCTGCAATGGGGTGCTCTGCCTTTCCCCTGGGCACCCTCCCCCACAGGGGTCCTGCCAAGCAGCGACCTGGCTCTCCACAGGAGCTGTTGCCACTGATTTTTATGTGGGGCTGATTAACAACCCATCCAGCAGCTCCCAGCATCCCACAGCCCAGGGAGCCATCCCATTTTCTGGGTATCAGCGGACTTTCACCTGGGGCTGGATGGGAAGAGCTGGGAGCAGCCTTGTCCCAGCAGCCACTCCATCGCCTGCCTGGCCATGGGCGGGCGTTGAATCTCTTTTCCAGGCCCAGGTTTGGTTGAGGCTCAGCCCTGCTCCCTGCAAGCCCTATCAGGATATCCAGCTGCTTGTTTTAATGGCCGGAAGGGTCTCGCTCTGCCTGCTCGATAGCCATCGCCGCGAGCCGTGGAAACAACGGGCTGCGGCTCTTCCCTGCGGCCGCAGCACAGCCTGGGCAGGATTTTCATGTGCTGTTGCCGTCCCCATATCCTGTGGCCGGACCCTGCCCTATCCTGCGCCGCGGTGAGCGGGATACGGGTCGCAGCGGGGCATCCCGCTGGGAAAACAGGACCCTTCTCCCGAGGTCAGGTCCAAAAGGTTCTTTGGAAACGCCAAAACCCACCCGAGAGCTTGTTCCTGCGGCCCTGCCCTCGGGAGACGCTCCACACCTCTCAGTTATTTGCTTTCTTTCTGTGGTTTCTCCCCCCTCCAAGGCTCTTCCCAGCCCAGTTCAGGCATGAAAGGAAAAGCAAATCCAGTGCTTCCACCCTGTGCTGAGCCAGCACCGGGTGGCTCCCAGACAAGAGGCAGGGGGACCCTTGGCCATGCCACTCCCTCCAGTGCCCCCAGTCCCTCGTGTTCCCCGAGGGTTGGTAGGAGGGTTTGTCCCCACAGCTTTTCTGGGCCAGGGCAGGTCGGCCCCAAATCCCCCCCGGGGCTGCTCACACAGGGCAGTGCTGACGTGGGAGCTTCCCCCGCCTTCCCTGTTTTCCGCCCACCATCCCTCTTGCAGAAAGCTGTCGATGCTGTGGCCCAGATGCCGAAATCTCTGGCTCCCGGAGAGAGCTGGAGACTTTCTGTGTGAAAACCTCGCCGTACCTCAGTTTCCCTCCTCGCAGAACCAGGCTCAGCACTGAGCCGGGGGCAGCCCCGTGGGCAGGGCGTGCATGGAGCCGGGGCTTGGATTTGGACCCACCTCTGAGGGGCTTTGCTGGGTTATTTTCCCTCTCCCCAGTTTCAAGTTCCCACCAGGCCCTCTTGCAGCCTAATTAGCAATGTGGTGGAAACATTCCCGGGGCTGCAGGTGCCCCGGAGTCGCCGTGGCCCCGCTCGGGGCGGTGGGCACGGGCAGCCAGGCGCGGCAGCTCCCGCGCTCCGGCGTCACGGGCTCCTTGGCACGGGATGTGCCGCTGGCAAACAGACCTGTAAAACGAAATGTGAAACCTGGCCCCGGCCCAGCGGCCCCGGCCGGTGAGAACCGCGCTCGGCGCTGTTTGCTCGGCACTCCCAGGTAAATAAATACGCTCTCGCCAGCGCCTCGGGCCCGCGGCCAGCCATGGAAGGGACTTTTTTATTTTCTTTTTGTGTCTGAAGGTTCTGGGCTGCTATTTCAGGCATAATTAGGGCGATCCAGGCTGCAGAGCCCTTCCTGCCCTTGCCCTGTACAGCTTTCAGCCGTGGAAGGGGTCTAGGAGATGTGAGTGCCTCCTTGTCTCTGGACATCTGCTCTCCTGCTGTGGTTCCCAAAACCTGGATCTGGGTGCCTGCTCTTCCCGCCCCCCAGCCCAGGGGAAAACAGGCAAACTGGGACAATCTGCAGGGAGTCACTGGAAGCATTTGGAGGAGCTGGGATGCATCTTGTGCATCCTTTAGGACCTGAAATGCAGCTGCTGACACAGAGGTTTTGGGATTATGGTCGTAGCGTCCAGCACGGGTGATCCAAGCTCTCTGAGACTGTTCTGGAGGGATGGAAGGGTGTATCCCAATGGCATGGCCACCACAGGGTCCATCCACAGCCTCTGCAGGCTCTGGGTGCCCCACGGTAACAAGGGATGTGGAGATGACTGCTGGTGTCCTGACCTCCCTCCCTCCCGGATCCCTCCCAGCGGGATCCTCTGCGCCTTTGGTGCAGCTGGGCTTCATCAGAGCTTCTTCTCCCCCTGAAGTTTTCCTTCCCAAATAGCACAACCATTTCCGATGGGAACACTTCTAATCATGAGTCCAAGAAGTGGAGTAATTCCTGGACTCATTATTTATCCTGATTTAAAGCTGACCCTCCAGCCAATACACAGTGATGTGACCTCCACGTGTCCCGGCCGTGTCTCCCTTGGACCCCCGGCAGCGGATGGGGTTGTGGTGGGATGGGGGACCATCTCCCAGTGGTGCTGCTGGGACAGGAGCTGTGTCCTGGAGGGGCCCCCACTCCTGTCCCTCGGGGACATTGGCCCCTCTGGGACACACTGGTGGCTGCTGCAGCCTCACGCTGCCTCCTCTACTCCCAGATTGCCTCTTCAAAGTGTGTCCCATGAACCGCTACTCCGCCCAGAAGCAGTACTGGAAGGCCAAGCAGACCAAGCAGGACAAGGACAAGATTGCAGATGTGGTGCTGCTGCAGAAGCTCCAGGTGAGAGGGGTGAGGGACCGTCCTGCCCAGAGGGGCAGTCCCTGAGGGCTGGGTGGGAGATCACATGCAGACCTCTGGTGATGCTGGTTATGGGATGAGAGGGGATTTCCCCCTGCCTTTCCCCCCTTGCCCCCTGAGCAGCCATTGCTGTCTCACCCTCCTGATGCTCCTTGTGCAGAAAACCTGTGGCAGAGTGGGCCCAGGAGCTCTGTGAGCACAGCCCTGCACCCCCCAGAACCCTCTCAGCACCCCGGGTGTGCAGGAGGGAGCCCTGCGGCCAGGACGTGCTCCAAAAGGCTGTGGAAGGGAAAGGCTCCTGTTGACTTCCCCGAGGTTTGGCCAGGGCCCATGTCAAACATTGCACAATGGCCTCAGACAGCTGGCGAGGCCCCACGGATGATTCATAAAACTGAGGCTGAGGAGAGATTCACTAAATCATCTCATCGGGCCTCAAGCCCAGCCCCAGCTCCACCGTCCCCAGTTGTGCCTTGGGCAGGGGTGTCTGAGCAGTGTCAGGACGGGGTGTCCTGCCCTGCAGGGTCGGTGCCTCCTGCCGTGTCCAGCCCCACGTGGGCACTGGCACATGGAAACACCATTTTCCTGCTCCTGGTGGACTGGGGCTTGTAACGTCACAGCTGTCCTGGACCCAGAGGCTCATTTCTGAGCCTGATTGATTGCACCTTGCTTAGGGTTTGCCTTAAAGAGATTCTGCCATTTCCTTGCTGTGTCCTGCTGCTTCTGGTGTTTCCATTGGTGTCCAGAGTGGAGCTGGGGCAGGAGGGAGCTGAGCCCAGCTCTGCCCATGCTGCCACAACAGCCCCATCCCATCCTGGTGGGCACCAGGCTCTGGCCTGCAGTTTATCAGGAGGCTGAGAAACAGCCTGAGAACATCTCCAGCCCGTGGGGATGATTCCCTGAGGCAGGAGTAGCCAGGTCTCGAGCGGAGAAGCCCTGCCAGGCAATGCCCACAGTCATCTTTCCAAGCCTGTGCTCTTCACTGTTGTTTTTAGGTGGGTTTAAGGCTCCTTGTTTTCCTGGCTGACTAATCACAGGTGCAGCCCAGGGCAGTGCAGACAGACCGTGGGGGCTTTCCTCCCCCTCTGCTGATGTCTCCTGATCCTCCCTGGTCCCACCCTTGTGTGCATCCCTGACACCCATCCTTGGGCTTGGGGACAGACCCCATCCCATCCCATCCCATCCCAGGGGCAGGCTGGGAGCATCAGCCCTGTGGACTCACATGCCTGGGGCAGCCAGTTCCCACTCCCAGCCCACTGCTGTTGGCGAAGGAGTTGCTCAGATCTGGATGGAGACTTAGCACGTGCTGTGGTGCCGGATCTCTTACCAGAGCCATGTTGCTCCATGGGGTTGTTGTAAAACTCCCAGAGCCACATCAGTGCAGGATTTCTTGGCAGCAGGTTTGTCTTCCTGATGGCAGCAGCCACCACTGCAGGGCTCACATCCCTGGGTGGCTGTGTGGGGTGGGAGGGTTACCCCGGCTGGCACCCAGAGCTGGGTGGGGACGCCTGCCAGGCACATTCAGAGCCCTCACCTGCCTGGCCACTCACGGAGCCACTGTCCCATCCTCCCAGTGCCAGACCATGATTCCAGATGTTTTGCAATTCCTATGCCCTCAAGTGAAAGGGGGTGAAAGCAGGATGGGGAAGGGCAGAAGCTCTCCCAGCTCCATCTCTCACCACTGTTTCCCATCCCAGCTGTGGGGGAACACTGTGCTGGTGCCCAGGCTGTGCCCAGGCTGGCGCCGGTGCTGTCAGCACACCCTCACCATTCCCAGATCTGCTGTGGGAGCAAGTTCCTGCCTCGCTCCGTCTGTGTCATCACATCACTGCTCCCACTGCCAGAGCCACCGCATGGAAAATGGCTGTGGTTTTGGAGAGGGGCTGCAAGTGCTGCTGAGCAATTCACTCGTGGGGACTCATCCTGCTGCATCCACTGCAGCAGGTCTGGACCTGCTCTGTCTCTGGGCCTGGCACCTCTGGCACCTCTGGCACGGGGCCCCTGGCTCTTTGGTTTTGTGCTGCTGGGAGCCCCCAGGGCCCACGTGGAGGGTGCGTTGCCTCAGTCCCCGTCCTGTGCAGGGAGCCCTCATTCAGTGCTGCCCCAGTGCTGTCCCCTGGTGTCTTGGGGGATTTTCGGTGCAATTTTGTCCCTGTCCTAATTTGTGAAGTCCTCAGTTTGCATGAGGACTTTTCTCACAATGATTTCGTAGGGCTGCTCGGGGCCCCACCGTGGTCCTGGGCTGGGCTCTTGGAGGGCCATGGTGACCATGCTCTGGGGGTGGAAGGATGCTGATCCTCCCGTGGCTGAGGAGGCTCTGGGATTTGCTCCCAGGGAGGGAGGAGGGTGCTGCTACACTCAGCTCTTGTCCCTTTGGACCAGCACGCGGCCCAGATGGAGCAGAAGCAGAACGAGACGGAGAACAAGAAGGTGCACGGGGACGTGGTGAAGTACGGCAGCGTCATACAGGTACCGGCACAGGCACTGCCGTCCTCCGTGCTCCAGCGTGGGGGGACGCGCAGACCCGGCACATCTGAGTCGGGCAGCTCCTGGCAAGGGCTGGGGGGTCACTCTGGCAGGCCTCGGGGGGCTGCACTGCCACAGCTCACCCAGCGTTTGCTTCTGCTCCAGCTCCTGCACATGAAGAGCAACAAGTACCTGACGGTGAACAAGCGGCTGCCGGCGCTGCTGGAGAAAAACGCCATGCGGGTCACGCTGGATGCCACCGGCAACGAGGGCTCCTGGCTCTTCATCCAGCCCTTCTGGAAGCTGAGGAGCAATGGGGATAACGTGAGGAGCCCCTAAATGGCACTGTACAGAGAGCGCCGTGCCAGGGCTCGGCTCCCCGCCCGGTGCCCGGTCTCATCCTCACTCCCCTTTCCCATTTTGCTCCCCAGGTAGTCGTGGGAGACAAAGTCATCCTGAACCCCGTCAACGCCGGGCAGCCGCTGCACGCCAGCAACTACGAGCTTGCTGACAACGCTGGCTGCAAGGAGGTACTGGGGGGCCTGGGCAGGGCTGGCGTCAGGGCTCGCCTGTTGTTTTTCCTTCTTCTTCCTTTCTTTCCTTGTCCCAGGGATCATGACCGTGCTCTTTTGCTCCTTAGGTGAACTCTGTCAATTGTAACACCAGCTGGAAAATCAACCTGTTCATGCAGTTCTGCGACCACATGGAGGAAGTGCTGAAAGGGGTAAGGAAGGAGGTTTGGCTGCTCAGACCTGGCGGGCTCCAGGGATGCAGCCCCGGTCCCCCACGGGGACAGGACGTGTGAACAGTCATTTGGCTCTGGGACAAGGGCAGAAAAGAGGTCCTACCTTGAGGACTGTAATTTCTGGGAGAATTCATCACTTGGAGAACAGAACAGCGAGCAGGAGGGGGATATTTTAGTATCTCATGGCAGCAGGTACCTGAGGGCATGAATTGCCCTCCGCCTCGGTGTGTTAAATTGGCTCTCGAGGGCAACCCGAGGCCCACGCGGTGCTGCAGTGAAGCTGTGGCTTCTCACTGCGAGGACAATTCTCAGCTGTTCAGCCCTGCAGCAGGGCTGGCTGTTGCCTGGGAAAGGAACTTTCCCTGCCGAGCTATTGTTTGGGGCCAAGGTCCTCCAGGAAGCAGCTGGATGGATGTGGATTGTTATGATCTTACAGACCTTCTACCCCGGCTTCCCACATCCTCCTCCCCGGAGTGTTAATGCCTTAAACAGGCTGGTGATCGGAACCTCTGCCCACTCCGAGGGTGTAAAGGGATGGGTTCACATCCATTTATATCCAGGGGTGGGAGCAGGGGAGTCACCTGCATGGATAACAGGAGTGATGGCAGTGCAGGGTGTCCCATGGCCCATCCCCGTGCAAGGTGCCCTCCCTGGGCTCCAAGGACTGTTTGTGCTGCCTGAGGCAGGTTTTAGCACAGCTCACGTAGGTCAGATGGGAAGAGGTGACAGTGCCCAGCCATCCTCATGGTCCCAGTCCTGGCACACAACTGGGATCTGTGCTCTGCTCTGGACCACGTATGGGAGGAATCCCATCCCCTTTGCAGGGTAGGAGCGGGTCACAGGAGGACCTTGTAGGAGAGCCATGGAACAATTTCTTCACTGAATGAGTGGTTAAACACTGGATCAGGCAGTGATGGAGTCACCATCCTTGGAAGTGTTCAAAGAACAAGCAGCTGTGGCACTTCACAGCATGGTTCAGTTGGCACTGGTTGTATTCTGACAAACGTTGTACTTGATCTTGGGCGTCTTTTCCAACCTTAATGATTCCGTGATTCTTTGTCCCTGGGTCTCACCACTGTGTCCTGGTCCAGGGGGATGTGGTGAGGCTGTTCCACGCCGAGCAGGAGAAGTTCCTCACCTGTGATGAGTACAAGGGCAAGCTGCACGTCTTCCTCCGCACCACCCTGAGGCAATCAGCCACCTCGGCCACCAGCTCCAACGCCCTGTGGGAGGTGGAGGTGAGCGGGGAGGGGATGGAGAGTGTGTCTGGAGGATTTTGGGGTACCTGCATGGGCATCCCAGTCCCTCAGCCCCACGGACTGAGCTCTGCTCTGCCTCTCCCAGGTGGTTCACCACGACCCGTGCCGAGGGGGAGCCGGGCACTGGAACGGCTTGTACCGCTTCAAGCACCTCGCCACGGGCAACTACCTGGCAGCAGAGGTAAGGGGGTGAGCAGAGGGGTGCAGGAGCATGCCCTGCCCTGGAGAGGCTGTGCCACCCCCAGCAAAGGCAGTGCCCACCTTGGGCAGGGCAGCAATGCCCACCAGTCCCTCTGGCCCCGGGGCTCCTCTTTGCTCGCAGGAGACGTTGGCACCAGGGCTGTGAAATCCCTGTCACCTCCCTGGTTGTGGGGCTAGGCTTTCCCCCCTGAAATCCTCTGCCCTGTAGCAAAGGGGTTCACTTGCCAAAATGGCAGTTTCTGGCTCCTTTTCTGGCCAGGGGACCAGGAGGGGGTGGTTGGGGCTTTTTGTTGCTCACCCTGTTCCAAGGAACTGACTGGCACAACCCGGTGATGACTCATCCTGCTGTCCTTGCCTGGGGAGGGTGGGGGCAAAATCTGGGTCTGGAAACACCATCTGCCAAGTTTTTTCGCTCCTATTTCAGGCAGCTCAAGGCCTCCTGATAGAGGCACGAAGGAGTTGCTGCACTTAGATAGTGTGGTTTATTTGGCACTAATGAGCTGCCACGACCAAGGGCTGCGCTCTGCTGCCAGGGAAGCAGTGGCATCCCGGGGACACCATGTGCCAACATGCTCCCTAATTGGAGAAGACACCCAAGGGCAGCCCCTAGGACCCTTCCACCACTGCAGGATGGAAAACAGCAAATATTGATGCTCTGAAGTGGGTGCTTTGAACCCAAAGACACTTGGTTGACTGCAGAGGGAAGAAGATCTCAGACTGACCCCCATCCTGGGCTGATGCTGCTGGCAAGGCCAGAGTAGCTCACTGAGAGCTCAGCCTGGAGCCTCCAGAGGGTTCTTGCAGCCACGCAGAGCCTGGGTCTGCTCCCTGGGCCAGAGCCTTGGGCACTGGGTGCAGGTCGCGTCCTCCAGCCCCACCTGGGCAGGTTTCCTCTCCGTGGTGTGTTCAAGGAAGGCAGGAATAGGGATGACACCCCATGCTCAGGGGTTTGGAGGGACCTCGTGGGAGGACTGACAGCTGTCTTTCATCTCCCTCTTTAACTTTCCAGGAAAACCCAAGTTATAAAGGAGACGTGGCTGAGCCCAAAGCAGTGCCCACGGTGAGCTGTGTTGCAGCCCCGCTGCAGAACCGCTGCTGCCGCTGCCCCAATCGCGCCGGCCCTTGGCCAGTGCCCCACAGCAGGGAAATGCCCCAGACCGGAGCCCGCTGGGGGACGTGCCCGTGCCTGGGGCCGAGGCTGCCCCGCTGCCAGCACAGCTTCCCACACCCCACGCTCAGAGCAGTGTCCCCGTGTCCTGCTCGTGAGAGGACCCCAGAGGGGTCAAAACCTGTCAGAGGGGTCCCAGTGCATGTTGGCTCCCCAGGCCACAGGGAAGGGCTGGTAGATGAGAGAGTTGGACGTTCAGGGCTTTTTTTTCGTTGCTGCTGGCGAGGTTTGGAGAAGGGGGGCCCTCGTAGCTCAGGTGCCTCCCGCCGCGCTTGTGCTCTGCAGCCCCTCGTGCGCCTCCGCAGCTCAGCCCCGCGGCCGAGCAAAGCTTCTGCTGTGTGTGCCCTGCTGCCACGGGCACAGGGCTCTGGGCTCGGCAGGGAGCCTGGGCCCGGCCCCACAGCGGGCTCAGGGCCCCCGTCCCCGTGCAGGGGAGCAGCAGCCGCGCCAGCCGCAGGAACACGGGCGAGAAGATCAAGTACCGGCTGGTGGCTGTGCCCCACGGCAACGACATCGCCTCCCTCTTCGAGCTGGACCCCACCACGCTGCAGAAGACGGACTCCTTCGTCCCACGGTACGTCAGCACGAGCCCCACAGAGGGCCTGGGGCGAGGAAGGGAGGCTTCCCGGTGTGGGGTGAAATTTTGGGCAGTCTGTTCTTAGGGGGGCTGTGCTGGGGGAAGGGCTGGGTGCCGCTGTGTCCGTGGGGGGGTCTCTCACCAGGTCATTGTGCTGTTTGCAGGAACTCCTACGTGAGGCTGCGCCACCTCTGCACCAACACCTGGATCCAGAGCACCAACGTGCCCATTGACATCGACGAGGAGAGACCCATCCGCCTCATGGTGTGGCCCCACTCCCTCCTCCTATGCCCAGATTCATCCCCTGTGCCCCGATAGCTCTTTGTGTGCTCCTGCCCTCCCAGCACCCAGGCCTTTCCAGGGGCTGAAACAGCCTGGATGATCCAAGGGCACCAGCCTGGAGCCCATCCTAGTCACCTAGAGCCCATCCCAGTCACTTAGAGCCCACCCAGCCCTCCTGATGGGGACCAACCAGGTCACTGACGTCAGCTGGGCGGTGGCAGATTGTGGGACACGCTTGACACTGCCCTGTGTGAGTGATGCTGCTTCTCCGTTGCTTCCCAGCTGGGCACGTGCCCCACCAAGGAAGACAAAGAAGCTTTTGCCATCGTCTCTGTGCCCGTGTCCGAGATCCGGGACCTGGACTTCGCCAACGACGCCAGCTCGATGCTGGCCAACGTGGTGGAGAAGATGAACGAAGGTTTCCTCAGCCAGAATGACCGGAGGTAAAGGGCTGTTTCCCCTGGGAGCTGGGGCTGGGCTCCTCCAAGGCCTCCCCAGCATCCCTGCAGGATAAGGCCCCTGCCTGGTCCTGGTGCCAGCGCTGTCTTGCTTTCCTGCCCGCAACCCAAATCCACGCCTGCTTCTCCCAGGAGCCTGGCGAGGAAGCCCGATAACGGCACAGCCCCGCTCCGGCCCCTCCTTTGCCGCTAGAAAAATATCCGAGGGGCTGGGAGATGGCCCCACGATAGGGGCAGCCACATTAGTCACCGTATTATTTTTAGGTGGGTGGGTTCCTGGTGCTTCCTGAGCAAACACAGATCCCTGTGGGACAGAAGGAGCCGCTTCCGCCCTGCCAGCCCTCCCCGTGCAGGTCCCTCAGGGGTGCCCAAGGGGGCAGAGGCATTTAATGCAAAATCCCAGGCAGGAGCCATGAGCAAAGCCCCTGGCATTTACCCTGGCACATACAGGAACTGTAGGGGCTGTAGATCTAGCTGCCGAGCTCCGTCAGGGAGTGGAGGATTGGGCAGCAGCTTCCCTGGCAGGCTGCTGAGCCTTGGGGCTCTTTGGTCCCTCAAAACCCACCGGTGTCACGGCAGGGACCCCAGTCTGAGCATGTGAGCAGCCCCCAGCCCACTTGCACTGTGCCCCTTCACAGGTTCGTGATCCAGCTGTTGGAGGACTTGGTGTTCTTCGTCAGCGACGTCCCCAACAATGGCCAGAACGTGCTGGACATCGTGGTGACCAAACCCAACCGGGAGCGGCAGAAGCTGATGCGGGAGCAGAACATCCTGAAGCAGGTGGGTGTCCCTGAGGCCCTGCATCCCAGCAGGGCTGGGTCCTGTGGAAATGTCCTGTCCTGTCCAGGCTCACACTGGGGGTCAGAGGTCTGTAAAACTCCATGGAGCAGGCTCTGGTCTCCAGCTCATGCCCCAGGGGTGCACCAAGCCTGCTGTCCAGCCACGTGCAGGGGTGGAGCAGGACACAGCGCTTATCTCTGCTTTTGGGCAGATCTTTGGGATCCTGAAAGCCCCCTTCAAGGACAAGGGCGGGGAAGGGCCCCTGGTGAGGCTGGAAGAGCTGTCAGACCAGAAGAACGCTCCCTACCAGTACATGTTCCGGCTGTGCTACCGCGTGCTGCGGCACTCCCAGGAGGACTATCGCAAGAACCAGGTGCATGGGGGTGACCCCCCCAGCCCACCACGTCTTTCAGAACCCTGGGGGGCTCCCAAGGTCTCGGCGGGGCAGGGGGGCACACGCTCACCACCTCTCCGCCCCTCCAGGAGCACATTGCCAAGCAGTTCGGGATGATGCAGTCCCAGATCGGGTACGACATCCTGGCCGAGGACACCATCACGGCCCTGCTGCACAACAACCGCAAGCTGCTGGAGAAGCACATCACCAAGACCGAGGTGGAGACCTTCGTCAGCCTCGTGCGCAAGAACCGCGAGCCCCGGTGCGTGTCGGGGGGGCTGTCCCTCCGCGCTGTCCCTGGGCACCCCCAGGGCCCCCTCTCACAGTGAGCTGCCTCTGCTCGGCAGGTTTCTGGACTACCTCTCGGACCTGTGTGTGTCCAACCACATCGCCATCCCCGTCACCCAGGAGCTGATCTGCAAGTGTGTCCTGGACTCGAAGAACAGCGACATCCTCATCAAAACAGAGTGAGTGCCCGAGGGGGGGGTTTTCCACGGTGGGGTTTGTGCCTGGTCCTGCCTCCTCCAGCTCCCGTGGTTAAAACCCATCACTCCTTGAGGTGCAGCCACTCCACCCACGGGAGCATCTCCAGATTTATCCCTTTCCTGCCCTAGGCTGAGGCCGGTGAAGGAGATGTCCCAATCCCACGAGTACCTGAGCATCGAGTACTCGGAGGAGGAGGTCTGGCTCACCTGGACAGACAAGAACAATGACCACCATGAGAAAAGCATCCGGCAGCTGGCACAGGAGGCCCGGGCTGGCAATGCCCATGACGAGAATGTCCTCAGCTACTACAGGTGATGATCCCGTGTCATCTTCTCTCCAGGTGAGGCTGTGAGGGTTGCACGGCCTCACTCCCTCTCCCCCTCATCCCTGGGCAGGTACCAGCTGAAGCTCTTTGCCCGCATGTGCCTGGACCGCCAGTACTTGGCCATCAAGGAGATCTCCCAGCAGCTGGGAGTGGACCTGATCTTCCTCTGCATGGCAGATGAGATGCTGCCCTTCGACCTGCGGGCGTCCTTCTGCCACCTCATGCTGCATGTGCACGTGGACAGGGACCCCCAGGAGCTGGTGATGCCCGTGAAGTTTGCACGGCTCTGGACCGAGATCCCCACGGCCATCACGATCAAAGAGTGAGACACTGGGGCTCACGGGGCCTTGAGGGGCAGGGCAGCAGGAGGGGTGGCAGGTGCCATGGCAGGGACCAGGAGGGGAGCATTTGTGCAGTGACTTGGGTAGGTCTCAGCCCTCAGAAGGAAGTGGGCAATCTGTCACGGGCATCACTGCTGGCCACGATGGCTCAGCAGCTGCCTGCACAGTGCTCCTGCCTGGAGGAGGAGACTCGTTGCCACCCAGCTCACCCCGACATCTCCCCTGGCAGCTACGACTCCAACCTCAACGTGTCGCGCGATGACAAGAAGAACAAGTTTTCCAGCACCATGGAGTTCGTGGAGGACTACCTCAACAACGTGGTGAGCGAGGCCGTGCCCTTCGCCAACGAGGAGAAGAACAAGCTCACCTTCGAGGTGCGAGAGCTGCCGGTGTCCCTGGCGCTGGCAGGAAGTGGCAGGGTTTGTGTCACTGCCTCTGCCATGAGCGGGGCTCTGCTGGGCATCCCTCTCCCCACGTTTGATTCCCCTGCCCAGCCCTGAGCATGGCGAGGTCTGGAGTTGCCTTGTCCTTCCCCAGGTCGTCAGCCTTGCCCACAACCTCATCTACTTCGGCTTCTACAGCTTCAGCGAGCTGCTGCGCCTGACACGGACACTGCTGGGCATCATCGACTGCGTCCAGAACCCCCAGCTGATGATGCAGGCGGTCTACAACGACGAGGTGACGGGTGAGTCCCTGTCCTTAACCAGGAAGGGGTTTTCCATGGTCTGCCCAGTGCTTTCCAGTTTTGGTTGCAAGAAAACAAGCCACTGGTTTGCTGACGTGGAAGCTGTGGCTGGGTGTGCACTCGGTGTGCGCTGCTGGTGAGCCCTTGGCCGTGCCAGAGAAATGTCCAGTCCTTCCTACTCATTCTCTGATGAAATCTACAGCATTTCCCAGTCCAAGTGGGTCCTTCCTTGGTCCTCTGCCACCTCCCTCTCCATCCACTCTAACTCTGCCTGCTGTGGCTGCCTCTGCAGGGAAGAACGTGCGGAGGTCGATCCAGGGCGTGGGGCAGATGATGTCCACCATGGTGCTGAGCAGGAAACAGTCCATCTTCAGCCCTCCAAGCCTCAGTGCTGGGTCAGCCCCAGAGCAAGTGGACAGAGGGAGGAGCATTGAGAACGAGAACATTGTGGTGATGGAGACCAAGCTGAAGATCCTGGAGATCTTGCAGGTTGGAGCCAGTGGGGCTGTGATTTTCTGATGCAAAAGGACAGTTGGCATGAAGAGGGCACTCACTTCTGCTTTTTCTTCCTCGCTGCTTCCAGTTCATCCTGAACGTGCGGCTGGACTACAGGATTTCCTACCTGCTCTCTGTCTTCAAGAAGGAGTTTGTGGAAGTTTACCCCATGCAGGACAGCGCGGCCGATGGGACAGCTCCAGCCTTTGACTCCACAAGTAACTCTCCCACTTTGCTCCTGGTACACCCCCAGCTCAGCAGGACACAGGGCTGGAGGACACAGGTGGCAGAGGTGGCAGCTCCAGCAGCCTCCGCCTGCCGCTGCGGGCAGGGAGTGCGGGGTGGGAATTTGTGCAGTGGGATGAGGTGCCTGCCGTGGATGCTCGGGGCAGGGAGCTGGGTTGGTTCCTGTGGGTTCCTTCCAACACCCAGGAAGGTACTGGGCACCCCTTCACTCCCTCCCTTTCCCCTCAGCTGCTGCCATGAACCTGGACCGGATCGGCGAGCACGCGGAGGCCATGTTCGGTGTGGGGTGAGTCCCTGCCCCAGGGTGTGTTGCCCCAGGGACAGGGGGGCTCTTCCCCTCCTGTCCATCCTGCCGAGGCTGGGAGCTGCAGGTGATGAGGAAGAGGAGGCTCTAAAGGCTACTGGAGCCACACCCCTGAGCCCCGGGGGGTGACTGAGCACAGGGCAGCTCCCGCGGGGCTGGTAACGCCGAGCGCTTCCGTCCCGGCTCCAGGAAGTCGAGCAGCATGTTGGAGGTGGATGACGAGGGAGGGAGGATGTTTCTGCGGGTGCTGATCCACCTGACGATGCACGACTACCCCCCGCTCATCTCCGGCTCCCTGCAGCTCCTCTTCAAGCACTTCAGCCAGAGGCAGGAGGTCCTGCACACCTTCAAACAGGTGACCCTGGGGGGACACTGCTCTGGAGCGCCCCGAGTGCCCCACGCTTGCCTGTGGGTGCTGGATTTGGGATGGGGCCTGGCCCTTTCCTTGAGAGGGAGGTCTGGGAGAGGAGGGGAGTGGGGTTTGTGCCCCAAACTGGAAACCCTTGGAATGTTGCTGCAGGTTCAGCTCCTGATCTCAGCCCAGGATGTGGAGAACTACAAGGTGATCAAGTCTGAGCTGGACAAACTCCGCACGATGGTGGAGAAATCAGAGCTCTGGGTGGACAAGAAGGGCAGCAACAAAGGGGACAGCGCAGTGGAGGGGAACAAGAAGGAGAAGAAGGAGGTGAGAGCCCTGAGCAAGACCCTGGGAACCAGGGTGGGAAAGCAGTGGGGGGCAGAGGGGCAGCTCACCTCAGTCCAGCCCCTCGCACCTCTCAATGGGCCGTGCACCCTCTCCCTGGAGGAGGAGGCTCCGGGAGGGTCCTGTGGGGTGTGACTGTGCCAGGCTTTGGAGAGGCCCAGTGTGACCCTGGTGCTGTTGTGTCCCCTGCAGCACGCTGCCAACGAGGAGGTCATTGCTCCGGGAGAGAAGAGCAGCGAGAACTATCAGATAGTCAAGGGGGTGAGTGAGACCAAATCCCTCCTCCAGGGCTGTTCTCGGAGGCACATCTGGCACTGCTGGGTGCACCAGCAGGAAGGGGTGAAATCCTGGTGTGATTTCCAAGCTCTGCTGGGGTTCAGCAGAAACAAGTCCAAGCCAGGGCTTGTTCCTGCCAGCTCAGCACAGGGAGGAGCCGTCACATCCCAGGGCTGTGAGTGAGCCTTGCACTGGGGGGACGGGAGGGGAGTGGGTGGGTGACAGGTAAGAGGGCTCTGCGTGGTGGGAGGATTTGTGAGGGGGTGCCAGGGAGCGCTTGGGCTTGTGGAGAAAACATCTGGATTGCAAGCAAGCCCCAGTGCTGATGGCCATCCTGAGGGACCCCAGGCTCAGCTCTTCTCCACCGTGGTCCCTCTGTCCCAGATCCTGGAGCGGCTCAATAAGATGTGCGGGGTCGGGGAGCAGGTGCGCAAGAAGCAGCAGCGGCTGCTCAAGAACATGGATGCCCACAAAGTGATGCTGGACCTGCTGCAGATCCCGTATGAGAAGGTGGGTGGGCAGAAACCGACTGGTCCTGAGTGCCCAGGGTAAGGGGGAGATGCAGGGACCCCCCTGCGTGGTGGCTGGGCAGGCAGTGGGGCAGCATCGCCTGTCACTCGGCATCCTTCCCAGCTCTGGGTGTTCCTCCTTCCTCAGGGGGATGCCAAGATGATGGAGATCCTGAAGTTCACCCACCAGTTCCTGCAGAAGTTTTGTGCTGGCAATCAGGAAAACCAGGCCCTGCTGCACAAACACCTCAACCTCTTCCTGACCCCGGGGGTAAGGAGGGGGCTCCGAGGGGCGGTGGCAGGGAGCAGCACAGGGAGGGAATTGGGTACCAGTCCTGGGACTGGGAGCAGGGGATGGAAAAGCCAGGAGGAGACCCTGGGGAGGAAGGGACAGGGCAGGAGGGGGGTGCTGTTCCTGCAGCCCCCAGGCCTCACTCTGTGCCCCGGTTCACAGCTGCTGGAGGCAGAGACGATGCAGCACATCTTCCTCAACAACTACCAGCTCTGCTCGGAGATCAACGAGACGGTGCCGCAGCACTTCATCCACTGCGTGGCCACCCACGGCCGCCACGTCCAGTACCTCGACTTCCTGCACACCATCATCAAGGCCGAGGGCAAGTACGTCAAGAAGTGCCAGGACATGATCATGACTGAGGTGAGCACCAGTCCCTGCCAGCGGGGCGGGAGCGGGGGCTGTACCAGGGCATCGCTCTCGGAGCCTGCACCACTGGCTTCTTCCTCGAGGAAGAGCCTTCCAGCCACACTGGCTCCTCCCTGGAGTAAGGAACATCTCCAGGAGCCCAATGCAAGGTCCAAGAGGCAGTTTTGGAGTCCCATGAGCTGTGATTTTTGATTTCACTGCAAATGCCCAGTTTTCCCTGCAGACACATGTCCCTGTCACCCTTCACTATCCACTACTGTCCCCCTGCTGCAGAGGACACCATTGGCCTTGAGGTTTCTGACCCTCCTTTTCCAGAGTGGTGACCACTGACCCTTCCCTGCAGCTCACCAACGCCGGGGACGATGTGGTGGTGTTCTACAACGACAAGGCTTCCCTGGCCACCCTCCTGGAGATGATGACGGCGGCCAGGGACGGGGTGGAGGAGAACAGTCCCCTGATGTACCACATCTCCCTGGTGGACCTGCTGGCTGCCTGTGCTGAGGGCAAGAACGTCTACACAGAGATCAAGTGCACGTCCCTGCTGCCCTTGGAGGACGTGGTGCGGGTGGTGACACACGAGGATTGCATCACGGAGGTACGGGGTGCCTGCGAGGAGAGTGACGGTGGCTTTGCACCAACTGCCTTCTGACGGTGCCTCTGCCCCGGCCCCTCCCGGCAGGTGAAGATGGCCTACGTGAACTTCGTCAACCACTGCTACGTGGACACGGAGGTGGAGATGAAGGAGATCTACACCAGCAACCACATCTGGACTCTGTTTGAGAACTTCACGCTGGACATGGCCCAGGTGCATGGGGAGGGTTGGGTGGGAGGCACACGTCAGCAGTGGCTCGGATGGGGACAGATCGGTGTCCCCAAGGCTCCCTCAAAGCCACCCGTGGGACATGGGCACTGTGGGGACTCGTGTAGCTGTGTCACCCACCACGTCCTTCAGCTCAGCACGGTCCTGGCAGCACCGTGTGCCAGCAGCCTCTGGCTGGACATGAGCCCCCTCTCCCCGGTGCCATCAGCGTCCTCCCTCTCCTCACAGATGTGCAAGAAGCGAGAGAAGCGCCTGCCAGATGCCACGCTGGAGAAGTACGTGCTGACGGTGGTGCTGGACACCATCAACGCCTTCTTCAGCTCCCCCTTCTCGGAGAACAGCACCTCGCTGCAGGTGACAAGGCACTGCATGGACAGCATGGCTGGGGGAGCAAAACAGCTCCTCCAGCCCCCCAAAACGAGGTCTGGACACCCTGTGCTGACACACACCTGCCTGCTTTGTCCTTCAGACCCACCAGACCATCGTGGTGCAGCTTCTCCAGTCCACCATGAGGCTGCTGGAGTGTCCCTGGCTGCAGCAGCAGCACAAGAGCTCAGTGGAGTCCTGCATCCGCACGCTGGCCATGGTCGGTAAGAGCCCCAGTGCCCAGAGGACAAGGGACACGGCCAGCCTGAGCTGTCTGAGCCCCAGCAGTGAGCAGGAGCCACCATCCCTCCTGCAGGGGTTGGCAGGATGCCACAGCGAGGGGCTGCTGGCAGGGAACAGGGAGGTTCAGCTCTGGGGTGTGCGTTTTCTTGAGCTGCAGCTCAGCACGACCAGGGTGGTGTGGGGATAACTGGAGCCTGGGCTTGGCTGGGAGCTCCTTGGTGTGTCCCTGCCTGGACACAAAGCCAGCATTTATGGTGGTTTTCCCTGGCCAGGGCTTTGCCCTCAGCGTGCAGCTGCCTGACTCAGGATGAGGGTTGTTAGCACTGAGTCACTGTGGAAAGGATTGCTGGTGGTTGGGCACTGGGTGGGGATTTCCCTTTGGAATTCGAGGCAGGGTGCTTACAACATCTCCACACTGGGCTTTCCCAACCAAAAGGTGCAGCTGCTGCCTCCTTCCACCCTGTGCTGGGCTGGGGGGCCTGTGGGTGATGTGCTGCAGTGGGAGGGGTGGGTGGAAACACTCCAGCCCCCACTGGCCTAAAGGAGTTTATTCTTGTATTTAACCCAAATCTCTGCTGCAAATGAAGTGAATGCTGGTGAAGGGGTGCCTGGCCCCAGGCAGGGTGGTGGGACACAGCTGGGTCGGGGCTGTCCCCAACCCTGGCCCCTGTCCCGCAGCCAAGAGCCGCTCCATCGCGCTGCCCATGGACCTGGACGCCCATGTGAGCTCCCTGCTCAACAGCAGCTCCACCAGCACCGTACAGAGGAACACCTCCAGCTACAAGACAGCCACACGCACCTTCCCCCGGGTCTCCACCACCCCCAACCAGTGGGACTACAAGAACATCATAGAGAAGCTGCAGGTGCAGGGCAGGGCAGGGGGTGACGTGGGTCCGATGGCAGGAAGGCGCTGGCATTGCAGGGTCCCTCTGCCGTGCCCGTGGCCCTGAAGATGTGTGCTGTGGCTTGCAGGACATCATCACTGCCCTGGAGGATCGCCTCAAGCCGCTGGTGGAGGCCGAGCTGTCCGTGCTGGTGGACGTCCTGCACCGGCCAGAGCTGCTCTTCATGGAGGGCACGGAGGCGTTCCAGCGATGCGAGAGCGGGGGGTTCCTGTCCAAGTGAGGGCCAGGGGGTGCTGGGAGGGGCTGGGGACCTTCATCCTGTGTGGGTTGTGCCTGGAGGGTGGTGGGATGGTTCCTCCCAGCTGTGTGACGGTGGCTTTGCTGTGCCAGGCTGGTGCAGCACACCAAGGACCTCATGGAGACGGAGGAGAAGCTCTGCATCAAGGTGCTGAGGACACTGCAGCAGATGCTGGTGAAGAGGAACAAGTACGGCGAGAGGGTGAGCACTGTGGGCTCCACAGCCCCTCTCTCCAGGCTGGCAGAGCCCTCCCCTGCACCCGGGGGTGCTGAGCCAGTTCTGCCCTGGCGCTGGCCCTGCACCGGGACACTCGTGACGTGTGTTTGTCTTGGCAGGGCAACCTGCTGCGGAAAACACTCATGAACAATTACCTGCAGAACAAGAGGTCCAGCTCCAAAGGGGAGATGGGGGATGCTGCTGGGGGAGGTGAGTGCCCCTCTCCTGCCTCTTCCCCACCTCTCTGCGCTGCTCACACACACGTCCAAGTCCTGGCTCCTGATCCGTGAGGGGGTCAGGTCTGTAGGTAGTTGCTATGACCCCATATCCAGGGGAGTAAAGGATTTGGGAGATGAAAGGATGGACTGAGATGCCCCAGCAGTGGTGTAGCTGTGCTGGTTCTCCTGCACTCCCGCACCATCACATCCCTCGTGTCCTCTCGCACAGGCCAGGACCAGGACTGGTCTGCCATCGCCGCTGTCCAGTGCCGGCTGGACCGGGAAGGGGCCACCAAGTTGGTGGCTGACCTCATCATGAACACCAAGAACGAGAAGATCTTCCAGGAGAGCATCCTGCTGGCCATCCGGCTGCTGGACGGTGGCAACACCGAGATCCAGGTGCTGAGGGGGACTGTGCAGCTGGGCTTTGGTGTGGGCAGTGTGACAGTTCCAGCACAGGGGCAGGTGGGCACAGGTCAGGGCTCAGCCCTGGGCAGTGGGTTTGGCCAAAATACCTCTTGGTTGCCTGTGTTTGTGCCAGAATCTTATGGTTTGAGATCTCCAGCTCTGTGGCTGGATCTGTGGAGGCTGTGGAAGGGGCAGGTGGTTCCAGGTTGTTTGTGGAGTTATGCTGATGCCCTCTGCCGGGTATTCATAAAATGGCTCAGGGCTGTGGCTCCTGGACGGGAACTCCGGGGTTATCCCAAATCCTTTATCACAGGGAAGCCGAAAAATAGCGTGTGAAAAAGCCAGTGGGGTTCCAGGCAAAACCCAGGTCCTCTCGGGCAAGGTCTCGCGTGCTGAGGCTGCCAGCCCAGAGGGGCAGGCAGGGACAGTTTGGACCCTGTGGTGGAGACCTGAACAACTGACCCTTCCTCCTCCCAGAAATCCTTTTACAACCTCATGACGAGCGACAAGAAGTCTGAGAAGTTCTTCAAGGTTTTGCACGACCGGATGAAGAAGGCGCAGCAGGAGACCAAGTCCACGGTGTCCGTGAACATGAGTGACATCGGGAACAAGCCTCGTGAGGACAAGGACGAGCCGGACCCTGGCACCAAAGGTCCGGGGCCGTGTCCCCTCGGCGGGGCTGGCACTGGCTCCTCGGACAGCCCGATGCTGATCGAGGTGATCTCCCTCCAGGACGAGGAGACACCTTCCTGATGCCCGGCACCCCCACGCGGTTCCCGGTGGCCGTGGGGTTTCGGAAGGGCCACGACACGGGGGAGCAGGGCCAGAACAACGAGATGGGGGTGACGGTGCTGATCATGGAGCCCATCCTGCGCTTCCTGCAGCTGCTCTGTGAGAACCACAACCGGGACCTGCAGGTTGGTCGTGGGGCTCCCGGGCTCTGGGGGTCAGGCCATGGGGCTGGGGTGGGGCAAGGCTGGGCTGTCCCAAAAAGCCGTTGCACCAGTTGCTCTGTGCCTCAGTTTCCCCACCTGCAGTGCACCATTCCCTGTGGATAACTTGGTGCTGGAGAAGGAGCTGTTTGTGGCAGGACTGGCTGTGGGACTGAGTGCTGCTCTCCAGGTCTGTAGGTTACAGGGATGGTCCCAGCCCAAATACCCATCAAAGTCTGAGGAGAAAAGACAACGCAGAAAGAATCGTGCCTTGCAGAATACACCATCTAAGGAGTCTTTCTGCTGTGCCTTTTGCAACCGGACTTGCCTATCTCGTATTGGCCTTTTTAGCCACCAAGGCGCGTGCAACAAACGTGGGTAGAGCCCTTCCCAAATCTTCGTTCGCGAAGCCTGGCCATGAATGACCCATCAAAGTGCAGCTGGAGGGGTGTTGACAGAGGGATTAGGACTGACCCTCCAAGTGGTGCCACTTGGCCTCACTCCTTGGCTTTGCTCGCCAGAACTTCCTGCGGTGCCAGAACAACAAAACCAACTACAACCTGGTGTGTGAGACGCTGCAGTTCCTGGACATCATGTGTGGCAGCACCACGGGGGGCTTGGGGCTGCTGGGCCTCTACATCAACGAGTACAACGTGGCCCTCATCACCCAGACCCTGGAGACCCTGACCGAGTACTGCCAGGGGCCCTGCCACGAGAACCAGGTCCGGGGTCTCCCTGTGGGTCCTCGAGGGGATGTGTGGGCAAGCAGCAGAGGCAGGGATGGGGTTTGGTGTCAGGGTGTGAACAGGAACAGAGCGTGGGCAGCTGCTGCCCAGGTCATGAGCTGCTGCTTGGATAGATAATGTGGTGATGCAAAGCGGGGGCAAAGAGGTTGGTGTGAATGGTGCCCTTTGCAGGGAGATGGAGCTTTGGGGCTCCTGGAGCTCCTGGGCAGAGTCAGGGCTGCAGGTGGGGCAGTGTTTTGGACCAGGGCTGTGCTGGAGGGTGAAGCTGGGAGGACTGGCAGGATCTGTGCAATAACTCACTGCCTGGCTCCCCCAGAGCTGCATCGTGACCCACGAGTCCAACGGGATCGACATCATCACAGCCCTGATTCTGAACGACATCAGCCCCCTCTGCAAGTACCGCATGGACCTGGTGCTGCAGCTGAAGGTACCCAGAGCCCCGGGCTGGGATGGTGGGCACGTGTGTGTGTGTGTGTGTGTGTGTGTGTGTGTGAGACTGCACACGTGTGTGTCACTGCACACGTGTGTGTCACTGCACACGTGTGTGTCACTGCACTGGTGTGTGTGTGTGTCACTGCACACATGTGTGTGTGTGTGTGTCACTGCACACGTGTGTGTCACTGCACTGGTGTGTCACAGCATGGACTCACTGGCAGGGTCCTAAGCTGTGCTGTGGCGTGAGGTGCTCACTGTAGAGGGGACCCTGCACGTGTCAGACCCCCAGGTGTGGGAACACATGGGCTCAGGGGTCAGGGCTGGTGCTTCTCCACCACCTGAGGCTCCGGTGCCTCTGGCACAGGGGAGTTACAGCTGACCGGGGCACAGGGGGGTTCTGCCCACCCCAAAGCCCTGGGCAGTGGCAGGGCACAGCTCCCCTCAGCAAGGGCTTCTCCTCACCAGGACAATGCCTCCAAGCTCCTCTTGGCCCTCATGGAGAGCAGGCACGACAGCGAAAATGCCGAGCGGATCCTCATCAGCCTCCGTCCACAGGAACTGGTAAGGGAACTGGGAATGCCCCAGTTTGGCCCCCCTGAGCCTCCAGCCCGTGGCTGAACTTCTTATGCCTCAGGTCCTGCTGCATTTTCTGGTTTGCATCCGATAACCATCTCACTTGCCTGGTCCTTCTGCTCCAGCTTCCCTGCCCAAGGATTTTCTCAGAGGAGGAAGCTGAGGCAGGGAGATGGAGAGGACTCACTGCCCCTCTGCTGCCTTGCAGGTGGATGTGATTAAGAAGGCTTATCTGCAGGAGGAGGAATGTGAGAATGCCGAGGTTTCCCCGCGGGAAGTCGGTCACAACATTTAATCTTCGTCACTGCAGGTAGGGAAAGCACTGTAGCTGTGAAAGCAGGGACCTGCCAGGCTGGGCTCCTGCTCACAGACTGCACATTTTTCTCTGTATTTATGTACATTTGCCCCACCCAGACTGGCCTCCCTGGGGAGGCATGGCTGGGAAATGTGCTTTTGGCTCTGGTAGAAAGCCAGCGCCCAGTTGCCAGCCATCCTGCTCCCCCTGCACCCCCTGTCCCACTCCTGTGGCTGCCAGTGGCTTCCCTCCAGCCTGTGCTCACTGTCACTATCCATGTCCCTCTTGCAGCTTTCCCGACACAACAAGTCTCTGCAGCAGCTCCTGAAGCCAGTGAAGCGAATCCAGGAGGAGGAGGAGGAGGGAATCTCATCCATGGTATGGAGGGGCCTCGGGTGTGGAGGCAGAGCCCCTCTGAGCCACCCTGACCAGGGACTGCAAAGAGTCTCCCACCCTTACTGAGCTTTGTTGTTTAGGATTTGATGGATTTTGGTGTTCCCCAGGGGGACTAAAGAGAGACACATCAGTGTGGGGCTCAGCCACCGGGTGACACGCAGGCTGGGGGGGTCCTGCTGTTACCCACTCTCTCCCCTTCCCTTCAGAAAGGAAGGGCTGAGTCTTTTGCTGTCGCTTCTTGCCCATGTACCTTAGATCCCGACAAGATTCAGCAGGAATGTGATTTCCCTGGGGTTTTGTGAGCACTGGTTTGTAATTTGTGGATTAGCAGCACTTGGATGTAATTATTGCAGGGAATCGAATGTCTGTCACCGCAGGGAGCACTCGCACCCCTTTAGAAAGGTTTAATTCATTTGCTTTTCCTTGAAGCCCCATCAGCTGTGGGAGTTGTTGAGGC
The DNA here is from genome assembly GCA_013399855.1 of Oxyruncus cristatus. Taxonomy (NCBI): domain Eukaryota; kingdom Metazoa; phylum Chordata; class Aves; order Passeriformes; family Cotingidae; genus Oxyruncus; species Oxyruncus cristatus. The sequence continues at coordinate 725,851 of VXAY01006930.1, read as the reverse complement.
ACGTTGTTGGAGCAGTCTGGACCTGGCTCCTGGCTGCAGCCACACTCATCCTCCCCCTCCCCTTTTCCCTCTCCCCACCAGCTCAGCCTCAACAACAAGCAGCTGTCGCAGATGCTGAAGTCGACGGCCCCGGTGCAGGAGGAAGAGGAGGATCCGCTGGCGTATTATGAGAAACACACGTCCCAGATCGAGGCAAGACCTCTTGGCTCCTGGGCCTCCAGCCTCCCATGATCCATGAATCCCACGAGGCTCCAGGCACCTCATGCCCTGTTATTTTGCACTAGGAGCCTTCCCCCCTGCCCATCCCTGTGCTGGCAGGAGCATTAGCAGAGCCCATGGAGCTGAGGGATGAGCTGCCTCCCAGACCCTTCCCTTCTCTCCCAGCAGCAGTGGGATGCAGCTGATCCAGCAGCCCCCTCCTCACCCTTGGCATGATCCCCTTGCAGATGGGGCTCCCAGCTTTCCTCAGCACAGCCAGGGCTGCCTCTGCCTGGGTCCATTCAGAGGCTTCTAGACAAGTGCCCAGTGATGTCTGGGTCCTGTGGAGGGGAGGCAGGAGGGGAAGGCACAGCTGGGTCTAGGAGGGAGGAAACTTCAGCAGGGCAGGGCAGGATCTGATGGCTCCCTGCCCTGCTTCCCGCAGATCGTGCGCCTGGACCGGAGCATGGAGCAGATCATCTTCCCGGTGCCTGGAATCTGTGAGTTCCTCACCAAGGAGACCAAGTACCGGCTGTTCACCACCACGGAGCAGGACGAGCAGGGCAGCAAAGTCAGTGACTTCTTCGACCAGTCGTCCTTCCTCCACAACGAGATGGAGTGGCAGAAGAAGCTGCGCAGTAAGAGCAAGGCAGACCCTCCCCTGGCCCCTATGGGAAACTGGGGGGGCATTCCTGCTGGGAAAGGGCTGCAAACCTGGCAGCAGCCTGGAAATCGCATCCCCAGGCTCCCCTTGCTCTGTAGAGCACCACAGCCAGCAGCGTGCAGGGAGTGGAGGTTAAAGATCCCAGGGATGTGATTCCTCCGTGTCTGTTAGTGCAGTTCCTCATGTCTGACATGCACCTTGCAGCGCATTCCCTGGGATTCCACCTGAGGTGTTTTCCCTGGAAAACCCTCTCTCCACCTCTTTTCAGTTGCCTTTTCCTAAGCCAGGATCTTGTAGCTGCACTTGGGAAATAAACCCTGTTTCACTGCACCCTGCAGACCTGCTCGGGGGCTTTCAGGCTGCGTCAGGGTGGAAGTCCTGGCTGTAAATCCCAGGAGCTGAGTAGAGAGTCACACTATGGATACTGGGAGGCAGCCAGGGGGTAGGAGGACAGAGCCAAGCTGATGGCAAGGTGTCAGAGCAGGCCAGAGGGCTGGGAAACCCAGGAATGTGAGCAGAAGATGCACCCCAGCAGGTGGGGGGGGATGCTCTCAAAATATTTAATGAACGTTGGGAAGGGGTGGGAGGCTGGGTCACTCCAGGGCCACCAGCTGCCCTGAGTTGAGCCCATCAGAGGTCCAGGAGGACACAAGGGGGTCTGGGAGGACCCAGGGGGTCTGGGAGGACCCAGCCTCCCCGGTTGGCCCGAGGCTGGCTGAGCTTTGTGTGTCTGCCTCCTCTCCCCCCAGGCATGCCGCTGATGTACTGGTTCTCCCGCAGAATGACGCTCTGGGGAAGCATTTCCTTCAACCTGGCTGTCTTCATCAACATCATCATTGCTTTCTTCTACCCCTATGTGGAAGCCACTTCCATGGGTAAGTGCCCCAGCACCTGCTGCTCCTCAGGGTCGAAGGGAGGGAGATCCCCATATGCAGGAAAAGTCCCCATACCTGTGCTGCCCTTATCCTTGATCTCCTTTGGGCTCCTAAAGCTCTGAGTCTTTCCTGCTGGGCAAAGGAAGGGATCAAGCCAGGATTTCAGTTTCCAGCCCTCCCACTGCTTCCTTCTTAGGGAAATCTCTTCTCCCCGGGCTGCACTTTCCCTTTTTGTGAAATGCGGGAAACAGTGATGGAATTCATTTCTGTTATCAGGCAAGGCCTCCATCATCTACAGTGAGATCTTGGATAAAAGATGGTAGAAAATGTATCAGTAAAACCATCTGAATCAATACAAGTCTTTGCAATCCAGCACCATCTCTCTCTCCGCTAACGAGCTCATTAGTGTTCCTGCACAGCCTGGCAGCAGCAGCAGTGCCCGACTGGCAGCTGCATTTCACCTCCTGCCATTCAGTAGCCATGGGTCTCCCCTTCCCAGGAGTGCTGGATTCGCCACTGATCTCGCTGCTCTTCTGGATCCTGATCTGCTTCTCCATCATGGCCCTGTTCACCAAGCGCTACGGCGTCCGCCCGCTGCTCGTGGCCCTCATCCTGCGCTCCATCTACTACCTGGGCATCGGGCTCACGCTGAACATCCTGGGAGCCCTCAACGTGAGTCCTGCCTGCGCCGGGCACCGGAGGCTGCTCCACATCCCTGGAGCGCAGCAAACCCCACCTCCCTCCTGTCTCTGGCTCTTCCCAGCTGACCAACAAGATCGTGTTCGTGGTGAGCTTCGTGGGCAACCGAGGGACCTTCATCCGTGGGTACAAGGCCATGATCATGGATGTGGAATTTCTGTACCACGTCGGCTACATCGTGACCAGCGTCCTGGGGCTCTTCGTGCACGAACTCTTCTACAGCATCCTGGTACACTGAATGCAGGTGTTTGGGGCACAGGTGGCCTGGCTGCCGCGTTAGAAGCTGGAAGGTTCCTGTGACACTTCCAGGGGCCGATTGATAGCAGAGAGAACAATTCCCTGGGCTCTAATCTTTGCGTGGGCTGATCTTTCTGCTTCCCGACAGTATCTATTGCTGTCTCTCTCCTGGTCCTGTGCTGTATCTCTCTTTCTAATCTCTGCTGTGTACTTTATCTGGGTCAGCTGGGAGACAACGTGAGCTGGCGAGGGCAGAGCCAGGGTGAACGTGGCCTATTCTTGGCTCTCCTGCTGTGCATAAGTCACTTCATTCTTCTCTGCTTCCCTTCAGTAAGCTGGGAAACTTAAAGGCTTTGTGCGAAAGTTAGTCAAGGTCTGCTGAGTGATCCAAGATCTCAGGATAAAAGGGGATATAGATAGGCCAGGCATTATCAGGAAAAGCACCCTGCAGCATTTCTTTGCTCCTGGGTCCTTTCAGTTGTTTGACTTGATCTACCGTGAGGAGACCTTGTTTAATGTCATCAAAAGCGTGACGCGGAACGGCCGCTCCATCCTGCTGACAGCCCTGCTGGCCCTCATCCTCGTCTACCTCTTCTCCATCGTGGGCTTCCTGTTCCTGAAGGATGATTTCATCCTGGAGGTGGATCGTCTGCCGGACAGCAAAGGTTGGTCAGCCCTCGCCCTGCCCGGACCGCTGGGCCCCTGCTTCCTTCCTGCTGCAGGAACACGCACACCTCTCTCTGTGTGGGCACTGGGGGCCCTGTAAACTGGGAGCACTGGTTTTGGGGTCACTGGGAAGACATCTGCCTGTGCTGACACAGGGACCTCGTGCTGCAGAGAGCAGGGTTTGGGGTTAGTGGTGGCAGAGAAGGGGATGCAGAGCTGCAAATGAAGGGTCAGCACCGTGGAGTCTCGCTGAACCCCGAGAAAAAGATTCAATGCCTAGAAAAATCTAGGAGAATGTGAAGCAGCGTTTTTCCAAGGGGCTTGGAATCTCCTTGGAAGCAGTGGAGAAGTGCTGAGGAGCTTTGCTGAGGCGAGTGGCTGCTCTGACAGGGCTGTGGTCTCTGTTCCTTGCAGATGATCACGTGGGGATGCAAAGGAACATGGAGACCTTAATGGAGTCATGCAGCAGTGACAAAATCAGCTGCTCTCCTGCACCCACTGCCTTGGAAGGTAAGAGAGCTCCTTAGGAAGGCTGACTCTCTGTGGCAGAGTAGGTTTGCCAGCCAGCTCAGAAAAATCCCAGCTTTTCCAAGATGGAAACAAACAGCCCATACTCTGGCAATATTCAGGCAAGAGGCCTGGGAATTTTGCACTGACCCTGGCATAAAAAATGTTGAAGTAGATTCAATTAGTCATAAAGGAAGTTGAGCTCCAGGAGCACTTGGCCGACGCCTCCACAGCTCAGCAGCCGGAGCCACCCCCCTGGGAGGGCCTAGTGCTGCAGCCGTGTCTGTGCCCTGAGTTTCCCCCCATTCCCCCTCCAGAAGCTGACCCCGAGCAGTGGGAGCGCGCCTGTGACACGCTGCTCATGTGCATTGTCACCGTCCTGAACCACGGGCTGCGGAACGGCGGCGGCGTCGGGGACATCCTGCGGAAACCCTCCAAGGACGTGAGTGGGGGCAGCACCTGGGACCTTCCTCCCGCTAAATCCTGCTGCGTTCCCTGCTGTGCCACTGCCCTCCCTGCCTGTGACACATCCAGCTCTATCCCCCGTTCCCAGTCCCACCTCTGCTCCCCTCAGCGGGTGCCCTCAGCCGTGGCCATGCAGTGAGGCAGCGTGGCTGGAGCAGAGCTGTCCAAGACACCCAGTTCTCCCTCTCATCCGTTACAGGAGTCCCTGTTTCCTGCTCGGGTTGTCTATGACCTCCTCTTCTTCTTCATTGTCATTATCATCGTCCTTAACCTCATCTTTGGGGTCATTATTGACACCTTTGCTGACCTGAGGAGTGAGAAACAAAAGAAGGAAGAGATCCTGAAGACTACCTGTTTCATCTGTGGTGAGTGCTGGGGAACACAAGAATTGCCCCGAAGTTCTTCCTCCCCTCCAAGATTGGGGGAAGGAAAAGAATTTCAGCTGGTTTCTGTTTTTTATTTATCATTGCAAAACTTAAATCTGTTCAGTGAGGGGTCAGTGCACTGTGAGGATTTTAAACAAAAACACAACTGAGAGGAAAATGCTCTGTGTTGTTCCTCATCCTGTTAATGAGGTGTTAAACTAAAACCACATCTCATTCCTGAGACCATCCCTTAGTCACTGGGGGAAAAAACCCAACATATGACTGAAGAAATAAAATACAGAAAATGTTCTGGAATCCCTTGAGTCAGCAGAAGGCATCCAAAAAAAAAAAAAAAAAGGAAAAACCTAAAGATCCTCGGGGTGCATTTCATGGACGTAGGTACCTGGACAGAGGCACAGCCAGCAGGACTTCAAATAGAAACCTCTTGAACAGTGTTTAAGTCCAGGTTGGACAAGACTTGGAGCAACCTGGTCTAGTGGAAGGTGTCCTTGCCCATGGCAGGGAGTTGGAACTGGGGAATCTTTAAGGTCCCTTCCAACCCAAACCATTCTGTTATTCTGTGATTTCCCCCTGGTTTGCAGGTTCGTAGGTTTGTTGTGTGCTAAATGCCAACTAATTATTAAAAGCACTTGAAGGACACCCCTGGGAGAGGATGGTGTTATCTGTACGTCCTTTCACACGTTTGCTGCTCAATTTTTGCCTTCTCCCCTCCCCTTCCCCAACCTTCACTGCCTTTCCCAGGCCTCGAACGGGACAAGTTTGACAACAAGACCGTGTCCTTTGAGGAGCACATTAAATACGAGCACAACATGTGGAACTACCTGTACTTCATCGTGCTGGTGCGGGTGAAGAACAAGACCGACTACACGGGGCCCGAGAGCTACGTGGCACAGATGATAAAGGTACAGGGGCCCTCGGGCCATCCCAACCTGCCTGCCCCGGGGATAGTGAGAGCAAGGGGCTGACCAGAGAAAAACAGCTCTCAGAACTCCCTTTGGAAACTATTTAGTTATGCAGCAGTGCCTTAGTTTGTCCTTAGCTGGTTATTTCCACTTCCACATCCCAGCCAGCACCACCAGGGTCTGTTTGATGGTTTGGGCCATGAGTTTAAGGGTTGAACCAGGCAGAAGGGAATGTGGCTTCAAGAGAGAGAAAGGAAATTGAGGAAAGAAAAAATTCTGCACTTTGAGCCCAAAACAAATGAGAAATAGACGGTTTGTGGAAAATGTGCAAAGATGTTTGCAAAGAGAATTTTTTAATCCCTAAGCACAGGCTGCCTGTGAGACCCACACAGGTCTCCTTCCTCCTCTTCTCCCCACCTCCAATTCCCCTCTCCGTGGTTGCCTTTCCAGAACAAGAACCTGGACTGGTTCCCCCGGATGCGAGCCATGTCCCTGGTCAGCAATGAAGGGGAAGGGGAACAGAACGAGATCCGGAATCTGCAGGACAAACTGAACACCACGATGAAGTTGGTGTCCCACCTCACCTCCCAGCTGAACGAGCTCAAGGAACAGGTATGGACACTGTTGAAACAGGAACCCCTGTCCTCCCCAGAATAGACACCGAGGGCAGGGAGGGGGAGGCAGAACCCGCCCAAGGACAATAGAAGCAAAGGGCTCCTGCAGCTCCTGTTTGGGGGAATTGGGGACACCTGGGACACGTGGGTTTTGATGGTGCCACTCAGAGGGTTTTCTGGCAGAGGCTCAAAGCAGCGCAGTGAGGCTCAGGGGGAGGGTGTCAGGGCAGCAGGGCCTGGTTCCTGCCTCACCTGTGTCCCTGTGTGAACTGCAGATGACGGAGCAGCGGAAGCGCAGGCAGAGGATGGGGTTTGTGGATGTCCAGAACACCATGAACCACTGAGACACAGCGTCACCGTCACCCGCCGAGGGACTGCACCTGTGTGCCAGCTAAGGAGGCTGCTTTTCCCTGGGTTCCAGGCATGGATGGCACTGTCTGGGGACGACAGATCACATGGAAAGGGCTTCCCAGGCAGCATTTCCCTTAGAGCGCTTGTAAGCAATTCCAGGGACTGGCCGGATTCCTCCCCGCACCTGGGCCCTGGTGTTACTCTACCGCCCTTGTAGGAAGATAAATCATACAGGACTTTTATTCCTCATTGCAATAACTCTTTATTTTGCAAATGTGGAGGGTTGTATCTTTATCTCCATGCGCTCCATCCCCTCGGGTGTGGGGGAAGTAGCTGTAGGGCTGCAATATTTAACTTATTCCGAGTGGCACTAGTCCCTGTGGATCTTTGCAAACCAGCCCTGGTATCTGCTGGGCCTGCTCCACGCTGATCCCCCTCCACTTAAAGAATTCTCTTCATCATGTGGTGCAGTAAAGAGGAGCTGAACTCAAGGAGGTGGATTTAATTTAATTAACTCACCAGATGAAGAGCTGAGCTTGTCCTAGTGTGAACTAGTCTTTTGCCTTCTGTGGACCAAGAGTCTTTGGGCAGCAGTAGTAGGAGCCTGCAGGTTTACAGGAGTTCACTGTGAAGGGGTGTCCTGTGTTTTAGTTTCATCTCTGGTGTCATGTTTTACTTTTTTTTAGTTGTTGTTGTTGTTACTTAAGAACCGAAGTGTAAATTGCCTTAACTAAATTAAATACAAAATCATGTTATAATAAAAACTTAAACATGGTAAAGAAAGGTCCCTTCCTGTGCTTTCTGATGTGTGATGGGGCTGGTAAATAGAACCACAGAACAACCCCAGGCCCTGAAGCCAAACAAGGGCTGTCACCCAAGGTGCTCCACACCCCCTGCTCTCAGCTCTGGGTGTTACACGATGCTCCAGTCTGATGCCAAATGCTGCCATGAAGAACCACCATGAACAGCAGCCTTGGTTCCTGTTCTTTGGACCAGAGCCTGCTGCAGTTCCAAATTCTTTCACTACTTGCCAGGAAAAAGCTGTTGAAACCCATAAAAAGGAGCAGCTGTTGGTGCTGTGGAGCCCTGGCACAGCTCTGCTCCAGACACTCATCCTTCCCAAGCCAACCCCAGCCCCAATCCCAAGAACAGACACTGACACAACCATAAAAGCTCTAAAAAGGAATAAAAAAGGCCATAACAGTGAAGTTGCATAGCACTTCACTTGTGTTTATGGCCCTATATACCAGCATGTCATTAAATCCTGCCTTTACCCCCCAGCTCTGCAATAACCCACACAGAGCCCTCCTCACGCTGAGGGGAATCTGCACAGAGCCAGCTCGACCAGCAGCACTGCAGCATTTGACTGAAAGCTCAATTAAACTCCTGCAATGCTCCGCTGTCACCATGGCAAAGTCACCCTCAGTCCTCTCCTCGTCTTCTCAAAAGGAAAATAACTGTGATGATTAAAGTTCTCCCTCCCTCACTTGCACCGTTCCCTCTGCTAACACACACAAACACAAGCACAGAGAGGTTCTCACATCATCCCTCTCGTCCTCACAAGCACATTTACAGCTGACACAGCTTTAAATGCTCTGTGCAGCTCCTGCTTGTTCCATTTTTTGTAATACAAAGGCCCAGGTCTGACACCACAAAGTTCTCTCCCTACTTTGCTCCAACAAGGCTTCAGCAAGGATGAGTTAAGCTCTGTCCTAGATTTCCAGGAGAAAAAAAAGAGGCACTAAACAGAGGGATATACAGGGTAGGGTTGAGCAAAAATGCTGTTGCTAAGAGGAATAAATGGTTTTATTCATCATGGCAACACACAGAGCTGTAGGGATATGTACAGTGCAGAAGCTGAGCCCTCACTTCGAGTCCTCTTCGGGTTTCTTGGCAGAAAACTTTTCCCGCAGTCTCCTCCACGTCCCTTTTTTCATGTCTTCCATCTGTTTCAGAATGTCTGCAAAGGGAGAAGGAAGGGGGGGCAGAGGAAGATAAGCAGAAAAGCAGAGGAATTAAACCCCTCTTAAAACAGCTCTGCCTTCCATAGAGTTTCCTTTTCTGACTTTTCATCTTAATGAATTTCCATTCCAGGCCTGAGGCGAGGTTGGTTTCCCTTCCAATCAATGCAGGGAGTTTCTTATCACTAACAACTGATAGTGAGTTTCCACGCACAGCAATCCAAGTCAGGAACTGGAGCAGAACAAAACTGCTCTGGCTTCCAGCTCTGCACTTCACAAAGGATGTGGCTGAGAGCACTTCTGCACAGGCTCCCTCCCAAGGTCCAACACAAAAGAAACACCGAAGGGAATTGGGAGATGGTGAAACAGAAGCTGAGCTCCATGCTGGAATGACAGGGCAAACGTGTTGCTTTCACACAGTTCCTGCTGCCTGACCCCAAAGAGCCTTTGGAAAGCCTCTGCTGTTCCTGCCAGTGCAAAATCCAATCGACTTTTCACCCCAATAGAATAATTAGTTACTCCTGTATTGAACTACTCCTCAATTACTTCTGAACTTACTCCTCCTCAAACACCCCCCTGTCCTTGCAGGCAGCCCCTTGCTGCCCTCCAGTCCCAGGTGTTTAAAAGATGCCGTGAGCACCACAGAGACCAGAAGGTTCCCTTCCTCCTGCACTGCCCTCGCAGAGCAAGCAGAGTCAGTACCTGTTGCCAGGATCATCCTGCAATCCTCCACTGTCACCCCGGTGAAGGTCGTGTCTTTCAGGCGTGGATACTTCACAGGTGAGCAAGAGAAGGAGAGAGACACAAACATGTTACTTGTGGTGCATGAAAGAGGGACAAACATCCCCACTTGGCACAGCCAGAGCTCGTTTTTAGTCCAGCAATTCTGTTTATCCATACCAAGAACTACTGCCCTGTTCCCACACCACAGAGCCCTGCCCTGAGTGACCACTGGCACCAGGCACTGCAGCATCCACTGCCCACTTGTCCCTGGGTCATTCCCAGGAACCCTGCCATTCCCAGGACTCCCCCCAAAAGAGGGATGATGGCCAGTGCCAGAGCTCACCTTGTTTTTGTAGTAGTTGGTGTGGATCCTGACCAAGCTCTCGTACATTTGGTCACAGGCCTCGGGGTCAGCGATCTGCAGGGACACAAGTGTCACACACAAGTTATTTTACACCTCCACAGCAAAAACCCCCTTGTTTTCCAAGGCCTGTGACAATGGCAGTGAAGGAGCAGCTCGGGAGACTTCCAGTGCACTGCTGGATGCTGGAGACCTGCTGTCCTGCTCCCTTCCACTTCCCACCACCTTGGCCTGCAAGAATAACCAGACACGGGATTTCCAGAACGGACCTTAAACTCTGCATCAGCTAAAATCTGACAGATCAGTGGGAACACACAGTTAGAGAACACTGTGCTCAGTGTTCTCTGCCTGGTGCTGTGAAATCTGTGGCCCTCCCTGCTCCAAGGCCACTTCTGTCACCTGTTCCATTGTAAGGAACCACCCAGGACAAGGGGCCAGGATGGAGGTCAGAAACTCCCTGTGCAGGCTAAAAATAGCCTATAATTGATGAGGGAAAGCAGCACAAACGACACAGAACAGCTTGTGAAGGGTAACTGGATTTCTATTTCAGACCCAGCTAATCCCCAGCCTGTGCCAGGTGTCCCACAGGGATGCACCTGCCTGGCACAGCCCCTGCCCAGCAGTGTGGATGGCTGCTTTTCTATTTTACAACGTTTTTCTTTTCCTCCTGTTTTACAATGGGGCCAACTTGTCCAGAAGTCTGCACTGCTGCTCCACAACAACAAACCTGAATGATGGAAACAGGTAAGGAACACAAATAACATCAACAGAAACATGTCAGGATGAAATGGCCTGGTTCCTCCTGGGACATGGGCACAGGGGCAGCACACAGAGTGTGATGCAAAGGAGGAAAAGTAAAGAAAAGCTTTCCTTGTTTAGCAGGAGTGCCCACATCCCACTGCAGGCGATCCTCACCCATGTCCTGCAGCCCCACCCCAAAGAGCCCAGGCTCAGGCTCCAGCAGTGACAGCAGCAATAGTGGGTAAGAGGGTGGCCCAAACAGCATCCTACCCCCAGCAAACCTGATTGCACATGAATAAAACAGACATTAAATTGCTAAAGACGCTCTAGCTCCTCCTGCCACAAATTCCCCTCACTGTATTCAGCCTCTCTACACACAAACTGCCACCAGACATCAATTCACATTTCCAGGATGAGTGACAGCTTTGGGATCTTGGAGTCAACTGGTGCAGCACATCCAGCTGTCCTGAGCATATGGAAAAGCAATAAATCCTTCCTGAAATGTCTTTTACAGACTATTCTGGTCACCAATACAGGATTAGGAGCCTATAATGGTCCCTTGAAGTCGAAAATGCATCTCTGAAACAATGTTTTTATGCTAAGAAAGGGCACATTTACATTCTGCAGCAACACCTCCACACCTGGGGAGGTCTGCAGCCAAGTCAGGCTTCAGATTCCCTGATTGATTTCAGCAGCAAAGCCTAAACTCCAACAGAATTACAGCTGGAGGCGGAATTCAATTGCACAGCCGCTGCACTCCATCAGCGTCAGGCAGTGCTGCAGCTCACTCTGTGCCCACCCCGCAGCACCCCAGCCCGGGGACAAGGAAATCACACCAATTAACTGGATCCCTGCAGGGCAATGACAATTCCCAGTGCTTTGTACCCCTCGCCCATAACCACGGGGACAGGGTTCTCCAAAGGGTGCAAGAACTGGGTACAAACCTGGGGTCCTGGGTACAAACCCCTGTGCTGGGTACGAACCCCTGTGCTGGGCACGAACCCCTGTGCTGGGCACGAACCCCTGTGCTGGGTACAACCCGCAGCCTGCCCGGAGGAGGAACAAGCGATGTGGGGTCTGTGAGGCTTCCGAGCGCTCACACAACGCCCTGCCCTTCCCTGCCCTGTCCTGTCTCTGGAGGAGCTGGATGGACTCCACGATCCCTGAGGGTCCCTCCCAGCTCAGGATTCCGTGAAGCCCCGAGGGAGCCCCACGCGAGCCCCAAATTTCTGCGGTTTGCGCCCAAAACCTCCNGGCACGAACCCCTGTGCTGGGTACAACCCGCAGCCTGCCCGGAGGAGGAACAAGCGATGTGGGGTCTGTGAGGCTTCCGAGCGCTCACACAACGCCCTGCCCTTCCCTGCCCTGTCCTGTCTCTGGAGGAGCTGGATGGACTCCACGATCCCTGAGGGTCCCTCCCAGCTCAGGATTCCGTGAAGCCCCGAGGGAGCCCCACGCGAGCCCCAAATTTCTGCGGTTTGCGCCCAAAACCTCCCTCAGAGCGCGGCCGGCGGCCTTCCCC